>CM077151.1:55705917-56054181 GCA_039583875.1 Platanthera guangdongensis | reverse complement strand
TAGATTCCCTAAGGAATAGAGTCTTATCTATTTTCCCCCTTGAGAACTTGTTCTCATGAGGAAACTAGATAGGGTTTCAACACAAGCACAAGGGGCTTGCTTTAACCCCATATAAAGCTTTCCTAAGTCTATAGACATGATGAGGTAGAGTTGAATCAACAAAACCTGATGGCTGTTCACATAGACTTCTTCTTTAAGATTACCATTCAGAAATGCTGACTTGACATCCATTTGGTAAACTTTGAATCCTTGAAGGTTGCATAGGCCAGGAACATCCTTATGGCTTCCAGTCTGGCTATTGGAGCAAAGGTTTGATCAATCCAATACCTTCTTCTGCCTATATCCTTTAGTAACCAATCTTCTTGTTTATTCTTAATGATGACACCTTGTTCATCCAACTTATTCCTGTAGATCCACTTGTTCCAATTATATTGTGGTCTTTAGGTTTAGGAACAAGTTCCCAGACCTTGCACCTCTTGAACTGATTCAGCTCTTCTTGCATTGCTTCAGTCCATTATGGATCCAGAATGGCTTCTTCTTCAAACTTCTTAGGTTCAACTTGGGATAGAAAGCTGGAGTAGACTGCTGCATTCAGGTTTCTGCTCCTTGTTTGTACCCCTTGTCTTGGATCTCCAATAATCTGCTCTACTGGATGATCTCTAAGATGCCTATTGGCTGGAGGCATCCTGACTTCTGGTTGAACCTCTTCAGTTTCATCATCTTGCTGTACTCCTTGAACTTCATCAGCAATAGTACATGTAGTTCTCCCCTGGACAACAGCCACTGTCTTCTACTTGCTGTCTTGCAGTAGGGTACTTCTTCTATAGTAAGCTTGTCCATCTTCTTTGTTAAACCTGTGGGGCTGCATACACAACTAGACAACTCATTGTTAATAAGTTTAGTCTCATCAAATACTACATGTACAGTTTCTTCTACAACTTGAGTAACAAGTTGTAGACTCTATAAGCCTTACTATTGTTGTTGTACCCAACAAAAATCCCTCTTGGGACTTGGCAGCAAACTTAGTCAAGTAAGACTTTCCATTGTTAAGTATGAAGCACTTACAACCAAAGATCCTGAAGTAGGATAGTTTGGTTTCCTGCCTTTCACAACCTCATAGGGGGTCTTGTTGAGGCCTTTAGTTATGGTAGCCCTATTAATAAACATGGCATGCAGTATTGACTGCTTCAGCCCAGAAATATTCTGGTAGTGATGTATCACTTAATAGGGTTCTACCTGCCTCAATCAAGGTCCTATTCTTCCTTTCAGCAATGCCATTTTGCTGAGGTGTTGCTAGGTGAAGAAAACTCTTGAAATATCCCAAAGTCTTCACATAGTTTTGTCATGCTATCAGACTGAAACTCAGTACCATGGTCACTTCTTATTTTGACCACTGTACTATTTAGTTCATTCTGAATTTGTCTAACAAACCTATAGAAGACATTGGGTGTTTCAGATTTCTGTCTTAGAAGAACACCCAGGAAAACCTTGAGTAGTCATCTACAACTACAAAGGTATAGACCTTCCTACCTAGGCTGTGAACTGGCATTGGACCAAAGAGATCCATATGCCAGAGGTATAAACACCTCACAGCATCTTTGTTTTCTATGCTTCTAAAGATGGATCTAGTCTGCTTGCCCTTTTGACAAGCTAAGCAAATACCATCTTTAACACACTTAACTTGAGGACCATTCCTCACTAACTCTTTGCTAAAGAGTTGCCATTGTCTTGTAGTTAAGATGGGCAAGCCTCTTGTGCCATTTGACACAATGAGAGACTGTCTCATCAGCTACAAGACACACTTGAGGAACCATTGTTCTCACACATAATGTCTAGGCAGTAGACATTCCTCTTTCTATAACCTGTCAAAATGATCTCTTGATCAGTTGACCTCTTGATATGACAACCATCTTAAAAACAAATGAGATGTCATATCCTACATCACTTATTGACTTATACTTATTAGGTGTGTTTCAACCTTTAACATAACCACTTGAGTAATGGTAACCAAGTTACTAGAAATGTTACCAAATCCTTTGATGATTCCTTTTTCAGAACCACCAAAGGTGACTTTTGGACATCATTTGATTGGAATGTAGTCCCTTAGTAATCCCTTTGTTCCAGTCATATGTCTGGACATCCACTGTCCAAGTACCATATTGGGGCATGGCAACTGGACTCACCTGCAAAACATATTAATGAACCTTAGAACCCAAAGTATTCTTGGGTCCTTGGTACTTGTTAGTTTGCAACTTGATAAAAGCTACCTACTGGTTTTCCAATAGCAGTTTGCTACACACTTTGGCACTAGCATTGTGCCAACAGTCCATTGCAAAGTGGCCAACCTTGCCACAGCACCAACATTCAAACTTATTGTACCTTTGCTTAGGTACTGTCCTTTATTGTCTTATCTACAGCTGACTTGTTGAGTGTTGGGGCTTTGCCCTTGGACTTGGACTTGGACTGCTCAGTCCTTGCAGGTTTAATAAAACCCAGTCCAGCCTTGCCTTTGTGATGAACAAATTCATCAATTAAAGGTAGCACTGACTTAGGTTTAGAAAACCTAGCAACAAGCTCTCTCTCCTTCTGAAGATTGATCTCCAGACTCTTGATTTGATCATTCTTATAGGTGATAGTCTCCATCTGAATCAATGTTATGTGTTTCAGTCTGGCTATCTCATTAAGCTTTTGATCAAATAACTTCTCAGAATCTGTTGCAGCAGCTTGAGATCAGCAATTTCCTTTGCCTGACTTTTGGCTAGGGACTTGCTCTTCTTGTAAGCTTGCAACAGTACTTTATATTCATCTATCAGCTGATGAATATCTTCCTCAGACTCAGATACACTCTCATCATTTGATGATGATGAATCTGATTCTGTACTGGAACAAGAAACTGAACTTAAAGTTGAACTTTGTACCTTACTTGGTCCTGGCTGCTCCAGGATTCTATCATCACCTTCTGTCAATGCCATTAGCCCTTGGCATTGATTGTCTTCTTGTTATCAAATATAGACTCCAAAATCTGCATGAACTCTTCTTCTTCTTCTTCAGCACACAGCCCTATGTATGCCTCAGCATCTGACCTCAGTTTCTGAAGAAGAGATATCTGACAGAGTCTTCTCCTTCTTGGCAACAAAGACTTTTCTTTCTTGCCTTTAAAATGAGTCTTCTTCCTGTCACTAGACTCCTTTCTCTTTTTGGACAATCTGCAACAACATGGCCTTGTCTGTTGCAGCAATAGCACACTATTTTGAAACAGTTGCCTTGCTAGATTTAGTCCTCTTCCTGTCCTTCTTTGAAGCCTTTTGTTCTGATAGAAGTCTTCTTTTCCCTGTGAAGTAGAAGGCCTTGTCCTCCACTGTTTCTTCTCAAGAACTTTCTGAAAATGTCTAGTGAAGGCAGCAAAGTCTTCATCACTTTCACTGCTTTCAGACTTTGTGCTGACTGACTCATCTGACTCTGATTCAGCAACCTTTGGAGGTGGAGTTTGGTGACTTACCTCTGTACTTTCTGGTGGCTTCTGTCTTGAAAGCTATTGTTCTTTCCTTATGTTCATTTCTTGTTGATTCTCCTCCTCTTTCCTCACTGTCAACTGCATTTCATATGACAACAATTTGCCAAACAGTGTAGGTGGAGGAATTTCTCCCAACTTAGCCATTTCTCTAATGGCACAGATCTTGGTGTCCCAATCTTTAGTTAGGGACCTTAGGAACTTGTCATTTAGTTCATAATTACTGAACTCTCTTCCATAGGACATGAGTTCATTCACTATCCTATAGAACTTCTTATAGCACTCAGTTATTGCTATCACTCTTTCCTTGTCTAAAACTTTCATACTCTTGATTTAGCAAGGATTTTCTATCTTGCCTTACTTCTTCAGAACCCTCATATACACACATAAGAGTATCCCACATCTCTTTGCTGTCTTACATGTAATAGATTCTGAAAAGTTGCATCATCTATGGCACTCACTATAATGTTTTGAGCCCTTTTGTCCATGGTGGCTAGGACAATCTCATCCTTTGTCATTTCAGAGAATCCTTTGGTGTTCTCTGATTTGCATCTAGAACTGATATCTTCATGGCACATATGGCCCTTCCTTTACTGTGATGTAAATCCTAGGGTCTGAGGCTTCCATAAACAGCCTTACCCTTTCCTTCCAGATCCCAAATATCACTTTCCTACATAGAGGTAATTCATGGATCCCAATTCCTTGTGATTCTCAGAGGAACCCATGGTTCTTGATTTTCTTGAATCTGTAATTTGACTTAGACTGAATCTGCCAATCAGGATCTCCTCAGACTGTTAGTCCTTTTTGAGGAACCTGGCTCTGATACCACTTGAAAGATATAGTACCTAAACACCTAGAGGGGGGTGAATAGGCTTACAAAACTCAGATCCAAAGGATCCTACAAGATAAAAATGATTATACAATTGTTAACTCAGCAACCCAAAGACAAGAGAGGGGAGTTGTGAGTTTATTGATGAGTTCTTGGAAGAACTCAGCTGGAATCAATCTGACTTAGCTTTCTTCAAAGCTTCTTGAAAGTAGAACTCAATAAGACTGACTCCTTCTGCAGTTGATCCTTGATCTCTGCTTCTTAAGATCCAGAATAAATCTGAAACCTTCTTCTCATCAGCCTAGTTCCAATGGCTGATTTCTTGGATGGAGCTCTCTCTCTCCAACATCTTAGATCTTCACTTGATAGCTAGATCTTCTTTAAATCTGAACTGGACTTGTGTTCAATCTCTTCAACAACTTGTTGATCCTTTATCTCTTCTATAGACAGTATAAGCCTATTTATAGGCCTTCTTCATGGTAACCGGCTGGTCCGGTCCATAACTGAATTCTGACAACTCTGACAGGTGCTGTAGACCGGCTGGAATGGCAGCTGTCAAGTCATCCAGTCAGTTCTTGAAAATGTTTTAACTGTCTTTAAGTGTCGAGACTTTTTGTCTTTAAGTGTCGACACTTATAGACCAAGTGTCGACACATGTTGTTCTAAGTGTCGACACTAGTCTACAAGGTGTCGACACAACTCCTTGTGTTGTTGATTCTTATCTCGACACTGCTTCTTCTTCATTGTGTCGACACTGAAATTGAGTGTCGGCACAAGTACTTGTTCTTCAGAATTTTGCTGAATTCTTCTAAGTGTCGACACAAACACCTTTGTGTCGACACATCTTCATGTGTTGTTATCTGTCAAGTGTCGCACTGCGCTTCTTGTGTCGACACATGTCTTTATTGTTGATACTTATTGAGTGTCGACACATTACTTTGGGTGTCGACACTTACATCTTAGTCGAGACTCTGGCTGAGTGTCGACGCATTCCCTTAGTGTCGACACTTGTACTTAGAATATTCTTGAACTTTGCTGTTCTTTGCTAAGTGTCGACACAGCTTCTTGTGTCGACACTTTCTTCAAGTGTTGAGTCTTCAGCTAAGTGTCGACACATTGTTCTGGGTGTCGACACTTACTCAGTGTTGACTCTTCTGCTAAGTGTCGACACATTGTTCTGAGTGTCGACACTTGTACTTAGTCTCTGCTGACTTTTGCTGAGTGTCGACACAGCTCCAAGTGTCGACACTTTCTGATATAGACACAGCTTCACTGGGTGTCGACACAACTGTTAAGTGTCGACGCAGCTTTACTGGCTTTTTCTTCATTGAGTGTCGACACAGCTCCTTGTGTCGACACTTTCTGTCTGGTGTCGACTCAGCATCCCTGGTGTCGACACAATGACTCCAAGTGTCGACACTGCTTGCCTGTGTGTCGACACAAGTCTTCTTAAGTGTCGACACTTTCCCTCTGGGTGTCGACACATGGACTTAGAAACTTTTTCATCATTTCCTGCAAATATTTAACCTGCACAAGGTAACTCAAAATACATCAAATATCATTTTGATGTAAATCATTGAGTTGGGTGAGGCTTCTTCAAATCAGGTACATTAGACCAATGTACCCAACTCAATTTCTTCAAGTGTTGAGTCTTCAGCTGAGTGTCGACACATTCTTCCTTGTGTCGACACTTTCTTCAAGTGTTGACTCTTCTGCAGTGTGTCGACACATTGTTCTGGTGTCGACACTTGTACTTAGTCTCTGCTGACTTTTGCTGAGTGTCGACACAGCCTCCAAGTGTCGACACTTTCTGATGTAGACACACAGTTTCTCTGGGTGTCGACACAGCTGCTATGTGTCGACACAAGCTTCACAAACGCTCTTCTTCATTGAGTGTCGACACAGCTCCTTGTGTCGGACACTTTCTGTCTGGTGTCGACTCAGCATCCCTGGTGTCGACACAATGACTCCAAGTGTCTACACTGCTTGCCTGGGTGTCGACACAAGTCTCTTAATGTTGACACTTTCCCTCTGGGTGTCGACACATGGACTTAGAAACTTTTTCTTCTTTCCTGCAAATACTTAACCTGCACAATAACTCAAAACACATCAAATACATTTTGATGTATATCATTGAGTTGGGTGAGGCTTCTTCAACTCATGTACATTATAACCAATGTACCCAACAATCTCCTCCCCTATTTGGAGAAGTCATAACCCTTAGTCAATGATATACACCATACAGAATAAAATCAAGTATGATGTAAAACAGGATTATGTAAACAGGAAAGAACATCACATGTATTAAACAAACATGCATACACAGATATCATCACAGAACAATTATGAAATAAATTTATCACATAGCAAATTTATCACACAGACATTGTTCTAATAGCTTGTCATATTCATAATTCTAAAGTTTACAGAATGCTTTACATCAAAAGATTACATAGTAAACTTAAGAAAATTTCTATGATACTTTTGTTCAGCATCTTTGATCACTATTCCTTTTCCTGGCTGAATCTTGGCTTGCATAGGAGTTTCAGCATCTTCAGTTTCAGCAGGCTTCTTCTCTTTCAGCTCCTTCTTCTTAAGTTCCTCAGCTTTAATCTTTTGCCTTTCAAAATAATGATAAGGCTTGGTAAAGTACTTGCTAGGCTCCTGAGCAGTAGGAGGTAGCTTTCCCATCTTGGCCTTTCTTCTGTATTGGACTATGGCTTCTTGCATGGTCTCATGTTTTCTCCATTCAAGTTCAGAAAACCATTTATTTCTGTCTTGTATATTATCTTTTGCAGCTTTCCATGCAGTTAAGATAATGTTCCTGGAAGTGGGGCTCCACTGCTCAAAGTCTGGTCTTTGTTCTGCTTGTTCCCGGAACCTCTTCTTAGATAATCTGGTTTCTTCTTCTTTCTGCATAGCTTCTTGCATAGCTTCAGAGACTGGCTGAACCACCTTTTCTAGAATAACCTTCTGAGTACCATCTGGTGGACTATACATGGTCTGGATATCAGCATGTACCATCTCAAAATCTGGTGGAGGATAGATAACTTGAGCTACTTCAGGTTGCTCACCTCCAAGATATGCAGGGTTAATTCCAGATTCAGCAACATTATCATCATCACAAAGAGGAGGATATCCAATAGTAGCTCTGATAGAATTAGAAATCCATTTAGCATGATCAGAGCTGGCTTTGACTAATACTCTCTCCCCCTTTATGACTTTTCTAACCATGTGATCCCTCAGATCATCCTTTTGAAACCTTATTTGGGCATCCAAATAGTTGACTCCATCTTTAAAATAAGGCTTTAACCTTTGGAGTTTATCAGTTATGATCTTCTGAGAGTCTAGTATGTCAGTCTTAACAGCAGCTATTTCCTCTTGGAATACTTTGTCAAAATCTGCTTTTGCTGTAGCATTAGAAGTAGGCAGTCCAGCAGCTATGTTCTACATCTCAGTGATAATAGCATTGTGAGACTCTATCAGATTATCATTCATCCTGATTTGATTTTCAAGTACATAGCCTTGCTTGACTTTAAGTTCATCCACTTGAGCTTTAATCTTCTCCTGATGTGTAGCCAAGTACACCACTGCATTCCCTCTCTTATGGAAGCAGTCAGTCATCTCCTTCTTATTAAGATTCATTTCAAATCTTATAGACTTTATATCCTGGGCCATATCAAATTGCAATGATTTTTGCCCTTCATCCACATACTTCTCAATGGCCTGCCTGTGCTCATCAAGCTTAATTTGCAGTGCAACCATTAGAGCACTGTAATCTATAGTTGGTGCTGGTTGTGATATAGGTTGTGGAGCAATAGTTTGTAAGTCCTTCTTATAACTCTGGCTCCTTCTTTTGAATACTTGAAACTTCTTTTTCTTAGCCCTGGTAGCCTCCTCATCATCAGAAGCAGATGTGCTGGCTATCTCTACCCTCTCTTTAGGTAGCTCCTCAACAGCTGGTTGTTTCTCAGGCTCTTGCCTTACAGGCTCTTCAACATGAATTTGTAGTTGCTCCCCCTCAACTGGAGCATTCTCCCCTTCAACAGCAGTAGTTTCCTTGTCAAAATCTTCTTGATCCAGATTAAGAAATAAATCTTATATTGTAAATTCTTGTGGAGAATGAGCTGGAGAAACTTTTGGCTCATCAACCACTGGATCAGATACAACTTCAACTTCAATAGATGTGTCTTCCATGACAACATCTGAGACTTGACTATGAATCTATGGTTGCTGATAAACATCAGACAAATCAGTATCCTCTAAAGGAAAATCTAAAGCATTAAGCTCAGTGATTACCTCTAGAATTGTGTTTGTAGCTTGCTCACTCTCAAGAGGAGTGGGCTCTTCCACAACTAGTGGCTCCCCCTGGATTTGATCCTGGTGTAAAGGGCTAGTTGGTGGTAGCTCCCCCTGCCTTTCTGCAGCCACTTGTGGAGCTGGAGACTTCACAGCAGTTCCAGTGTCTTCTTCATCAGGTGTGAAGACCACTTGCTCTTCACTTCCAGAGCTGCTAGTGGAAACCTGAGCCACTGGGGCAGTTTTCTTCTTCTTCTTGTGTGGGGTTTCTTTCTCAGGAGTAGGCATCTCCTTTGTCAAAACTCTGTCACATCTTGAAAAGATTCTCATGTTCATTCTTCTCATATGGTTGATTTTACTCCCAGCAGCTTGACCCATAACTTCTGGTATAATGCCAGCAAGGTATAGACTTAATATCCTGCCCAAGTTGGGCTTCTTTAGGCTTTCCTTAATCTTCTCAAAGATTACTACAGACCAGTCAGTTTTCAGAGTGAAGATTATCCTTGTCATAATACTAAACATATGGGCAGATACCCTATCATGCCCTCCTGGCTTACTTAGGATCACTTTGCCTACAATTTCAGAGAGGAATTTCTCCTGACTGTTCATGCCCTTTCTATTGAAGACTGAACCAATTTTCATCTTAGAATCCAGACCACACCATGCCAATGCATCTCTGGTCCTGGAAGCTGTAACCTCTTCTTCTTCCTTAGTTCTTGGCAACTGAAGGACTTTCCTCAAACTTTTTGGTGAAACCTTAACCTTTGCACCATGAACTCTGGATTTGATCTTGAATCCAGATTCGTCTATGTTAGCTCCATTGAGGAATTTCAGTACTTCCTTCTTCCAAATCTTTGTAGGCTCTGAAACAAGAAATTCCAACCCCGACTCTGCAACTAGGGTTATTACGTTCTTAATTTTTGGGTCTGCATCACCAAACGCGTCTCGCACCAGTTCATAGCCTTCATTGAAGTTCTCCTCAAGCTTTGGCACCATTAGGGTTTGAAGAATTTGAACTGAGAGAAGAGAGGTGTCGACACACAAGTTTGGTCTCGAAACTTTTGAAAGCGTGTCGACAAACTAAGGCAAAATCCTATTTATACCTTTATACATTTGAAGATGAAAAGGCGGGCAGCTAACTTAAATTGTGTCGACACTGTCGATAAGTGTCGACACTGACTTATAATGTCTCGACACCTATGTGTCGACACAAGTTTAGTCAACATATATATGTGTCGACACTTGTTTATGTGTCGACACCACATAACTCGACATTTAGTCGAGACTTTACTTAGAGAATTCTGAGTAAAGCTTAAGTGTCGACACCACCTTGAATGTGTCGACACCTTCTTGTCATGTGTCGACACTAATTTTCTGAAGTGTCGACACCAACTTCCTAGATGTGTCGACACCTTTTCACTGAAGTGTCGACACCACTTTTCTGTGTCGACACAGAGATCTCTGTGTATCGACACCTTTTTACTTATCCATTTTTATAAACTTATTCTAAGTTTATCATTCCTAGTTCAATTTTAAACTTATTGAACTTAGTTTCTTCTGAGGGCTTAGTATACATATCAGCTAGTTGACTATCTATCTTAACATATTCCAGTAAAATATCTTCTTTCTCTACATGCTCCCTAAGAAAATGATATTTAATCTCAATATGTTTAGTTCTACTATGGGAAACAGGATTATGTGCAATTGATATAGCACTTGTAGAATCACAAAAGAGTGGAGTTCTACTTACCTGAATTCCATAGTCCTCAAGCTGATGTTGTATCCATAGAAGTTGAGCACAGCTACTTCCTGCAGCCATATATTCTGACTCTACAGTGGAGATAGCCACACTTGTTTGTTTTTTGCTACTCCAAGAAATCAGTCTTCCACCTAGGAATTGACAGGTTCCAGTTGTGCTTTTTCTATCTTCTTTGCATCCTGCAAAGTCTGCATCTGAATAACCTGTTAGTTCAAAATCCACATTCCTAGGGTACCAGAGGCCTAGATAAGGAGTGCCCTTTAGATATCTCAATATTCTTTTGACTGCTGTCAAATGAGACTCCTTAGGGCATGCTTGATACCTTGCACAGACACATGTAGCATACACGATATCTGGTCTACTTGCAGTCAAATATAATAGGGAGCCAACTATCCCTCTATACAAAGACTCATCTACAGGTTTCCCTGCATCATCCTTGCTAAGAGACATACTTGACCCCATAGGAGTCTTCATGGTGCTGGATGAATCTATACCATACTTTCTTATGAGTTCTAGGGTGAACTTGGAATGGCATATGGATAACCCATTCTCAGTCTGTCTTACTTGGATACCCAAGAAGAACTTTAGCTCTCTCATACTACTCATCTCAAATTGATCTTGCATTAGTTTTGCAAACTTTTTGCAAAGGCTACTTTCAGTAGACCCAAATATAATGTCATCTACATATATTTGGACTAGTATTACTTTGTCTCTTGATTTCCTAAGGAATAGAGTCTTGTCTATTTTCCCCCTTGTGAACTTATTCTCAATGAGGAAACTAGACAGGGTTTCATACCAAGCCCTAGGGGTTTGCTTTAACCTATATAAAGCTTTCCTAAGTCTATAGACATGATTAGGTAGAGTTGAATCAACAAAACCTGATCAATGTTCCACATAGACTTCCTCTTTAAGATTACCATTCAGAAATGCTGACTTGACATCCATTTGGTAAACTTTAAATCCTTGAAAGGTTGCATAGGCCAGGAACATCCTTATGGCTTCCAGTCTGGCTACTGGAGCAAAGGTTTGATCAAAGTCAATACCTTCTTCCTGCCTATATCCTTTAGCAACCAATCTTGCTTTGTTCTTAATGATGACTCCATGTTCATCCATCTTATTCCTAAAGATCCACTTGGTTCCAATTATATTGTGGTCTTTTGGTTTAGGAACAAGCTCCCAGACTTTGCACCTCTTGAACTGATTCAGCTCTTCTTGCATTGCCTCAATCCAATGAGGGTCTAGGATGGCTTCTTCAAACTTCTTTGGTTCAACTTGGGATAGGAAACTGGAGTAGATTGCTGCATTCAGATTTCTGCTCCTTGTTTGTACCCCTTGTCTTGGATCACCAATGATTTGTTCAGCTGGATGATCTCTTAGATGCCTATTGGCTGGAGGCATCCTGACTTCAGGTAGAACTTCTTCAACTTCTTCATCTTGCTGTACTCCTTGTACTTCTTCTGTATTTGGTACATGTAGTACTCCCCCTGGACAGCAGCTACTGTCTTCTACTTGTTGTCTTGCAGTAGGTCTTTCTTCAATAGTGAGCTTGTCCAACTTCTCAGTTATACCTGTGGGGCTGCACATACTACTAGACAACTCATTGTTAATAAGTCTAGTCTCATCAAATACTACATGTACAGACTCTTCTACAACTTGAGTAGACAAGTTGTAGACTCTATAAGCCTTACTATTGTTGTTGTACCCAACAAAAATTCCCTCTTGGGACTTGGCAGCAAACTTAGTCAAGTAAGACTTTCCATTGTTAAGTATAAAGCACTTACAACCAAAGATCCTGAAGTAGGATAGGTTTGGTTTCCTGCCTTTAACAACCTCATAGGGGGTCTTGTTGAGGCTTTTAGTAATGGTAGCCCTATTAATAACATGACATGCAGTATTAACTGCTTCAGCCCAGAAGTATTCTGGTAGTGATGTATCACTTAGTAGGGTCCTACCAGCCTCAATCAAGGTTCTATTCTTCTTCTCAGCAATGTCATTTTGCTGAGATGTTCTTGGTGAAGAAAACTCTTGAAATATCCCAAATTCTTCACATAGTTTTGTCATACTATCAGACTGAAATTCAGTACCATGGTCACTTCTTATTTTGACCATTGTACTATTTAGTTCATTCTGAATTTGTCTAACAAAGCTATAGAAGACACTGGGTGTTTCAGATTTCTGTCTAAGAAAGAACACCCAGGAAAACCTTGAGTAGTCATCTACAACTACAAAGGTATAGACCTTCCTACCTAGGCTGTGAACTGACATTTGACCAAATAGATCCATATGCAAGAGGTATAAGCACCTCACAGCATCTTTGTTTTCAATGCTTCTAAAGGTGGATCTAGTCTGCTTGCCCTTTTGACAAGCTGAGCAAATACCATCTTTAATATACTTAACTTGAGGACCATTCCTTACTAACTCTTTACTAAAGAGTTTGCCAATTGTCTTGTAGTTTAGATGGGCTAGCCTCTTGTGCCATTTGACACAATGAGAGACTGTCTCATCAGCTACTAGACACACTGGAGAACCATTGTTCTCAACCATAATGTCTAAGCAATAGACATTCCTTTTTCTATAACCAGTCAAAATGATCTCTTGATCATTTGACCTTCTGATATGACAACCATCTTTCACAAATGAGATGTCATATCCTACATCACTCAATTGACTTATACTAATAAGGTTATGTTTCAAACCTTTAACATAGGCCACTTGAGTAATTGTAATAAAGGAGTTAGATATGTTACCAAAACCCTTGATGATCCCTTTTTCAGAACCACCAAAGGTGACTTTTGGACCATCCTTAATAGGTGTGTAGTCCTTTAGTAAA
Organism: Platanthera guangdongensis; assembly: GCA_039583875.1. Classification (NCBI taxonomy): domain Eukaryota; kingdom Viridiplantae; phylum Streptophyta; class Magnoliopsida; order Asparagales; family Orchidaceae; genus Platanthera; species Platanthera guangdongensis. The sequence goes on along the minus strand of CM077151.1, from coordinate 56,040,953 downwards.
CCCCTTGTTCCAGTCATGTGTCTGGAACATCCACTGTCCAAGTACCATATTGGGGCATGGCCACTTGGACTCACCTGCAAAACAGATTAGTGAACCTTAGAACCCAAAGAATTCTTGGGTCCTTGGTACTGGTTAGTTTGCATCATAACAAAGCTACCTGCAGGTTTTCCAACAGGCAGTTTGCTACTCACTTTGGCACTAGCATTGTGCCAACAGTCCATTGCAAAGTGGCTTACCTTGCCACAACACCAACACTCAAACTTATTGTACCTTTGCTTAGGTACTGTCTTTGTTGTTTTATCTACAGCTGACTTGTTGAGAGTTGGGGCTTTGCCCTTGGACTTGGACTTGAACTGAACAGTCCTTGCAGGTCTAGTAAATCCCAGTCCAGCTTTACCTTTGTGATGAACAAATTCATCAATTAAGGGTAGAACTGATTTAGGTTTAGAAAACCTAGCAACTAAGTCTTTCTCCTTCTGAAGATTAATCTCCAGACTCTTGATTTGATCATTCTTAAATGATATAGTCCCCATCTGAATCACAGTTATGTGCTTCAGTCTGGCTATCTCATTAAGCTTTTGATCAAACAATTTCTCAAAATCAGTTGCAACAGCTTTGATATTAGCAATTTCCTTTGCCTGACTTTTGGCTAGGGACTTGCTCTTCTTATAAGCTTGCAACAGAACTTTATATTCATCTATCAACTGATGAATATCCTCTTCAGACTCAGATGCACTCTCATCACTTGATGATGATGAATCTGATTCTGTACTGGCACAAGAAATTGAACTAAAAGAACAATGTTGTACCTTACTAGGTCCTGGCTGCTCCAGGATTTTGTCACTTTCTGTCAATGTCATTAGCCCTTGGCACTGACTGTCTTCTTGTTCATATATAGAGTTCATGATCTGAATGAACTCTTCTTCTTCTTCCTCAGCAAACAGTCATATATATGCCTCAGCATCTGACTCAGTTTCTGATGAAGAAATATCTGACAGGCTCTTGTCCTTTTTGGCAACAAAAGACTTTTCCTTCGTGCCCTTGTATTGAGTCCTTTTCTTGTCACTAGACTCCTTCCTTTTTCTGGACAATCTGCAACAACATGGCCTTGTCTATTACAGCAATAGCATACTATTTTTGAAAGAGTTGCTTTGCTAGACTTAGTCTTTTTCCTGTCTTTATTTGAAGACTTTTTATTCTGATAATAGTCTTCTTTTCCCTGTGAAGTAGATGACATTGTCCTCCATTGTTTCTTCTTTAAGAACTTCTGGAAGTGTCTTGTGAAGGCAGCAAAGTCCTCATCACTTTCACTGCTTTCAGACTTTCTACTTGCTGACTCATCTGACTCAGTTTCAGGTACTTTAGGTGGTGGAGTTGGTGACTTACTTCTGTACTTTCTAGAGGCTTCTGTTTTGAAGGTCACTGTCCTTTCTTTATGTTCACTTCTTGTCGATTTCTCCTCTTCTTTCCTCACCATTAACTGCATTTCATAGGACAGCAGTTTGCCAAACAGTGTTGGTGGAGGAATTTCTGTCAACTTTGTCATTTCCCTAATGGCACAGATCTTGGTGTCCCAATCTTTTGTTAGGGACCTTAGAAACTTATCATTGAGTTCATAATTACTGAACTCTCTGCCATAGGACATGAGCTCATTCACAATCCCGTAGAACTTTTTATAGCATTCAGTTATGCTATTAGCCTTACCTTGTCTAAAACTTTCATATTCTTGGTTTAGCAAAGATTTTCTGTCTTGCCTTACTTCTTCAGAACCCTCCATGTACACAATAAGAGTATCCCACATCTCTTTAGCTGTCTTTACAGTGTATCAAATTCTGAAAAGTTGCATCATCTATGGCACTCACTATGATGTTCTGAGCCCTTTTGTCCATTGTGGCTAGAACAATTTCATCCTTGGTCATTTCAGAGAAATCCTTAGGTGTTCTCTGATTAGCATCTAAGACTGACACCTTCATGGGCACATATGGTCCTTCCTTCACTGTGATATAAATCCTAGGGTCTGAGGCTTCCATAAACAGTCTCACCCTTTCCTTCCAGATACCAAAGATCTCTTTTATACATATGGGTAACTTTATGGATCCCAATTCCTTGTGATTCTCAGTGGAACCCATGGTTCTTGATTTTCTTGATTCTGTAATGTGACTTAGACTGAATCTGCCAACAGGATCTACTCAGACAGTTATGTCCCTTTTTGAGTAACCTCGCTTTGATACCACTTGAAAGATATTGTACCTAAACACCTAGAGGGGGGTGAATATGTGACTTGAATCTTTTTAACTTTTTAAGGCAGCAATCAGATTTTATCTCAGAGTTATATCTATTTGTACACAGCAATCACACAGCAATCACAGAATATCACAGCACACAGTAGACACACAGTTTTATAGTGGTTCCCCAAGGTTTGGGTACATCCACTTTCCCCCTTCGCCTATCTAGCAGTGTACTAGATTCGGCCCAACTTCTCCACTATCTCAGATCCTCAGATCTTACACTCAGAACCCACAACACGGGTTCCTACACCTCAGGCCCAAGGCCCTACAACTCAGCTTCTTCACAAAGCCTACACTCAGCCACCAAGGCCTACACTCAGCCACCAAGGCCTACACTCAGCCACAACAGGCCTACACTCAGAGATTTCAATCTCCTACACTCAGGCACTCAAGCCCTACACTCAGCCTTTATAATTACAGGCTTACAAGACTCAGATCCCTAAGGATCCTACAAGATAAAATGAATACAATAATTATAACTCAACAACTCAGAGACAAGAGCGAAGAGTTGTGAGATTCTTGATGAGTTCTTGGAAGAACTCAGCTGAAATCAATCTGACTTGGCTTTCTTCAAAGCTTCTTGAATGTAGAACTCAATAAGATTGACCTCTTCTGCAGTTGATCATTGATCTCTGCTACTTAAGATTCAGAATAAATCTGAACCCTTCTTCTCAGCCTGGTTCCAATGGCTGACTTCTTGGATGGAGCTCTCTCTCTCCACCTTCTTAGATCTTCACTTGATAGCTAGATCTTCTTTAGACAATCACTTGATCAATGATCTGAACTCTTTCAACCACAGTTTCTGTAGACTGTATAAGCCTATTTATAGGCCTTCTTCATGGTAACAGGCTGGTCCGGTCCATAACTGATTTCTGACAACTCTGACAGGTGCAGTAGACCGGCTGGAATGGTAGTTGTCAAGTCATCCAGTCAGTTCTTGAAAATTCTGTAACTGTCTGTAAGTGTCGAGACTGTCTGTCTTTAAGTGTCGACACTTATAGACTAAGTGTCGACACAAGTTATCTAAGTGTCGACACTAGCCTACAAGGTGTCGACACAACTCCTTGTGTTGTAGATTTTATATCTCGACACTGCTTCTTCTTCATGTGTTGACACTGATATAGAGTGTCGACACAACACTTTGTTCTTCAGCACTTTGTTGACTTCTTGTAAGTGTCGACACAACTCCTTTGTGTCGACACATCTTCATGTGTTGAATCTGATAAGTGTCGACACTTCTTCTTGGTGTCGACACATGTCTTCAGTGTTGATACTTGCTGAGTGTCGACACATTGCTCTGGGTGCCGACACATTCTTCTTCTGTTGAGACTCTGGCTGAGTGTCGACACATCTCCTCAGTGTCGACACTTGTACTTAGAAATTTCTGAACTTTGCTAAGTGTCGAGTCTTCAGCTGAGTGTCGACACATTGCTCTGGGTGTCGACACTTTCTTCAAGTGTTGAGTCTTCAGCTGAGTGTCGACACATTCTTCCTTGTGTCGACACTTTCTTCAAGTGTTGATTCTTCTGCAGTGTGTCGACACATTGTTCTGGGTGTCGACACTTGTACTTAGTCTCTGCTGACTTTTGCTGAGTGTCGACACAGCCTCTAAGTGTCGACACTTTCTGATGTAGACACAGTTTCTCTGGGTGTCGACACAGCTGCTATGTGTCGACACTGCTTCACAACGCTCTTCTTCATTGAGTGTCGACACAGCTCCTTGTGTCGACACTTTCTGTCTGGTGTCGACTCAGCATCCCTGGTGTCGACACAATGACTCCAAGTGTCGACACTGCTTTCCTGGGTGTCGACATAAGTCTTCTTAAGTGTCGACACTTTCCCCCTGGGTGTCGACACATGGACTTAGAAACTTTTTCTTCTTTCCTGCAAATACTTAACCTGCACAAGGTAACTCAAAACACATCAAATACATTTTGATGTATATCATTGAGTTGGGTGAGGCTTCTTCAAATCAGGTACATTAGAACCAATGTACCCAACATTAAGTGCCTGCAATAAATCTCTATATTCATCTATCAGTTGATGAATATCACCTTCAGACTCTGACCCATCCACATCACTTGATGCAGATGTTGCTGATTCTGACTCAGTACTGCAATCTGAAAGACATTGTACCTTACTGGGACCAAGCTGATCCTGGAACTTGTCTTCTTCTAATACAGCCATCAGTCCCTTGCACTGATGGTCTTCTTGTTCATATATTGAGTTCAGCACTTGTAAAAACTCTTCTTCTTCATCTGCAGCAAATAGACCAATGTAAGCCTCAGCTTCAGATTCTGATTCTGAAGATGACTGATCTGACAATGTCTTCTCATTCTTAGCAACAAAGGATTTCTCCTTCTTGTTCTGGTGTTGAGTCTTCTTTTTATCACCAGACTCTTTTTTTTTATCTGGACATTCAGCCACTACATGTCCAGGCCTATTACAACAGTAGCAAACAATCTTTGATGTTGTAGACTTGCTTGGCTTAGACTTGCTCCTGTCTTTCCTGGATGACTTCCTCTTTTGATAATAGTCATCTTTAGGCTTAGATGTGGAAGGCTTAGACTTCCACTGCTTCTTCTTCAGAAATCTCTGAAAGTGTCTAGTAAATGCTGCAAAATCCTCATCTGAGTCACTGTTGTCTGAATTCTGATTATCTGAATTTTCTGAAGCAGTTTCAGCAACAATCTTAGGAGGTGATGGAGACATCCTCCTATTTTTCTTTGTGGCTTCAACCTTAAAGGCCACAGACTTTTCTCTATGCTCACCTTTTGCACTCTTCTCTTCCTCTTTCCTAGCCATAAGTTGCATCTCATATGACAGCAACTTTCCAAACAAGTTTGGAGGAGAAATATCTGCAAGTTTGGCCACTTTTCTAATGGCACAAATCTTAGTGTCTCAATCATTTGTCAAGGATCTTAAGAATTTATCATTCAGTTCATAAGTACTGAAGATTCTCCCATAGGACATCAACTCATTAACTATTCTATAGAACTTTTTGTAGCACTCAGTGATACTGTCAGACTTTTCTTGTATGAAACTCTCATACTCATGGTTTAGCATAGATTGTCTATCTTGTCTTACTTCTTCAGAACCTTCCATGTAGACTATCAAAGTATCCCACATTTCCTTTGAAGTCTTGCAGTGAATCAAATTTTGAAAGGTAGAATCATCTATGACACTTACCATAATGTTCTGGGCCCTCTTATCCATAGTTGTCAAGATGATCTCGTCATTGGTCATCTCTGAATAATCCTTGGGAATTCTTTGGTTAGCATCCAGAATTGAAATCTTCATTGGGATATAAGGACCTTCTTTGACTGTAATATAGATTCTTGGATCAGATGCCTCTATAAACAGTCTGACCCTTTCTTTCCAGATGCCAAAGATCTCCTTTCTGTATATGGGTAGTTTCATTGAACCTAGTTCCTTATGATTTTCACATGAACCCATTTTCTTGATTCTTTCTTGATTCTTAAATCTGCCTTAAGGATCTCACTCTGACTGTTAAGTCCTTCTTTGAGCAACCTCCCTCTGATACCACTTGAAAGAATTAGTGTCTAACCACCTAGAGGGGGGTGAATAGGTGTACTTTTTCTTTTGCTTTTAAGGCAGAAACTCTGTTTAGTTAATTAACCAGAAATTACAAATTCTACTACTTCACAACACAACAATCACAGAAATAATTCAACACAGAGTGCACACAGATTTTTATAGTGGTTCCCCAAGGTCTGGGTACATCCACTTTCCCCCTTCGCATATCTAGCAGTGTACTAAATTCGGCCTAACTTCTCCACTTCTCCTCAGATCCTCAGATCTTACAGTAGCTCAGAACCCAAACCAGGTTCCTACAACTCAGAGTGTCCCCACTCCTACAACTCAGGCAAACAGCCCTACCTCAGCCTTCACCAAGGCCTACACTCAGAGAACACACTCTCCTACAACTCAGGCACAAGGCCCTACCTCAGTCTTCAACAAGACTTACACTCAGAGATCTAAATCTCTTACACTCAGTCTTTATAAAATAGGCTTAAAGCTCAGATCTATAATAGATCTTACAGTAATTTGATTAAACAAAGTTTATAACCACCACCCTGAAAGAAAGAGAAGGGATGGATGGCTTCTTGAACTGTTCTTGGAAGAACTTGGCAGAGATCAATCACTCTTAGCTTTCTTCAAAGCTTCTTGAATCTGAACTCAGTAGAGTTGAATCTCCTGAGAAGATGATCTTCAATCAGCTTCTGACTTGAGATTTAGATCGCAATCTGAATCTTTCTTGGCAGCCTGGTTCAGCAACTGCTCTTCTTAGATGGAGCTCTCTCTCTCCAACTTCTTCTAGATCTTCTGTCGAAAATCTTCTGTATTATTACTTCTCTCAGTATTGCTCAGAATCTGTATTATGCAATGATTGATCATCACTTTCTGTTGAAGGAGAAAGCATTTATATAGTCTTTCTCCATGGTAACCGGCTGATCCGGTTTCTAACAACCTTCTGATAGCTTTGACAGTTGCAGTAGACCGGTTGAAATGGCAGCTGTCAAGTTATCAGTCACTTCTTGAAATCACTGTCTCTGTCTGAATGTGTTAAGACTGATCTTCATTATGTGTCGACACAAATAGACTAAGTGTCGACACAAGTGGACTAAGTGTCGACACTAGCCTTGGTGGTGTCGACACAACTTCTTTTGTTGTTGTAACAGCTTCTCGACACTGCTTCTTCAGAATGTGTCGACACTGATTCTGTGTGTCGACACAAGCCTTCTTTTCTATATCTTTGTTGAAACTTACTGAGTGTCGACACATCTGCTTTGTGTCGACATAAGTACTTCTTTACTTTAACTTTGTTGAAGCTTGCTGAGTGTCGACACATCTCCTTTGTGTCGACACAAGTACTTCTTTACTTTAACTTTGTTGAAGCTTTGTTGGGTGTCGACACAAGTCCTGTGTGTCGACACAGTTGATGTTGACAAATACTTCTGTGTGTCGACACTGCCTCTTGGTGTCGATACATTTGATGTCGACTAAGTATTCATGTGTGTCGACACTGCCTCTTGGTGTCGATACAGTTGATGTCGACTTTGCGTCTCTGTGTGTCGACACTGGCTCTGTATGTCGACACAGTTTCTTCTGGTGTCGACGCAACCTTTCCAAGTGTCGACACAGTCTACTTCAAGTGTCGACACAGCTTTTCTCTAGTGTCGACACAAGCCTTCATAAGTGTCGACACTGCTTCTCTAGGTGTCGACATATGGACTTAGAAATTTTTTTGCATTTCCTGCAATTACTTAACCTGCACACATAAACTCAAAACACATCAAATACACATTGATGCATATCATTGAGTAGGGTGAGGCTTCTTCAAATCTGGTACACATTTTCCAATGTACTCAACAGTGCAGACTGGGGAGGTATCTACTGTGTCCGCCTGTATGGCGACCAAGTGTTGCTTTAATGATAAGGCGGATTGGCTTGGTATCCTGCTGTGGTGATACGACCTCGGCAGACTGGCCGTCCGGCCTAGTCGCGGTGTTAAGGCGGTCTGGTGGTGCTTGCCGCGAGATTGGGCGGTGATCCTATTGGCGAGGGCGGTGATCACACTCCTCTCCGCGTCTATAAATAGGACTCTCTATCACATCAACAGTAGAACTGAATGAACAGAAAGTAAGCTTTGGTAGTTGCCACGGACTGGATTTTTTATTCGCGCGCTTTGGAGAGTTGATTGGGTTGTGCTGTGCAGGTTGTGTGGATAGCCCTGGAAAGCTAGGGACTTGGTTCTGACTTCGGTTAGGGACAGTGCGGATTCTACGGTTAGCAACCAACAGTTAGCAGCATGTCGCGGCTTGCGACCAAACGGTCTTCTTCTTCGGCAACTTATTTCCCAGTTCAATAAGTTGTCCCGCTTCTGGCGGATTGTTCAGTTCAGCAGCAGCTGTTCGCAGAGTTCTGGCGGTTAGACGACCTCGCGGTTAGGCGACTTGCGGATTAGCGGACAGAGTTCTTTGGCATTGGAATAACGAGTTGTCTGAGCGGCTAGGTTGCAGTTGGCGACTAAGCAGCATTAGTGGACTCCGTAGAGCAGCTCAGCTGAGTCGGCCGTTACTCCTTTGAGTCAGTGTGGCTTGTTTGTTTCTTGTTCTTTTTGCTTCCATCGGGTATATCGACGAATCATGTCGCGACATGTATGACTCGCTTTGTAAAGATTTTTGATAGTACAATATTCTTGTTTTTTGTTTGCATCTGGTTTATTTTGCTTCAGATAGGTTGAATGTTCATGCGCCTGGTTTCCCGTTTTCCGCTGTTCACAAATTTTTACAGTTGGTGACAATTTTGACGCCAACAATTCCGACTGTTTTTTGGGTCACCCCGTCAATCTTAATCTAACTCAATTGCCCTTCCCGATCGCATATGCTTTTCGCTTTTCTTGCTTCGATCGTGCTCATCCATAAAAGTAGTCGAAACTACATGGGTGAACTCCATACTCATCATCATCATCATCAGCCTACTCTTCTATGGATCCAACACTGCCTTTAGTTTCCTCACTCGGATCCTTCCTCTTTGGCGCAAACTTCTCGTGCCTTCTCGAATGTGCTTTATGTAATCTTCTACAACTATTTCAATGAGAACACTCTCCTAATCTCTTCTTCTTCCTAACACAAACACTCATATTTCCATTGCATCTCCTAATTTCGCTAGTGATTTCTTTTTTTGAGGTGATCATGCTAGTTAGAAGCCGTGAAGCCCATCTCTTGTAACCAATCATTCATGCGCCCCAGATTTGCGTAAATGATTTCGGTGTGCGTATATCCTACGCCTCTCAAAGATAATAAATTTCCATTATTATGTAATGATCAATAAATACCCATATTTTATTTTTGATGACTTTTAATATTTAAATTTTTTTTCTTGTCCGAGTCAAAAAAAATAGTTATTGGAAGGTTATCCCAGCAAGTTAGCACATTAACAATATATGCAGGGAGAAGAAGTCAACTAGTAGACCAAACCCATGGATCATTAAGCCGGCTAAACTACTTGCCCACCATTTGGCATATTATTCATCATGAGTAAATTATTATTATTATTATTATAAATATATAATAATTATATTGTTGTTATTCTTATTATTTTATTGATATAATTGTCATCCTGCGGCTACAGTCATTTTGAATATTGTAAAATAAGTGGATTTTAGTGGACAATAAAAACGTGATAATTACCAAAACTTTTTCTGAAAATTAGCATAATTGTGGATTGCACATCTCTTATTATTTTAATTATGAAAATTTATCGTGAATGTTACAAAACATAATATTTAAATCTGCTGAAGTTCACAGTTCGTGATATTCATGCACAAAGTATTCTCATGAAAATGTATTCTGAGGGAGGTATTTTTGTGCATAGTTATGAAATGTGAACTTCAAGTGAGGTGAATTTTTTGTTTTGTAACATTTAGGGGAGATTTTTGTAATTTCAAAAATAAGAGGGGTACAGTTTGTAATTTTTTAAACTTAGAGGAGAGGTCGAGATAAATGCAATTATGTTGGATGTTCATTTGATTTTTCACATAATTTTTTCTCTTTGCATGCAAAAAAAAAAATTTATTTATAGCATGCTCCTGTGCTCAGCTTTTCCGCTTTATTCTTGTCGGGCCAAGGTCGAGCTCTAGACAAATCGGGCTTAGTCTGGGCATCTAATTAGAAAATAGGGGCCTGCCTAAGCCTAGTAGATCAGACAACGGGAGGCCGCAGACAAGCTGGGCTCCAGAAAATCGAGTCTGGCACGAGCTTAATTAGGCATGGGCCTAATCGGGCTCAAACCTGAACCGGGCAATCGGGCCTAGGCTTTATTTGCACCCCAACTCTCATCCGTCTCTACATATTTAAAAAATGATAATAATCATAAAAATTTTATCATGAATGTTACATCAAAGTAAGCATTCAATGTGCTTGCAACATTGCATGCATGTGCTTAGCATATACAATAATTTCTCTACGGGGGGCTAAAGAACTTGAAAAAAAGGAGCAAAAGAAATTGGAAATGGTCAAACCTCACTAAGGCTCTATTTGGGACGACTATGGCAGTTGGAGAAGCTGTGATGGAAAATCAGTGGTAGGATTAGAGCTGACAGAAAAACAGTGACGTTGACTTACGAGAAGAGAAGTACAAAAACATGAAAAACTCATTTTCAATTTTTCTGGAATTGGGAAGGTTTAGGGCATGTTTGGGAGAGCTTTTTAGTTCCTTTTCGTTTTCTGGAAAATGCTACCGCAACTAAGAAACTGTTTGGATTGTCTGTCGATGGGAAAAACTACCGCGGAAAATTACATTTTCCCCTCTTTTGAAAAAGTCAATCGTCACATATTTTTCAACCTTTTCGAAAAGCACTTTTCATCCCAAAATGTTTACCTCTTTAAAAAAAATCTTCAAATTGACTTTTTGTTCAAACGCGATTTTTTTCCCGGGGGCAATTTTTTCGCCCAGACGTGTTTTTTCGCCAAGGCGCTTTTTTTGCCTGAACGCGAATTTTTCACCCGAGCTGGCATTTTTCGCACAAGCGCGGGGTTTTTCGCCCGGTTGAGTTTTTTTCGCCATAGTGTGGTTTTTTCGCTGGGGTGCATTTTTTTCGCCATAGTGTGGTTTTTTCGCTCGGGTGTGTTTTTTTTCTCATAGGCGCGTTTTTTTTCTGCTAGACACGTTTTTTCGCCCGGGCCGATTTATTCGTCCTTGCACGATTTTTTAGCCCGGGTGCATTTTTTTTCTTTCGGGTGCGATTTTTTTGGTCGTGCACGATTTTTTCTGTCGTGGCGCGTTTTCTTTTGCCTGGGCCGATATTTTCGTCTGGGTGCGGTTTTTTCGCCCAAGTGCGGTTTTTTCGTCCGGGCGCGTATTTTTCGCTCGAGTTGATTTTTTTCGCCCGGGCACGATTTTTTCGCACGGTCGCGATATTTTTCGTCCGGGCCGATTTTTTTCGCCCTGGCGCGGTGTTTTCTCCCGGGTGTGTTTTTTTCGCCCGAGTGCGGATTTTTCGCCCTTGCACGATTTCTTTTTGCTCGGGCACGTTTTTTTTTCGCCCGGGCCGATTTTTTCGTCCGGGCCCAATTTTTTCGCATCAGTGCAATTTTTTCGGCATGGTGCGACTTTTTTCCTCCGGAGCGATTTTTCGCCCGGGCACTATTTTTTGCCAGGGAGCCAAGTTTTTGTTCGGGCTCGAATTTTCACTTGAGAGCGATATTTTTCATCGGAGCTTGTTTTTTCGCGTGTGAGCTATTTTTTTCGCTCCGGTGCAATTTTTCGCCAGGGAATGAATTTTTGGCACGGGCACTATTTTTTTCTCCTGGTCGCAAATTTTTTTACCAGGCGTGAATTTTTCTCCCGTGAGTGGTATTCTTTTACCCGGGCGCATGTTTTTTGCTCGGGCGTGTTTTTTCACCCGGGCCTGATTTTTTCGCTTGTGCGCGCCGGGGCGAATTTTTTGCTTGGACGCGAATTTTTTGCCTTGACATGATCTTTTCGCTCGTTTGTGATTTTTTTGCCCAGTCGCGTATTTTTTTTCGCCCGGATGTTATTTTTTTGCTCAAATGTATTTACCTCTTTTGGGCGAAAATATCACGTCAGTGAGAAAATATCGTGTCTGGGCGAAAAATTCACGTTCGTGCAAAAAATTTAAGCCCGTGCGAAATATTCGCGCACGGTCTAAAAATTCGCGTCCGTCCGAAAATTTCGCGCCCAGCCAAAAAATTCGAGTCAGGCCGAAACATTCGTGTTTGATCGAAAAATTCCCTCTCGGCCGAAAAATTCGCACCCGGCTGAAAAATTGGAGCTGGGGCGAAAATATAGCGCCCGTGCGGAAAATATTTTACCCGGCGAAAAATTCGTGGTCGGGCAAAAAAACCACGAACGGGCGAAAAAAACGCGCACGGGTAAAAAAACCGTGCCCGGGCGAAAAAAACGTGCCCGGGCAACAAAATGGTGCATTTTCCCCCGGCACGGTTTCTTGGTCGGGTGCGCATTTTTCGCTTGTACGTGCATTTTTCGTCCGGACGTTCATCCCCCCCCCCCCCCGACGCACTTTTTAATAAAAAAAAGTTACCGCAACGGAGATTTGTCAAACGGTTTATAAAGTGATTCTCATTTCTGAAAATCTCTGTAAAATGAGTTTACCCAAACAAATCTCTTTTTTTCAACATTCATTTTCCAAAAGCTCGTTTTCTTACCTTACTTTTGTCACCACTATTTTTCCTTTCTAAAAAACCTTCCTAAAGCCTTACTCTTTGAATCTTTTCCAGAAGCTCTGGATACACCTTTTTGACACATATTTTTCCCACCACTGCGAAACCAAATACCTCTAAAATAACGGAACGGTGTGAATAGAATCTCTTCCACCACCTCCACCGTCCCAAACAGACCCTAAATTACCAAAAAAAATTTGACCACAATCGCCGGTTAATTCAAACAGGTTTAGATAGAATTGAACACAATCTAGCTCTCTATTGGTGAGTGTTGCTAGCTCATAAATTAAGGACATTGTGTTATATAGAATTGAGGTCATTGACTTATTAACTACTCTCTTAACAAGTACTACAAGACATCCATGCATGTCTACTTCAAAATATTTTCCTCCAATAGAAAATTTATTTTGACCATATTCATGATATTAGAAGAATTTACATTTCTTATGTATATTTTGTTGATATTTTTTCTACAATTTAGCAAAGATGTTGTCACGGCTTCATGGACGAATGATCTATTTGTTTCGACGAGAAGAGTTGGAGCATTGAAATAAGAGCGTTGGCAATAGAGCAATGAGAAATGAAGAGGGTGGCTATAGTTTCAAAAAAAAGCAAAAAATAATGTTTTTGAGCGGTGACAGCAGAAATTGTAGGGTTGCCAAACAGATTTGTCTAACATTAGTGTTTTCTCCCCAATGAAGATGAAGCAAAAACGCTGAAACAGAGTTGTTTTATTTTCTCTGCCCTATCTTAAATATTTGTATTAATTATTGGTTAATTTTAGTATCTTTTTTAATTTTTCAGTTTATTTTTGTTATTAAAATACATTTTCTAATATATTAATTATATAATATTTTTATAATTTATTTTCTTGCTACCTAGTCTCCATCTCTCCTCTTGCACCTACTGTTTTCTTTCTATTTTAAATAAATTAATTTAATTTTCTCTTTCCTCCCCCTAACAACTTCTTACTTTTTTATAATTTAAATAAAAAAAATTAAAATTATTTTTGTGCCCACATAATGGTGTAACACAACTAAACATGCTTTCATTAATAAATAATGTGGACATGTTAGCTTTATTTCCTTGAAATTAATCCTTATTTAGAAGTTAAAAAATGAATAGTAATCAAACATTAGGATTGTCAATTCTAATTACTGTGATTGAATTTTTATGTGTTGTGAAACAATGAGATTGAAATTATGCAGAATTTATAATTAAGTCATTCCAAATCTCACCCTTCGATCCAAGTCTCACCCTTCGATTAGGCTCTGCTTGTTTCTGTATATTTTTCTCCATTGGCGGTGAGGAAAATACGTAAATATTGGAAAAATCTGTTTGGTAAACCTCTATTCTCCATTCCTAATGCTCCAAAATGTCTTTTTTTTCTTTCAACACTAAGGTTCTGTTTGGAAGGACTTATTTTCACCGGTCAAGCGGTTATGACTGCATGAATCGGGACTTAATTAATGTCCGGTTCATGCGGTCATAACCGCTTGACCGGTGAAAATAAGTCCCCGAAACGAAGCCTAAAACTCCATTTTGGGGGACTTAGGCTTCATTTGGTTTAGCGGTGGCGGGTGGATCCGGCGGGTGGAAACGAGAGTTCGAACCGAGGGGGAGGTGGCTGCTCCAAACGGAGCTTTTTGGGGAGTTTCTCAAGGTGGGCGGTGGAGACGGAGCAAACGCCGCCGAGATTCATTTGTTTACCCTCCTTCCGGCGGCGTTTGCCCAAAACGGAAAGTGAAATGCCCAAACAAATAGAGGCTTATTCTCACTGGTCAAGCAATTATGACTTCGGTTCATGCGGTCGTAACCGCTTGACCGGTGAAAATAAGTCCTCTCAAACGAAGCCTAAAACTTCCTAAGACCTCCATTCTCAGCACTCATATTTTCAATGCTCCAAAACATCACCACTAAAACAGATGGAATTTTTAAAGTATATATAATCTTTCCTAAAACCTATAGCTTCTTTCCAAAATCAATGTCAAAAGCCAGGCCTGGACATGGGCTTTGCTAGAAAAAGTCAGGGCCCGACAAACCCGAGCCCGACCTAGGTCTGCCGGACTTTATGAGCACAATTGACTAACACTAAAGATAATAAATAAATAAATAATGATAATAAATAAGTTAATGAAATTAGAATTGTATTAACAATATAAAATACTATATGAATTAAAAATCATACTTGAAAATTGCAATAAGATTTTATTAGTTTGGTAATTGTATTGTTTATTTTTATTAATGAAATATACTATATCATCATATAATAAGGATGGTTTTAAGGGCACACCAATTATCAATGTGTGCACACCGGCGATAAATGCACGCCACGTAATTTTAAATGCATGCTAATTGTTAAACGTAGACCAATTCTTCAAGTTACAAAGAGCACAAAAATTAATTCATATTGCGTAGACGGATTTAACATACCGCCTTTTCAATCGCAAAAATGCGTAATAAGCAGCTCCAGTCAAGCAGACAAATGACTAAGCAAGGTATTCAAACAAAAAAAACAAGGAACATTTCACATTGATGTATTAAGAAAGAACATCCCTAGCATGTGAAACCGACGCGGACTGAAGAGGTAGGAGTTTTCATGATCAGGACATCGGCGAATAACTGGAATGAAGAAGACACCGGCGAGGGAGGACCTTTCCGATAATCTCTCCTAAGCCGGGGGCGAAATTGGGGAATCGGCGAATTGAATGCGGAAACAGTGAGAGCTGGGTGCAGCCCTAGGGTATTGGGAGGGAACAAAAACTGAAAAGGGTTTTACTGCCTGCTTTTAGCTATAACATTTAGAGGAAATATTATGAGTTTTTTCTTAAAGTTGAAGTGCAAATAGCTACTTTAGGTGTGCTCTTAAGTCTTTACACCACCATATACTTATCACAATAATCATTAAGAACAAAATATAAGGGCTTCTCTGTAATTTTATGAACATTAAGTTGATTGGAGTATTTTTTTAAGAATAATTTATATTATGAATAATTATATGTGCATAGAAAAGAAGTATTAGTTTTTTTCTTTTTTTTATTCAATGGAATTTAAGATAAATTAAAATATTTATATCTTAAAAAAATTCTTATAAATGAATAAAAATGACTTGTAGTTTTTTTTGAATGGTAATGGGTTATTGGCAAGATGTACTCTCGAATTGCCGGATTTTAACAAATATACATCAATTTATTAAATATTACAAAATGCATTTCTTAATTTGAAAAGGACTGGCAAAAATGTGGTCCCAAAAATTTTGAATCGAACCGCTTAAACATTGAAACTGAACTAAACTAAACTGAATGGTTTGATTTGATTTGATTTTGATGGTTTAAATAATGTGTAATCCTCTTGTGCAAAAACTCAAAATTCTTTTTTGCATTTTCCAATTATGATCAATGAAATGTGATGTAATCACCATGTAATTAAAATTTTGTAAGGAAGTTTAGATGTCAAATCAAATTAAATTAAGTATCAGTAGTGAGGCGAACACGTGGAGCATTACATCACAAATCAAATTTTAATTGTTTCTTCAACTTGGCATAAATTTTTAAAAATCTTCCGCAATTATGACACAAGATACCAATTATAGTCTAGACGCGGCAATATTACAAAATTCTTTTAAACATTCATGTTCTATATAACTAAACGACAATTTGACTGTAATAATCATCTTAGCAATAGCCTTTCTACATGCATCTTCGTCAAACCTCCAAAAAATCAATGAATTACAAAAAAAAAATGTAATTAAATGTTGTTATACAATACGGTTCGCTTCGATTTAGTTTGACATGCTAAATCATGAATCGAACCTAATCGTATGATTTTTCTAAAATCAAAACCATATCCGAACCATAACCTTCTAAAACCAAACCAAAGGTTTGATTTGGTTCAGTTCGGTTTGACGGTTCGGTCGGTTTTTGCGACTTTTTAAAATTGAGGTGCATTTTACAATACTTAATAATTTAGGCTGCATTTATCAAAAACCCTACATTTCGAGAGGATTTTTTACCAATTGCCCAACTTTAATTATATTTTTCCCATTAAAAGACATATATTTAATTTAAAAATGAGAAATTTAAGATACATTGGGCATAGGACTATAACGATAACGACAGTATTAATTTAAGAGCATTGTTAAGTGCAACCCAGTTTTGACTATGTGCACTTTTTTGTTAAGAGCACTGCACTATGATAGGTGCACACATATTTGTTATGTGCACCACATTTTTGGTAATAGCAAACTAAAAGATTAACTTGATATATCAATGGACTACAATCTTTTTTCATAAAAATAAAAGATAAATATGACACACCATAGATTACATTCAAATTTGGAAATCCAACAACCAAAAAATAACATGGATTGACAAAAATATGGTTTCATCAAAATGGGATAACCAAAAATAAAGTAATTAGATTTCCGTATTTTTTTGTCAAAAAATTTCTCTCTTTGATCCTTTTTTTCTTCATATTCCTACAAATTTAAGCAGAAAAATAAACAATTAATGAATGAAATTAAGTAATGAATTTTATTACAATTAATGATTGCATACCTTTATGCGAGAGTGCTCCAAAATGACTATTATGCACGAGAAATCTCCCATATGATTTTTTCGATGTGCATATGCCTACAAAAATACAATAAGACAATGTATTGGCACATATGTGAGACATATAGTGGGAATGTAAAAAAAATAAAGATCGCTAACCTTTATCACATATCTTCCAACCCAATAATCGAACTACCCATCATGCTTGTCTGTGGAAGTATAATCCTTGACATATATGAAAATGCACATGTGTCTACATTTTGCTCGTGAAATCTACTCCATGGCGAGAATATTGGTGGCAATGGACAATTTTCACAAAGGCATACTAGGACGAAGTGATTCCCATTTATGAAGCCAACACAAACTAATTTGGGCATTGGTGGTGGCACAGAATGCAATAGAAGAAATGTAAAGCACTGATCAATTGAGAGCTCCACTACAGCCACATTGTAGCAAGATGCTATTACGAGACCCATATCGGGTAATGTCATCCACTTCTCAACCGGTGCCGGCGTCACCTTGCAATCAAGACTTTGTAGTAATTTTGTGCGTCTAATGTCACCAAACATCTCATCATATAAAATTTTGTAATTCTCAAGTTTCATATAAAGATCTTTTCTCACTTGTACCCAATCTGGACCCTTACCTAATGCATCACCAACAACTCGAAATCCACAATGGTCATCTCCAAGCACATCTATGATATTTGTAATATGTTCGGAGAACAAGATCGGTAAATGTTGACGTATTTCATAACCCAACTCAGAACTCACAGAGGGAGTTCTAAATTGATAGTATGTCCTTTTTCTAGCATTCAACTTGGTTCTTGATTTTAACTTTTTTTGCCTCATTTTGTTGGTCTTCCATGGAGAGAATGTACTCGAAATGTGATGGATCTCATCTAGTTGATTTGTAATCATCTTTGAACTTTTTAGGCTACCTTTGGGCCTTCCTTTTATGCACGTAGGTACCTTAGGATAAACTGTTTAAGTACATGATGGATCAATCATCTCTCGTAGCTTCCTTTTAACCTCTTTCTTTTATTCTTTACTTGATGTACTAAAGTTTTGAACAATGGCCTCAATTTCATTGCTAATATCAATATTCTCGTCACCTGCTTTCATAGTTTATTGTAATGTTAGTTGCTTCCAATACCTATTTACACACCATAAAGGTAAGGGTTTTGTTTGAGCTATGTATGGCAAAAGCTCATACGAACATGATAAACCCATAGTAAACTTCCTCTTATGGGTGCAATCTTGAGGTTGTATGCGCTTCCCCGCCAATTTTTCTTCTTCTCTAATGAACTTCAATGCTTTTAAAGATACATGCCCCAGTATATCTGCGTACAAAGATCCACTATATTCTTGGCTTACTTGTATACAACTTTGCCCAAAAGACCTTTTTATGTCGGTATGTTGCATGTTGATCATTTGATCAAAAGTTTTCTAAATGGTATTCAAGTTCCCGATACTCACTTCAAGAAATCTTTTCAACTGGCTATGCCCACTTTCGACTTGATTTGTGTTGGAGCTACCAAAGTGCATGTACTTATCGATCCATGTATAAACAAAAAACTCCTTGTACGGCTCAAGTCATGATGTAGTTGCATAACCCACTGCAGCAGAATATTCCGAGGAGAATTCACCTACAAATATATTGTATGTAGTATTGAATTCATTCTCGGCTGATGAATCAATCAACCCCTGTCATGCATGCATAAACCACTCAATTCTTTTCCTTTGCTGAAAAACTTCTTACAATTGGCCAATATATTTCTATTTATGTACACTTGCCACAAAATATTCTTAGAAGTTGGAAATACGGCTTTAATTGCATTCATTAACGCACATTCTCTATCATTTACCAACACAGCAGGTTCACAATTTGATTCAAATATTGATTTGAAATATTTCAAGGACCAACTATAACTGCCTTCAGTTTCATCTGAAAGAAATGTGAAACAAGAAAAAAAAGACTGAAAGGTTGATGTTACTCCAACAATGCATAGCAATGGCATGCGGTACCTGTTAGTTTTATAAGGGCAATCCAACTGAAACACGGTTGAGAACATATTACTGAGTTTGATACTGACTGGGTGAGCAAAGAATAGACTTTGCAACATTTTGGTACTTTCCTCCACTTTATTATAACTGACATAGCCCTCCAAACCAATTCACTTGTATAAAAATTGTATTGGGGTACAACCATCCAATTGTTTTTTTGTAACCACACTCTCTCATTATAAATAGTTCTTATAGTAGTTGTATTACTACAACTATTTTTCTTCACAGATGCTAAAATTTTACGCGGCTTTACTCCTGATGAATACATGTTTTCGACTATTTTTATCTCTTTCTCAAGCAGTCGACCATCATACTTATGAGCTTTCAAATGAACCTGCTCGTGGTTATGTTTCCCACATAGTACGATTACCTTCCACTCATCAACATTAGCAGTTTTTAGCTTTTAATTGAAAAAAGACAACCACATCTTTTACTAGAAGATTTACACAGTCCTTTTTTTCTCGACTCTTATTGTGTTGATTGGCTCGATAATGACCTCTTCTATCACAACCAAGGATCACACGAGGTGTCAACCTTCCCACAACCTTATCGGAGCAGCTGATGGTGACAACGAAACCCAACTTACGGCCAATATTTCGAACCCACTCAATTGAGGTTTCTTTGCTCTCAAAAGCTTGATCCGTCTCAAAATGAGAAACAACTTCAATTTCAACTTTCATATCATCGCAATTACTAATTACCATAGCAGTATCTCCCTCCATATTGTAAAAGTTATTCCAATTTATACAAATACATATTTTAGCATGGACAAATAATATAAATGATACATACACGCTAAAAGATGTCCGCCAAAAAATGATATTTGTGTTTCCATTACAAATGAATTTGGGAAACACAAAGTGTTTCCCCTCAATTATGGTTGAAGTTACGACAAAATCTTTGGTCAAAAAAATGTGGAGTGTCTCAATGTCCAGAAAAATATGCTTCTCATGTAAAAATACACGAGAAAGTCACACAAGTCACAACAAAATTAGAACATCTATATCCTTTGTGTTAAAAAGTATAATTAATGGAAACACAAATACCAGTTTTGGAGAACTTAGAACTCAGAAAAAATGACAAACAATGCATTGTCCTAGGGTTGAAGGGACAAACCTCAGGTTGGTGGGTCTAGGCTGTGGAAGAAACGACAGAGGGGCATGACCAGTCGTAGGCTGAAGCAGTGAAGCGGTGGAAGCAGCGGAGTAACCGGCAGAGAAGCGGCAGAGGGGCACGATCAGAAGGAAGCAGTGAAGTGGCGGAATCAGGCGGAATCGGGCGGAATCGGCGAAATCGGGCGGAATCGGAGGGAGAAAGTGGAAGGCGTCGATCGTCGTACAGGCGGCCGACATCAGGGCTTGTGGCGAAGGTTGAAGCCGCAGACGAGCACGAGCAGGCGGAAACGTCGGGGCCACGCAGAAGCGTGGATGCTATGGTTTGAGAGAAGAATTTGCTGTGCGCAAAACTGGCGTGCCCTTAGTTATAAATTTAGGGAGAAGTTTGGATTAAAATTTTAGTGATTTTGTAGTGCACTTAGCGAAAAATATGGTGCACTTAACAATGCTCTAATTTAATTTTGTAGTGCACGTAGCGAAGTATCTAGTGCAGGCATATGGGTGTACGGGCAAGGGTCAAAATGACTTCAAATCGAAAAGTGATCAACATGAAAGTTGTAGATATCGGCGAGACAAACAACTTTTATGTTGATCACTTTTTGATTTGGAGCCGTATTGGCCCTCTATTTGGGCCCCGAAATCTGGGGCGGCGGGATTGCTACTGTAGCACTCTCGCCGCCCCAGATTTCAGGGCCCAAATAGAAGGCCAAGACGACTTCAAATAAAAAAGTGATCAACATGAAAGTTGTTAGTCTCGCCGAGATATACAACTTTCCTGTTGATCACTTTTTAATTTGAGACCATATTGACCCCCAAAATAACCTACCCGTATTCCCGCATGCAATCATGCCCGCACCTGATATCTATATAGACACACACATAGACACACACACACACACACACACACACACACACACACACACACACACACACACCGAGTGATAGGTACGGGCCTCCGGCCCCCGTGCCCTACGCGACAGTACCAAGTCGTGGCAGGCTTCGACTGGCTCTGATGGGCTTTGCGCCTATATAATATAATTTATACTATATATTTATATATTTATCTATACTATATATTTATATAATATAATTTATACTATATATTTATATAATATAATTTATACTATATATTTATATAATATATAAATATATGAGCACTTAAAATGATCCTAAAAAAATATACATAAATATTACAATTTTTATTTTGTAAAACAAAATATGTTTTGACATAAAATATTAATTTTGACTTTAATAAATTTGATTGATTTAATGTGATCACCTCAAAAATACCACTGATATGTCTAATGACAACTTTTCTTGAATAGACCACTGACATGTCTAATGACAACCTACCATAGTAGGTGTAGGAGCTCTACTAAATTTTTTTTTAAATTTAAATACATTTTCATCATCACATCTAATTTTTTGGTAGTGTAAATATTTGAATGTACATTATATTTTAATTTTTTTAAAATAAATTATGTTAAGTGATTAAAATTAAAAAAAAATGGGGATATCATTGATATTTTTGAATGTTTCACGAAATGCAATTTTTTTTATTATAATAATAATGAAATATATATATATATATATATATATATATATATATATATATATATATATATATATATATATATATATATATATATATATATATATATATATATATATATATATATATACACGAGTCGCAGGCACGGGCCTCCGGCCCGATGGCTATGCGCCACAGTACCTGGCCACCGACGGCGGGTACTATATATTTATATATTTATATAATATAATTTATACTATATATTTATATAATACGAGTCGCAGGCACGGGCCTCCGGCCCGATGGCTATGCGCCACAGTACCTGGCCACCGACGGCGGGTACTATATATTTATATATTTATATAATATAATTTATACTATATATTTATATAATATATAAATATATGAGCACT
Source organism: Platanthera guangdongensis (assembly GCA_039583875.1). NCBI lineage: Eukaryota > Viridiplantae > Streptophyta > Magnoliopsida > Asparagales > Orchidaceae > Platanthera > Platanthera guangdongensis. Next base: position 56,018,758 of record CM077151.1, on the reverse strand, counting down.
TAAAATGATCCTAAAAAAATATACATAAATATTACAATTTTTATTTTGTAAAACAAAATATGTTTTGACCTAAAATATTAATTTTGACTTTAATAAATTTGATTGATTTAATGTGATCCCCTCAAAAATACCACTGATATGTCTAATGACAACTTTTCTTGAATAGACCACTGACATGCCTAATGACAACCTACCATAGTAGGTGTAGGAGCTCTACTAAATTTTTTTTAAATTTAAATACATTTTCATCATCACATCTAATTTTTTGGTAGTGTAAATATTTGAATGTACATTATATTTTAATTTTTTTAAAATAAATTATGTTAAGTGATTAAAATTAAAAAAAATGGGGATATCATTGATATTTTTGAATGTTTCACGAAATGCAATTTTTTTTATTATAATAATAATGAAATATATATATATATATATATACGAGTCGCCGGCACGGGCCTCCGGCCCGATGGCTATGCGCCACAGTACCTGGCCACCGACGGCGGGCTTCGCCCGCCCCCCGCCGGGCTTCGTCTGTCCTATTTATTTTATTTTTTGAATTTTTTTGATTTAATTTTTAATTTTTTTAATGTTTATGTATTGATTAAATAATTAAACTCTAAACAATTTAAAAAATAAAATAAATATTAAAATTTAAAAAATTCATTCGCGGGAGAATGCTTTTTCATCCGTTTGCCACTTATATTATTTTATAAAAAAATTATAAATATATAAATATTATAGTAAAAAGGCGGTCCAGCGGGTCCCAGGCATTCACAGCACGCCACCATGCTGAATCCAAATATCTGTCTGGGTAATAATATTTATACCCAAATTTCTAATTATATTTGGCAGTGTGGGACTAAAATAGGCGGGTGAACAGTGCTACCCGCCTATTTTAGTCCCACACCGCCAAATACAATTAGAGTTTTGGGTATAAATATAGCAATCCGGGATTTGTATCTGAAATGAGCATGGTGGCGGGCTTGGCGGGCTGTAAATACGCGGGCTTGGCGGACTTGGCCGGCCTTCTTTCGCGGGTATATGGCTGGCGGGTTTGTGTAACCCGATTTTGAAATTTTTTCACATAAATTTAGGATCCTAGTAGTAGGTTTAGGAGCTCTAGTAAAATGTGGAGAGAGAAGGCTATTTTGATCAGACGGTTGCTGATATAGCTGAAGAGATCGGACGGCCATTGCTTTTTCTGTGAATTTCAAACTCATGCTATTTGCAGACCTCCATATTTCTTTATAATATGGTATAGATATAAATATATGAGCACTTAAAATGATCCTAAAAAAATATACATAAATATTACAATTTTTATTTTGTAAAACAAAGTATGTTTTGACCTAAAATATTAATTTTGACTTTAATAAATTTGATTGATTTAATGTGATCACCTCAAAAATACCACTGATATGTCTAATGACAACTTTTCTTGAATAGACCACTGACATGCCTAATGACAACCTACCATAGTAGGTGTAGGAGCTATACTAAATTTTTTTTAAATTTAAATACATTTTCATCATCACATCTAATTTTTTGGTAGTGTAAATATTTGAATGTACATTATATTTTAATTTTTTTAAAATAAATTATGTTAAGTGATTAAAATTAAAAAAAATGGGGATATCATTGATATTTTTGAATGTTTCACGAAATGCAATTTTTTTTATTATAATAATAATGAAATATATATATATATATATATATATATATATATATATATATATATATATATATATATATATATATATATATATATATATATATATATATATATATATATATATATATATATATATATATATATATATATACGAGTCGCAGGCACGGGCCTCCGACCCGATGGCTATGCGCCACAGTACCTGGCCACCGACGGCGGGCTTCGCCCGCCCCCCGCCGGGCTTCGTCTGTCCTATTTATTTTATTTTTTGAATTTTTTTGATTTAATTTTTAAATTTTTTAATGTTTATGTATTGATTAAATAATTAAACTATAAACAATTTAAAAAATAAAATAAATATTAAAATTTAAAAAATTCATTCGTGGGAGAATGCTTTTTCATCCGTTTGCCACTTATATTATTTTATAAAAAATTTATAAATATATAAATATTATAGTAAAAAGGCGGTCCAGTGGGTCCCAGGCATTCACAACACGCCACCATGCAGAATCCAAATATCTGTCTGGGTAATAATATTTATACCCAAAATTCTAATTATATTTGGCAGTGTGGGACTAAAATAGGTGGGTGAACAGTGCTCACCCGCCTATTTTAATCCCACACCGCCAAATACAATTAGAGTTTTGGGTATAAATATAGCAATCCGGGATTTGTATCTGAAATGAGCATGGTGGCGGGCTTGACGGGCTGTAAATACGCGGGCTTGGCGGACTTGGCCGGCCTTCTTTCGCGGGTATATGGCTGGCGGGTTTGTGTAACCCGATTTTGAAATTTTTTCACATAAATTTAGGATCCTAGTAGTAGGTTTAGGAGCTCTAGTAAAATGTGGAGAGAGAAGGCTATTTTGATCAGACGGTTGCTGATATAGCTGAAGAGATCGGACGGTCATTGCTTTTTCTGTGAATTTCGAACTCATGCTATTTGCAGACCTCCATATTTCTTTATAATATGGTATAGATATATATATATAATATTAATCTCGTTTCTGCCGGGCCGGCGGTCCCTTTACAGTTTTTCTCCCCCCATTACGGCATTACTCATCATTCATGCCTGCAAGCTCCAGCTTAGTGGTGGCAGCATCATCATCAGCCGAGCGGGACGATCGGACTTGGTCATGGAGAAGACGAAGAAGGCGGGCTTTATTTTATTGAATTCGTACGAGACGGCTTTCTTAATCCCTCTCTTCTTCCCCCAAAGCTCTGCGGCCCCGATTAAGAAGACGATTCGTTGGTTTCCCCCACTGGAATTGAACAGTTTCTCCGGTGATCGCCATAGATCGGTTCTAATAATAAGTGTTTTTTTCATCTCCATTGCTGATTTCTTTTGGAACCGGCAATGGCGTTGACCGAGGGATTCTTCTCGTTATCTGTTGTCTCGGTTCTGGAGGACGTGCTCAAGGAGCAGGGGAAGAGGCTCAGTGACATGGATTTTGCATCGAGGAAAGTAGAGGAAGATGGTGAGGAAATTTTCTGTTTATTGATTTTCTCAGGTTTTGGTGATTTGGGAAGTTTGATCTTGTTTTAATAGATGGGATTTAGGTTTTATTCTTGTTAGTCTCCATTCAAGTGGCTAATGGAGGTCCTCCTCGCCGGTGGGCAATGGAGCCCCAAAGGAAGTTTTGTCTTTCCCACCGGAGGCGGAACGCCACCAGAACCTCACACACAAGTGAATCCGCACCGGCCCTTCAAACGCACCCTTAATTTATAAATATGGGGCTTGCTTTGACTTGGGAAACATTATTGATGAGATTTCTTGACCTCTAATCTATTTGAAGTCGATTTGGCTATCTCCTGTTTTAGTTTATGCCCTCTTTGTGACATTTGCATTAATCTTTGATGCAAATGGAAAGTTCAAGCTCAAGTATTACTGACTTGATTCTCGGATGTTTAGGAATTGAATCAAGGTGGCATCTTTACTTCCACAAGTTTAATTGTAGAACATGATTTAGGCCCCGTTCATTTCGTAGGAATTGGGGTAAGGAATTGGAATTGGGTGCACCAAAACCAATTTTGCTGTTCGTTTCGTCAAATTTGAACCCGGAATTGGAATTTCTTGAAAACCCATGGGTTTTGGGAGAAGATGTTTGACCAAAATAATTCCGGTGTTCGTTTGGTGCTTTTTATGAAGGGGATTGACTTTCGCAGAAAACTCATGGGTTTTGAGACTTCAAAAATCAGCCTATCCCCAAAACTTACCTATTTTGGTAGGTTTTGCGATCAAAGTAATCCCACGCGATCAGCTCCTTCGATATATGAACAATAATTCTACTTCTAGCAACCAATTCTGATGTTTGCTAATGGCGGATCCGACAAACTCTGCCTCCAGCGAGCTCTACCTCCGACGAGCTTCTCTTCCATGGACGACTCTAGCGAGCTCTACCTCCGGCGAGCTACACTTCCATGGCCGACTCCAGCGAACTCTACCTCCGGCGAGCTACTCTTCCATGGAGAACTCTACCTCCAGTGAGCTCTACCTCCGGCTGAGCTCTTTTTTGAGGTAGGAGTCCATCGGAAGAGATTGCAGAAGTTATGGTTGTGAGATAGGGCTGGGCTCTTTTTCGGCGGAGCTGTTTTTCCGCAGCAGTTAGGGTTGTGAGAAGAAGATGACCGGTAGCAAAATAGGAATTCTTTCTATCTCAAAAAATAAAACAAACGAACATAAAAATTGGTTTTTTGCCCATTTCCAAAACCTACAAAATTTTGATTTTAACCAAAACCAATTCCCTCCAATGAAAACCCACCAAATGAACGGGGCCTTATGGATAAAACGACAATTGAAAATAATGAGAATGTCCAAGACAAGCTCTTGGATAATTAATTGATTCCCATAAGATTAAGCTATTAGATGGCAACTCTGGAGGTTCGAGCGTCCGTGGAAAGACCAGTCCTGAAGTACTCCATCGCGTTCAACGTGGAAGACAAACAGTAGAAGTGCACGGGATCGGCAAGGCAAATGTGTCTTTTCATGTTAATAGAGAGAACAAACAAGGGTTCATTTTCTCTATTTTTCCGGGTTTCTCGTTCTCTTTCAAGTGGGGATTTTTAGGAGAAACCCAAAAGTAACCAAATTAATTTGTTCTCAGAATATATTTAAGTCTTTCTTCCATTGATTTTCACTAATTGAGAATAAACATTAAAATTTTCTAACTTGATTTCCTCCCGACTTAGGCTCTATTTGTTTGGGCGGTTTGCTGCTCTGTTTTGGGCAAACGCCGCCGGAAGGAGGGTAAACAAATGAATCTCCGGTGACATTTGCTCAGTTTCCACCCGCCCGCCTTGAGAAATGCACCAAAAAGCTCCCTTTGGAGCAGCCACCTCCCCCCTCCGATTCGAACACTCCGTTTCCACCCGCCGGATCGACCCGCTACCGCTAAACCAAATGAAGCCTTAGTCTTATGCGTCCTTAATCATTTAGAGCTTGTCATTTCTATCCTAGCTACTCAAAATTAATAGATCCTTTATTCATGGTCTTGCTAGTGGTCAAATCGGTGAGCCGCAGACTCAAAACAATAACTTATGTGTGAGAAAATAAAAATACATAACAGGAAATGACAAAATAAAATAACCGATGCATGAAGGTATCATGCTCAAGCTCTTCCTTATTGTGAGCCAAGGGAGCAGAGACCCCTGCCCAAAGTGATATACCTTCGAGTTTCTTTTGGAATTTCCTAATCCAGGAAATATTGGAAATTTCAAATGTATTACAGAGTGCTATATAAATTTTGTTACTTGTAGAATTTTAGACGTGCCAAAAACATTTTTTGGTAGTTGTCTGTTATTGTTTCTCTCATTAGCCCTGTTGTCTATAATGAACATTTGTTGTTGCGGGGGGTTGTTGTCCTATTTTTGATGAACAACATAATTTGTGTGTTTGATTCTGAACTTCTCTTCTTCTTTTCATTACATTTAAGATTTGTTGTTATTTTGAAACTTTTTATGATATCTAATATCCATTTGGCGATTCACATTTATCTTTTTGATCATAAAATTTATAATGGCAGCGGCTAGAAGATATGCAGCATCTGGGTGGCTTAGAAGAACATTGGAGTTAGGGGCTAATGATTTTCCTGAGGAGCCTACAGAGGAAGAGTTTAGGATTGGGCTGAGAAGTGGTTTTATACTATGCACTGCACTAAACAAGGTTCACCCCGGGGCAGTACCAAAGGTTATCAAAACTGTGGGGTTTTTTTCCTGGTTTGGAGAAGTTCTTGTAGTCACTTGAATCCATTTTTTACAGATTGTTGCAAATTCATCAGATTCAATGATAGTTCCGGATGCAGCAGCCTTGTTAGCTTACCAATACTTCGAAAATGTAAGGAATTTCCTTGTTGCCATCGAAGAGATTGGTCTCCCTGCATTTGAAACATCAGATTTTGAGCAGGTTAGTTTTATAACTATAGTACATGTTGAGATGTCTTGAGTTTCTCTATTGGAGTCTATTCAATGGAAAACTCTACCTTTTATGTCCTCTACTCAGATTTTATCAAGACATCCATTGCGTTCTATATATTTTTTGGGTTTTTGATAGAATTTTTCATTCTGGGGGTATTTTGGAAATTTCATTTGTATTGCTGAGTGCTATATGAACTATGCTATTTGTCGGATTTGGAATTTTCATCTGTATTGCAGAGTGCTATATGAACTCTGTTATTCGTCAGATTTGGTGTGTCTGAATTCTGTTATTCGTCAGATTTGGTGTGTCTGAATTCTGTTATTCGTCAGATTTGGTGTGTCTGAATTCTGCTATTTGTCAAATTTGGAGTGTGTGAATTCAGCAAACTGAAAATCTGTTGTAGTGAAAATCTGGTGTGGCCATTAATTTGAGGTCATGTAGTACAAAGGAGACCATTAGAGGCACCAGTTAGGCGGTGTGAGAGTCTAGTCACTAGGCATGTTAAATGAGGGAGGGGTAGACCAATAAAGATTTGGAATGAAACTAAACGGAAAGATATGATGTACTTAGGCATTAGTTAGGCATTAGTGAGATTATGACAAAAGATACGGCACAATGGCGACAAAGGATCCATATAGCCGACCCCACTATAGTGGGATAAAGGCTTGAGTGTTGTTGTTGTTGATGTATAACTTATATTTTGTATTTATGTGATTGTTGTTTTATTTTTCCTTGCCAGATTATCTGTACTAGTATCAATACTTTTTATTGTGCCATGAGTTGTTGACTTGGATTCCTACTTAATTGAAGGCTTGTTCAAATAGTGTCTTTTAATCATAAGGTGTCATCTTGCATGTTTCACTGAATTAGACAATATGAGAGAAGGTGTGTGTGCGTGCATGCGTGCTTGTATGGGGGGGGGGGGATTTAGGTGTTCAGCATTCAGAAATCCATCCTTTTACAACTGTAATTTATGCTATATGTAGAGTTTATCTAATCAATCAGCCATTTTATGAGCTTCTACCAAATTACAAACATAGTGTTTAAGCAAGTTTGGCTTGACCATGGTGCACCTAGACTGTATTGGATTGCTGAGAACAATTCCACATTCATTTTGGGTTACCATTCGTTCTGCCACATCTGGATACAAGATAACAAAAGGCCTACCCATTACCCAAATTTTTGTAGTTTGTTTGATAGTGTGAATCAATTTGGATTCATGCCAGGGAGGTCGACCATGGAAGCTATACATCTCTTAAGGAGACTCATTGACAACTATCGAGAAAGAAAACAAGATTTGCATATGTTGTTTATTGATCTTGAGAAGACTTATGATTAGTTCCAAGAGAGATCTTATGGAGAGTCTTAGAAAAGAAAGGTGTAAATATATCATATATTGACACAATCAAAGATATGTATTCAAATTCAGTGACAAAGGTGAGGATATCTGGAGGATTAACACAGGAATTCCCTATCACTATTGGCTTACATCAAGGTTCAGCTTTAAGCCCTTATCTCTTTACCCTTATCTTCGATGAGCTCACCAGACATATCCAACAAGCAATACCGATAGTTCAAAAGGACGGAGGTATTGATAAATATGTGACACAAAATTCAAGCGGGTTAGTTGAAGTGGGGAGGCGCGTAATGGATCTTATGTGATTGTAAAGTACCACTAAAACTTAAGGACAAGTTTTACCGTACTGCAATTAGATCCGCGATGCTCTATGGTGCTGAGTGTTGGGCAGTGAATTGTGTACATGAGCAAAAAATGAGAGTTGTGGATATGAGAATGCTTAGGTGGATGTGTGGACACACTAGATTGGATAATATTAGGAATGAAAGTATCAGGGATAAGACAGGAGTAGCACTAATTGTAGAGAAGATGCGAGAAGCTCGTCTAAGATGGTTTGGACACGTACTGTATAACCCCATATTCGCTGAGTGGGTTTTTTCCCCAGGGGAGGTGATTCAAGAGCCTTTCGCCAGGGTAGGCGAGAAGGCTTCCGCCTGGGTAGGCTAAAAGTCCCCAAGGTGGGCAGAGCTCTCTGGACCCAAGGCGTTGAGTATAACTCTTTAACCCAACGCTCTCAGTGCTTTTTGTCCCTAGGTGTCGAGTGGAGCTCTCGCTCTCGACGCTCTCGGCGTCTTTTGCGTTAAGGCATTGAGTGTAGCTCTCGCTCTCGACGCTTTTCGCCTTGAGGCGTCGAGTGCAGCTCCTTCACTCAATGCTCTCAACGCTCTCAACACTCTTAATGCTCTCAACGCCCCCAACGCTCTCAACGCCCTTAACGCTTTTGGACTTGGCCATGTCTCTTATAAGAGCAGGCGAGTGGGGTAGGCAAACCCGCACTCGGCCGGATATTGGCCTTTCGGCAGGTCAGGCGGTAGGGCTTCCGCCTAGGTGTGCGGGAAGCCTCCACCCAGTTTGGTCCATAGGTAAATTTATCTGGTTGCCCCGGGAGGTCTGCATTTAGCTTCTCAGAATAACGGAGTTTGGCTGTTGGCAGACCACTTTGGGTTGCAAATAGCCTTTTGGAACAGCGGAGCTACGCTGTTGGAAGACTAGATATTAGAAATCTATAAATAGATCCACATGATACCTCAGAAGACAAGCTTTCTCATTTTCTGAAGTCTTGTAGCGCTTTCCGAGGTATCCTTAGCTCAACACTTGGCTAAGGAGAGGAAGCGCTCTGAGATCTTCCGGGTTAGTGGAGGGATCTCCGTGTTGTAGCTCAGGGTCGGTTCTTTAGTTCTCAGCAACTGGTCAAGGGTCTGAGTTTGGGAGAAGTAGGTGTTAACTACACCCCAGGGTCTGAACTCTCGTTGGGGCCAGTTTTTGGTTCCAACATTTCTGGTGCGGTGAGCGTGGACCGTGACTGATACAGGAAAATCTCAGGCTAAGTCTCATGGCTAGAGGCGAGGAGGAAGGAGCAGTCTCAGGAGATTCTCCACCTCCGGCGAGTGGGGTGACGATGGGGATGCTGGAAGACTTCAAGCGGGAGATCTTTCAGACCATCAAGTTGGCTTTCGCTGCGAGAAGCGAGTGGGCAACGCCTTCGGTTCTGGTGGTTGCGGCTCCTTCTTTGGGCGAGAACGCTCCCGGACAGCATCCCGGGAAGGAAATTCCGGCAGAGTGTCGAGAGGGATGCCGCCGGGCGGGAGCTCTTCTCCGGGCAGGCTAGTGCTGACAGGGTTAGCGAGCCGAGGCCGCGAGACGTGCCCTCTCGCCAGGTCGTGGGCGGGAGCCCTTTCAGTGAGCTGATTGTCTCTGCCCCGGTCCTGACGGGTTTAGAGAGTCGGATATGTCTTACTACACGAGAAGGGATGACCCCGTGCAGCATGTTCAATGGTTCGAGGACGCCGTTTCCATAAGGCAGATGTCAGATGCCTTCAAGTGTAGGCTCTTTGCCATTACCTTAAAGAAGAAGGCCAGGGACTGGTTTCACCAGTTGCCTGCAAGTTCCATTTACTGCTTCAAAGATCTGCTCCGTGGGTTCTTGTTGAGGTTCTCCACATCGAAGAAGAGGAAGAAGGGGGTGGAGAGCTTTTTCGCCATCAAGCAGAAGCCGGAGGAGACGCTAGGACACTATGTCGATCGGTTCTAGGAGGGGATCCTTCTAGTGCAGGAGGTCCTGTGGTACACGCTGATGCTCGCGTTTACCCTGGGATTGAGGTCTGGGTTCTTCAGCATGGAGCTGAAAAGAGTGCCTCCCCTCTCTTTTGAAGAGATGATGGAGAGGGTGGCGAAGGAGATAGAGTTTGAAGCGGCCAACCTTGCGTTCTCCAGGAAGCTGGCCAAGTTGGCGGAAGAGGATGTGAAGGAGGCAGGAGCGGGTAAGCAGAGGTAGCAGAGAGAGGAGAGGAGGAGAGAAGAGCCCCGAGGCCAGAGGCACCAGGGGCAGCACCAGGTTTGTGGGCATAGGGAGCCGAACAACCGGTTGGCCTGGAGGCCTCAAGAAGGTCCCTGGGGGGGGGGGGGCAGGGAGGAGGATTCCAAGGTGGAGATAACTTCCGCGGTCAGGGAAGGATTAATCCACCGACTTGGAGGCAGGGGTAGAGAGCCCCTTTCCCGCAGCAGTAGGAGGCGATGACGATCACCCGAGTAAGGAGAGAGAGAGGAGGAGCTAGGGGAGGAGGGAGGGGAAGAGAAGGCAGGGCGGCGTTGTTATTCTGTGACTTTCATCAGGAGGAGGGTCACACGACGGCCACCTGCCCAGAGTTTTTGGAGATGAGAGAAGCCATGTGCAAGTACAGCAGCAGCCGCCCATGAGGATTGAGGAAGTTCTGCCGGGAGGAGAGGATATGTTCGAGGACCGGGCGGATGTGGGAGCCCGAGGAGGGATCAGAGTGATCTACGGGGGAGTGAGGATTGAGGCCACCCACAAGGTAAGCTTCCAAACCATGTATAGGAGGAGCATAGCCTCGACCTCCCTGACTCCCCCCCCCCCAGGAGGAAAACATTACCTTCTCGTCGAAGGATATGCCCGACTATGAAGATCCGTTCTGTGACGCCTTGGTGATCCAGACGACCATGAAGAACTTCACAGTCTCCAGGATTCTGGTGGACAATGAGACCTCCGTGAACGTAATCTTCAAGAAAGCGTTTGACGAGATGAAGGTAGAGGCCCGAAGGATTGTGACCTCGGATGGACTGTTGTTTGGGTTCTCGGGGGAGAGGAAGGAAGTTGAGGGATGGGTGGGACTGCACGTGACGCTTGGGGGAGGGTGTCAAGGAACTGTCGGTTCGTCATTGTTGACACTCCGAGCAGCTACAACACCATCTTTGGGCGCCCTCTCATTAGCGCCTTTCGTTGCTTCCCCTCCTCATTCCATCAATGTCTCAAGTTTAGTAGCGGAGGAGTCCATGTCAGGATCAGGGGGGATTCGAAGGTGGCGAGGCAGTGCTATGTGACTGCCGTAAACACCATATCCTGGATAGCAGAGGCGGAGGAGTTGGAGAAGGAGATGATGACGCAGGAGGAGGTTGCAGAGGAGGGAGAGGTGATCCTAGGTGAGGCTGGAGAGAAGGCTGCGAAGGAGCAGGGAGAAGGAGAAGCAGGGGCGGAGGCCCAGGGAGGCGGAGAAGCGGAACCGCAGGAGAGCCCACTGGTGGCGATGGAGGTTGAAGAAGTGGGAGGGGAGGAAGAGTTCAGGCAGGAGGAGGAGCCGCGGAGAGCAGTCCAGATTGGAGCCGGCAGAGGAGGTCATGGAGATGGAGGTCTTCACCAGGGCAGGAAAGGTGGAGAGGGTGCGGATCAGCGGCGGCTTGAGCCCTGTGGATCAGGAAAAGATGCGAGAGTGCATCCAATGGAACGTCGACATCTTCACTTGGAGCGCGACAGACATGTCGGGCATTGATGCGGACGTGGCGTGCCACCGTCTGAATATGGACCCCAAGACGCGTCCCATCCGCCAGAAGATGAGGACCATCGCCACCAAGCTGGAGGAGCCCATCCGCGAGGAGGTCAAGAAGCTTCTCGAAGCAGGTTTCGTCTCCGAGATCCAGTACCTAGGCTGGGTTTCAAACGTGATAATGGTAAAGAAGGGGGATGAGAGGTGGAGAATGTGTGTGAACTTTTCTTTATTAAATAAATCATGCCTTAAGGATTGCTACCCCCTGCCTCGGATCGACGCGCTGGTTAATTCACCCGTCAATTTTTCTATTATGAGTTTTTTGGATGCTTTTTCAGGTTACCATCAGATCCGAATGCATCCCCCTGATGTCAAAGATGTCTCCTTCATCACAAGGGAGTGATGCTTCAGATATAAAATGATGCCCTTCGGGCTAAAGAACGCGGGAGCCACGTACCAGCATATGATGAACCGGGTTTTCTAAAATCAGAGGGGTAGAAATCTGGAAGTTTATGTTGATGATCTCATGGTGAAGAGTAGGGATGTGGGTTCACATCTACTCGACCTGGAGGAAACATTCGCCACCCTACGGAAGTTTAATATGCGCCTAAACTCCCAAAAGTGTGTCTTCGGGGCAAGCCGATGCAAGTTCCTTGGACATCTTCTGACCCCTGCGGGGGTAGAGCCTAACCCGGACATGTTGAAAGCTATCATGGAGTTGGAGTCGCCGCGTCACGCCAAAGTGGTTCAGCGCTTGACGAGCAAGCTCACCGGGCTAAGTAGGTTTCTCTCTCGAGCTGGGGAGAAATGCTCATATTTCTTCAAGGTGCTGCAGGGAAACCAGAAGTTCGAGTGGACAAAGGAATGCGAGGAGGCTTTCCAAGCACTGAAGGGTCAACTCTCCCAAGCACCGCTTCTTCAGAGCCCGAAGGAGGGGGAGGACCTAGCTTTGTATCTTGGAGTGGGGGGGAAGCCGTGAGTTCCGTGGTTGTTAGGGAAGTGGGGAAGAAACTTTTGCCCATCTACTACGTCTGCAGAATCCTGAAGAAGGCGGAGCTCCGCTACCTCATCCTGGAGAAGTTGGCCTTCTCCTTGATCGTCTCGGCCAGGAAGCTTAGGCCGTACTTTCAGGCCCATTCGATCACGGTAGTGAAGGACCACCCTCTGCGGAAGATTTTCGAAGGGGTAGAGCACTCGGGGCGGTTGACCAAGTGGTCTATCGAGTTGAGTGAGTTTGATATCACTTTTGTGTCGCGGCTCTCCATCAAGGCGCAGGTAGTGGCTGATTTCTTGTCTGACTACCTCGTTGAGGTAGAAGGTAAGAATCCACCATCGCGGGATGCTTGGAAGATGTTGGTTGACGGAGCCTCGGGGAAGCATTCTCTAGGAGGAGGGGTAGTGCTAGTAAACCCTTAGGGGGTCACCATAGAACAGGCCGTGGTCTTGCACTTCCCCGTTGCCAACAATCAGGCGGAATACGAGGCTGCCATAGCGGCGCTGCGGTTGGCCAAAGAGCTCGGGGTACATGACGTGGAAGTGTTCACAGACTCATTGGTGGTGACGTCGTAGATCAGGGGTGAGTATGAGGCTAGGGAGCCTACCATCATTAAGTACTTGTCCAAGGTAAAGGTGATCGTCGGCGGGTTCCGAACATTTTCAATCTAACATGTACTCAGGGATGCTTAGGCCGTACTTGTCCAAGGTAAGGGTAAGAGGTTCTTGATTTGAACGACCCCGAGTACATCCCACTGTCCAGACTCCCATCAGCTGGCAAGCCTAGAAGGCGCACTCGGCCCCGAGTAGACCCGCTGTCTGGCTCTCACTAGCCGGCAGGGCCATAGGCTCGCTTGGGGGGTAAGGGAAAGAGGTCGTGGTTTGAAAGACCCCGAGTAGATCCCGCTGTCCAGGCTCCCATCAACTGACAGGGCTGGAAGACGCACTTGACCCCGAGTAGACCCGCTGTCAGGCTCTCACTAACTGGAAGGGCCGTAGGCTCGCTTGGGGGATAAGGGAAAGAGATTGTGAAATGAAAGACCCCGAGTAAATTTCGCTGTCCAGGCTCCCATCAGCTGACAGGGTTGGAAGGCGCACTCGTGCCCGAGTAGACCCGTTGTCAGGCTCTCACTAGCTGGCAGAGCTGTAGGCTCGCTTGGGGGGTAAGGGAAAGAGGTTGTGGTTTGAAAGACCCCGAGTAGATCCCACTGTCCAGGCTCCCATCAGCCGGCAGGGCTGGAAGGCGCACTCGGCCCCGAGTAGACCCCCTGTCAGGCTCTCACTAGCTGTCAGGGCCGTAGGCTCGCTTGGGGAGGGGGGGGGTGGGAAGTGAAAGAGATTGTGGAATGAAAGACCCCGAGTAGATCCTGCTGTCCAGGCACCCATCAGCTGGCAGTACTGGAAGGCGCACTCGGCCCCGTGTAGACCCGCTGTCAGGCTCTCACTAGCTGGCAGTGTCGTAGGCTCGCTTGGGGAGGGGAAGGGAAAGAGATTGTGGAATGAAAGACCCCGAGTAGATCCCGCTGTCCAAGCTCCCATCAGCTGACTGGGCTGGAAGCCGCACTCGGCCCCGAGTAGACCCGCTGTCAGGCTCTCTGATGTAGGGGTAGGCTAGTGGTGCTCGGAAACTATGGCTTTAGGTGCGGGTGCAGGGGTGACACACTATTACAGCCCTAAATGTCATGCAACCGTTGGTGACGGCGACGATTAAATTAAGCAATGAAATTAATAGCACCGCGCTAATAATTGAATTAGAAACCAAAAAATTAATTTCAGCAATTTTATAATGCTTCCTCCGCTTGGAGGGCCAAAGGAAAGCCTGCGGCGAATAATTCCTCCTGCAATTATTAGTATACTAGAGCCAATTTCCACACAAGCAATAGTCGCAGCACAATACAGTAAATCACCAAATGAAAATGTCAAATCAAAGAATACAATAGCACAAAGCTCATAACGTAGAGGGCTGAACCGAGGCACTGGAGAATTTGAAGGGCCGGATAAGTAGACAGGCGATCAGAGGTGAAACCGGTGGTACGGCGACGGCGAGGTGGCCGCCCACGGTGGAAAGTAGGGAAAGCGGGCCGGAAACGAAGAGATCCGACAACTAGGTACTAGATCCGGGTGTAGGTGGATAGATCCGATGTTTTGGTGGCGGATCCAGGTTACAGGATGATGAATATCAGGGGAAAATAATGGATCGGAGGGTGGTAGCACTAGATCAAGATAGATCTAGGGTTTTCGGAGCAGTGGGAAGTGGATCCAGGAAGGGAAGGAGAGAGGAGTGGCCGACTCGGGTTAGAAAACCCTTGGGGTGGCTGATTTTGGGGAGGAAAGGGGGCGGAGGGGGTTGGGTGGCTGGCAGCAAGGCCGGCGGCCTGTTCTGGGCAAGCAGTCGGCGACGGACAAGGGGGCAAACAGGGGGGTTCAGCCGGTTTGCTGGACTGCAGGCCGACGGCGGTTGGGAGGGGGATTTTTGGAAATCCGGTGGCTGGATATGGGGGAGATGTGAAAAACGGTGGTGGGGGTATGGTGTACCTTGGGGAGGAGTTTGGCGGCATAGGAGTCGTCACCTAGGTTTCCACGACGTCGGCACCGGGGAGGGATCACTGGAATCCGCGAATGCTTCTTCTCCAAATCCAACAATGACTTATTTCAGCCCTCATAACTCTTATTTATAAGAAAAGACAAGTTAGGGTTTCCCCATCAACGGCTATGATTGTCCGGTGGGTTCGACTTTAAAATACATCAAAAATAAATTGAAAAAAAATAAAGTAATATAGTTTTTTGACTCGCGACGACGTCCCGAACGCAACCGCGGACTCCAATCAACGATCCGATCAAGTCCTCCTGCGCGAATACATGTACGTGGGTCCCGGACTCCAATCAACGATCCGATCAAGTCCTCCTGCGCGAATACATGTACGTGGGTCCCGCCTTGCGGCGAACCCCTCCAGGTGCATATGATGGTTCCCCATCAACTCCCCCCGACTGAAAAGTCTTCATCTCCGATGAATGAAGATGATCGTATTGAGGTCGAAGTCCGGGGGCGTGCTGATCGAGCTCTGCCGGTAGTATCCAAGTGTCGTCAGTGTCTGGGCGGTCCTGCCAATGTACCAGGTAGCGGCAGCGCTGTCCGTCCGAGGTGGGAACAAACAGGTGGGATTTGATCTCCGTGATACTCTCATCTCTCGCCTCTCGGATGGTTGATCCCGGTGCGATCGGGGGTGCCTGCGGTGGAACCAAAGTGGACGAATTCCCGGGTGGGTGGGTGACAACAGTGGGTGAACTAGGATGGTCATCAGATGGTGGTAATGTGTGAGAGTGATATGGTAGCGTCAATGGGGTGGCTGGGCATCTCCACTGCTCGGGTCCACATACTTATGAGGTTCATAGTATATAGTTAGATCTTCAACATTGAACACGGGGTGAATTCTCATACTGGCCGAGATGTCAAGTCGGTAGGCGTTGGTCCCAATACGACTAATAATGGAGCACAAACTCATTTGCCTCGCGCTTAACTTCTCGGCAGGCCCCGAAGGGAGCCTCTCAGGGCGGACTCACACCATTACCTTCTTGCATACATTAAATATTTGCTCTCGCCTTCGCTTATCTGCATGGACTTTGTAATTTTCATTGCTTGTGATTATTCGTCGGCGGACCGACTCATGCAAATCATGCAAATACTGTGCAAATGACTCCGCAGACTCGCTAGGGCGGGACTCTAAAGGGCTCGGGACAAGGTCTATAGGTTTCCTAGGGTCATATCCTGATACTACATGAAATGGGCTCAACCCGGTGGACCTATTGACTGAGCTATTGTAGGCAAACTCTGCTATCGGTAAATCTAGGTCCCAACTGCCTACATGCTTTCCTATTAGACACCGCAACAGATTCCCTAAACTCTGATTCACTACCTCGGTCTGTCTGTCCGTCTGTGGGTGATATGCCGAGGAAAACCTAATGATAGTGTCTGTCTTGTGTCACAGGGTTTTCCAGAAGTAGCTCATGAACCTCACATCGCGGTCCTACACGATCAACTTGGGCAGGTCATGCAGTCGAAAGACGTCCCTCATGAATATGGATGCAACGTGAGTCGCATCTGCCATCTTGCGACAAGCAATGAAGTGTGCCATCTTTGAAAATCGATCAACCACCACGAAGATGGAATCATGTTTCCGTAAGGTGCGGGGAAGTACGAGAACAAAGTACATGCTTATGTCCTCCCAGGGGCGGTGTGACACGGGTAAAGGCGTATAAAGACCGGTGGTCTGCTTATTATCCTTTGCCGTCTGACAGATACGACAGTAGCGCACTACGCGAGCTACATCCTTCTTAAGGCCGGGGCAGTAGAGACAGTCCTCGACAATGGCTATGGATTTATCTCGCCCGAAGTGGCCCGCGGCTCCGCCCGCATGCAACTCCCAAATCAGATAATCTCGGTAGGACGTCTGCGGAATGCATAGGCGGGAACCCCGGTACAGATATCCCTCATAAATTTGATATCCCTCAACGGGGTCGGGTAGGTCTCGGGATATGGCGGTGTAAATCTCGCCAAAATCAGGGCACGTCGGGTAGTCGAGCGTCAACCTCTCAAGTCACTCGACACTCGCAGTCATCGTCTACAACAGGGATACGCGGCGACTCAACGCATCGGTCGGCTTGTTATCAACACCAGCGCGGTGCTTGAGAACATAATGAAAATCCTGCAGATATTCAACCCATTTCGCATGCCAGTGACCCAACTTGCATTGCGAGTCAAGGTAACGTAGGGCCTGATGGTCGGAATACAACACGAACTCCCGGGGAAGGAGATAATGCCTCCAGTAGCGCAGAGACTGGACTATAGCGTAAAATTCTCGATCGTAATTCGAGTACTTTTGCTTAGCTTCATTCAGCTTCTCACTAAAGTAAGAAACTGGGTGTCCCTCTTGGCTCAAAGGCACGGCTAAAATCCGGTAAACGTAGGGCAGGGGCCGTCGCCATTCTCTCCTTAATTTCTTCGAAGGCAGCTCGTGAAGGGGGCCATGATCGTACTGAACCCCTGGACAAACCTCCTATGGAAGGTGGCAAGCCCATGAAAGCTACGAGCCTCGTGGATATTCTTGGGCACAGGCCAATCCCGAATGGACTGGACCTTCTCAGGGTCTACAGAGACTCCAGTAGATGATATAATAAAGCCCAGAAAGTGGACTGACTCGAAGAGGAACGCGCACTTCTTCAGATTCACATACAGTTTATCTTAGTGAAAGGTGCCAAAGAGAAGTCTCAGATGATCAAGGTGAGCAGTTTGGGTCTGACTATAGACTGGTATATCATCAAAGTATACCACCAAAAACTTGCCCATGTAGGGCCGCAACACCTGCGTCATAACTCACATAATCGTGTTAGGGGCGTTAGATAGCCCAAATGGCATGACTAGCCACCCGTACAGACCATCCTTGGTCTTGAATGTTGTCTTTCACTCGTCTCCCTCACAAACTCGTATCTGATGGTACTCACTTTGAAGGTCGATCTTGGAGAAGATCTGGGCACCAGACATAGTATCCAGAAGGTCATCGAGTCGTGGAATATGAAAACGATACTTGACCGTGATTTTATTAATGGCGCAACTATCGATGCACATACGCCAACTACCGTCCTTCTTAGGGGCAAGAAGGGCGGGGACCGCACAAGGACTCATGCTCTCACGAATGAACTGCTTCCGGAGAAGCTCGTCAACCTGTCGTTTGAGCTCAGCGTGCTCATCCGGGTGCATACGGTAATGGGGCAGGTTCGAGAGGGGGGCTCACGGGACTAAATCAATGGCATGCTGAATGTCCCGTGGGGGAGGCTGCTCATCGGGGAGCTCATCCGACATGATGTCCGCAAACTCGCCTAAAATGGGATGCACCGCGGGTGGGTGGTCAACAGAGGTGTCCTCAGTAACCTGAGTAGCGACAACCACAAAAATGACGCCTGACTCAGCGCTATCTCGCAGAAACTCGCCTCGCCTCAAAATATGCAGTGGCCGCGAGGCGCTCGTGCTCACAGATGGCTCTACCACACCCTTGGATCGATCCCGGGGCTGGCTGGGTGTCAACTTAATCTTCCGCCCCTTATCATAAAAGACACACGTGTTCGAGCGGCCGAAGCGTGACATCACGATCAAATAGCCAGGGGCGGCCCAGCAACACATGAGCGACGTCCATAGGAATAACATCGCACCAGACCTTATCCTGAAAGGATGCAATAGTAATCGGGACCAGGCAACGCTGTGTGACCTGAATCGCCGTCTTGTCTACCCAGACGACACGATAGGGGTGGGGGTGAGGCTCGGCCTTCACCTGCATACGGTCAAGCCCCTTCTGGGCCACGATGTTCACACAACTCCCGCTATCGATAACGAGCTTGCAGGGGCCGCCTGCACTAGGAAAGTACGTGTAAAAGATAGTGGTGCGTCGCCAATCCTCATCCACACGTGGGGTGTGTAGGAGACGTCTAATCACTCCCACCTCTAACGATCGCTCGCGTCACTCTCCCAACCTTCCTCGACTGTGGCCTTAACTTTCTCCAGGGCCTCCTCTTCGTCCTCTAAACCCTGCTCCTCCTCCTCAACTAGCAGGCTCCGCGTGGGGCACTGCGCCGCCACGTGTCCTCTTCCAGAACATCTAAAACATACAATGCCTCGAGATCGCTGGCCATCAGTGGCTATGACTTTGCCCTTCTCATCCGCGGGGATACGTGAGGTTGCAACCCGGGTGTTTTGGGGCGGAGCGGGTTTCCTAAAAGTCGAGGAATCTGTCCGCGAAGTGAATTGCCTCGTGCTAGACGATCGGAGGTACTGCTCGTACTCGAGGGAGAGCTGGAATATCTGATCAACAGTCTCCAAGCGGTGGGGAATCAACTCTCTCCGAATATCGGAACGAAGGCCCGCCTTGAAACGGGAGGCAGTGGCAATAGGTTCCTCTGAAATGTCACTCCTGACGATCAGCTCATCGAAGCGAGCCATGTACTCGGCGACGGTAAGTGTCCCCTGCCGTAAATTCTGTAGCTGCTCAAATAGCTGATCTCGGTATGACGCGGGGAGGTACTTCTCTTTCAGTCTCTCCTTCATCTCATCCCATCTGGCGATGGGGTAATAACCATCCCGCTTCAAGGCTCTCTCAACACTGATCCAGAATACTTTAGCTTGCCCGATCAACTTCATCTTCGCAAAGCGGACACAACGCTCGTCACTCATGTCATACCACTCGAAGTAGTGGTCCATGTCCAAGAGCCAATCGTTGAAGGATTTCGGATCTAGGCGACCATGGAACGAAGGGGCGTCGAGTCGGATGCGATGAGTGATGTCATGGTGGTGGCCCCCTCTCCGTGGGTCTGGATAGTCCTCGGGATAATCATCATGGTCGTAGTCGTATCGAGCGGGTGGGGGACCACGCTCTCTCCGACCCGGGGAATAATATTCATCTTGGTGATGGTCACGGCGACCGTGTGGGGGCACACGATCTCTGGGGTCAGGCTGAGGCTGACGTGGCATACGGTACTCATCACGCTGATGTGGAAGTCTATCCCGTGTCGGAACTTGACTTTGATCTATCGCAAAATCAGGATTTCGCCTTACCTGCGGAATCGGGGCTCGATGAGAAATATCACAATGGTGACGGTCTGCGGGAGGTGGACCATCCCTCGGACGTTTCCCCCGACGTGGAGGAGCGTTAGGGTCGCCCTCAAGTGACTCGTCACGCTGTGTCGGAGTGTCCCTGACATTCTCTAAGTGGTCTAGGTGAAGGCTCACCTCGGCAAGATCATGACGCACATCGTTGAATTGGGCACCTAAGGCGTCGAAACGGTCTAGGATAAGGCGCTGAAACTCAGCAAAAGCGGTGCCCGAATTCGAGCCCGTCGTGCGGTCGTCGGTGGCTTGGGGTCCTACCATGCTTTCTCTAAATGTCCTACCACTACAGAGCATGCAAATGGTCTAACCTCGACCTCTGATACCAAAATGATGTAGGGGTAGGCTAGTGGTGCTCGGAAACTATGGCTCTAGGTGCGGCTGCAGGGGTGACACACTATTACAACCCTAAATGCCATGAAACCGTTGGTGACGGCGACGATTAAATTAAGCAATGAAATTAATAACATCACACAAATAATTGAATTAGAAAACAAACAATTAATTTCAGCAATTTTATAATGGCTTCCTCTGCTCGGAGGGCCAAAGCAAAGCGTGCGGCGAATAATTTCTCCTGCAATTATTAATATACTAGAGCCAATTTCCACACAAGCAATAGTCGCAGCACAATACAGTAAATCACCAAATGAAAATGTCAAATCAAAGAATACAATACCACAAAGCTCACAACGTAGAGGGCTGAACCGAGGCACTGGAGAATTTGAAGGGCCGGATAAGTAGACGGGCGATCGGAGGTGAAACCGGTGGTACGGCGACGGCGAGGTGGCTGCCCACAGTGGAAAGTAGGGAAAGCGGGCCGAAAACGGAGAGATTCGGCCACTAGGGACTAGATCCGGGTGTAGGCGGATAGATCTGATGTTTTGGCGGCGGATCTGGGCTACGAGATGATGAATATCGGGGGAAAATAATGGATCGGAGGGTGGTAGCACTAGATCAAGATAATCTAGGGTTTTCGGAGCGGTGGGAAGTAGATCCATGAAGGGAATGAGAGAGGAGTGGCCGGCTAGGGTTAGAAAACCCTTGGGGTGGCCGGTTTTGGGGAGGAAAGGGGACGGAGGGGGCTGGGTGGCTGGCAGCAAGGCCGGCGGCCTGCTCTGGGCAAGCAGGCGGCGGCGTACAAGGGGGGAAATAGGGGGGTTCAGCCGGTTTGCTGGACTGCAGGCCGACGGCGGTTGGGAGGGGGAATTTTGGAAATCCGGTGGCTGGATATGGGGGAGGAGAGGTGGAAAACGGTGGTGGTGGTAGGGTGTACCTTGGGGAGGAGTTTGACGGCGTAGGAGTCGTCACCTAGAGTTCCACGACGTCGGCACCGAGGAGGGATCGCTAGAATCCGGGAATGCTTGGTCTCCAAATCCAACAATGACTCATTTCAGCCCGCATAACTCCTATTTATAAGAAAAGACAAGTTAGGGTTTGCCCATCAACGGCTATGATTGGCTGGGGGGTTCGCCCTTAAAATACATCAAAAATAAACTGAAAAAAATAAAGTAATATAGTTTTTTGACTCGTGGCGACGTCCCGGACGCAACCATGGAGTCCGATCGGCGATCCGATCAAGTCCTCTTGCGTGAATACATGTACGTGGGTCCCTCCTGCGCGAATACATGTACGTGGGTCCGGCCTTGCGGCGGTGCATATGATGGTTCCCCATCACTCTCGCTAGCTGGCAGGGCCGTAGGCTCGCTTGTGGGTAAGGGAAAAAGATTGTGAAATGAAAGACCCCGAGTAGATCCCGCTGTCCAGGCTCCCATCAGCTGGCAGGGCTGGAAGGCGCACTCGGTCCCGAGTAGACCCGCTGTCAGACTCTCACTAGCTGGCAGGGTCGTAGGCTCGCTTGCGGGGGGGGGGGGGGGGGTAAGGGAAAGAGATTGTGGAATGAAAGACCCCCTGTAGATCCCGCTATCCCGACTCCCATCAGCTGGCAGGGCTGGAAGGCGCACTCGACCCGAGTAGACCCGCTGACATGCTCTCACTAGCTGGCAGGGCCGTAGGCTCGCTTGGGGGATAAGGAAAGAGGTTCTTGGTTTGAGCGACCCCGAGTAGACCCACTGACCAGGCTCTCATCAAGCTGGCAGAGCCGACGGCTTGCTCAGTGGCAAGAAGTGAAATGCTTGGAATGATTAGATCTAGAGCCGCTTCCACTGCCAGACTCTCACCTAGCTGACAACGCCGCTGGACTCATGATGAGTATTACGGAGCACTTCGATAACAGGTTTTCAGATAGTTAACACCTATCCTGAGTAGGGATGAGGTAATCCAGACCCATTTCGGCACCGTCCTCTCGGCGCACTACTCTCGGCATGAGGGTCTCGGCATGTCCCTTTCGTCATGACCCTCTCGACAGAATTTACTTGGTTTATTTATCGAACGAGTGACAGTCATCACCTAAGAGCCTAAAGCTTGCGCAAATGTGCGGATTCGTTGGCGGATAATAAAATGCGAGATGCAAAGAAAAGTATGAAAAACAATAGTCATTTCGGCAAAAAATAAGATCATTCATATATTACTGAAGTTGTTACATTTGCTTGGGGGATCTCGCCCCTTACAGATTCATAAAAGAAAAAAAAATTATTACAAGTTAAAACCAAAAGGGGGGCGGAAGGTCCTCAGGAAGAATCGCCGGACGTCTCGCTGGATGATTCGTCAGTGGACCCGTCGCTCTCGCCGAGGATTATTTCGTCATCCTCACTTGGGGAGTCATCCTCTCCCGCGGGCTTAGGGATGGGATCAAACAGTCAGGGGAGGATCCCGCGCGGCGTGAGCGTCTCGCCACCCTCGTTCAGGAATCCGGATTCCCGCACCACCTGGATCACGCACTTGGCCGCCGTCTGCGCATTCTCCTGCATCATCACCTCTATCTCATAGTTTGAGTATTGGTGGCGCGTGACCTTCTCGACCGGCGACGGCGGAATTAGTGCCTTGGCCTCCTGCGCTTGTTTGAGCTCGGCCTTCAGCAGCGCGATCTCTCCCCTGAGAGCAGCCTCGCGCGCACGCGATTGCTGGGCTTGGGCGGAATCCTGTAAGAAAGTGGTTATAACTAAACAGGTAAATGGCGGCAAGTCAAAAGACGGAAGACCTCTAAAGTTTCACATACCTCAATAGCTGGGCGGAGGACGAGAAGTTTTCGCGAGGCCTCCAGGTCAGCCTTTAGGGTGACGACCTCGACAGCTGCGAGATCCTGCGTCTTGTGCGCCTCGCCCAGGTTGCGCTCGATGCTTAGGCTGCGACGCGCAGACATGTGCGCAAGCTCGAACGCGCGCAGCTGGGCTTGAACGTCTTCATGGGCGAGAGCCTTTGTAGACTCCTGGTCATATACGTTCGCGTCCATTCGGCTGTAAAGCCCGAAGCCGAGAGCGAAGGCTTCGCCGCTGCTTGTTTCCTGCTCCATCCACGAGGGAAGGAGCGACGAGATCGAGACCCGGTTCGCCTCCGGGTCCCATTGCAGGAGGGGTTGGCCCTCTTCATCAAGGTGCTTCCAGCCCAAGCCAAAATTCTGATGCCCTCTCTGCACCGGTTTGGCGGGAACCACCTTCGAGGCAGTAGCAACCTGCGTAGCGATATCTTTTTCACCCGCGGCAGGCGGGGCTTCGGCTGGGGTCTCGGCGACTGACTTGCCCTTATCCGTCGCAGATGGCTTGGACTTCTTGGAAGAGGCGGAAGAGGGAGCGTCAGGCTTACGCTTCCGGGCGCTCGGCTGGGAGGAGCCCGGCTCGTTCGGGCAAGCGAGAGCTGTGAACTGGGCGAGAGCCAGGGTGGCGGCGGAACCCCTGACTTCGTCGAAGGGTTGTGGAGGGGATCTCCCGCTCAACTATGAAAGCCATAAAGGTTAGTCTTAAAGTTCGAAGTCAGATCAAATGAGCAAGGCGGAATGGTACCTTCACCGGCGGAAACTGGCGGAAGAGAGTCGACATCTCGTTGCGAGAACTTGACGTCGAAGTTCTTGTTCCCGAAGAAGGATAGGAGGGTCGTCTCGCGTCCCCCAAGTGCCGGAGGCCGATAAGTCACCTCGTCATACAGGACCGGCGAGTGGGGGACATTGCCGAAGTTCCTGGACACGAAGACGAACTTCTGGGCCCAGTTGTGGTTCTTGTTCGCGAGACCGATGGTCTTGATCGTCTGTCCCGAGAAGAAGACGATTCCGTTTTTGGCCCGGAAGTTGAACAGCTTCCGGAAGATGGAAAAATTGAACTCAATCCTTTCCGCGCGCATATAGCAGGCGAAAGCCACTAACAACGCGACAAAATTAGGATTGAGTTGGGTCGGGACCACTCCATAGTACCAGAGGGTCTGACTCACTTTCGGCCAGAGGGGGAGGCGGAAACCTACCTCTAAATGCTCCAGTGGTATGGCCAGCTCCCCATCCGGCATGAAGTTGACCCTGTCGTCGTTCCCGGGATTGCGCGCGGCGAACTCGGGGGGTATATAGTTCCCGGTTATAGAAGCGAATTCCGTCTCGGTTAAGCGGCAGGGGGGAAGTTGTGTTCAACAAAGTTTTGCGCACACTTAGTGCGACCCTCAGTCTCGCCCGACATCGTGAATGAGGCGGAAAGGGAGAGAAACAGGTGGGCGAGAGGCTCGAGGTTGCAGAGAACGGCGAGAGCGCGATAGAAGAAAGAAGACGGGCTCGGAAGCAAATGAAAGTAAATGCGGTTGGTAAGCCAGCCTATTTATATAAGAATATGATAATCATGACGTTTTTCTAATGGCGAAAGTGCAGATAGCAATTTTTTATATATTTCGATGCTTCGTATTCCGCTCGGTCTCGCTAGCGTTTCCTATACCTGCAGATGGCGAAAGCCTCCAGGAGGGATCCCGGGTAAGAGCAAAGCAGCAACAAGTCTAAAAGGAAATGTAGCGCGAGAGATAGTCATTCGGCAAGATAAGTGGGGCGTGAAAAAGTAAGAGGTTATATACAATTGGCCTCTCGCAGGGCGAGAACCATGTTAAAATAGAATAAATATTCAAATGTTCACCAAATATTAGGAGTTGGACTTTTCTTTCCGAACGTAGGACTCGCTCGCAAAGAGCGGAGATTGTGTACAACCTCATATTCGCTGAGTGGGTTTTTCCCCCATGGGAGATGATTCAAGAGCCTTTCGCTAGGATAGGCGAGAAGGCTTCCGCCTGGGTAGGCGAAAAGTCCCCAGGGTGGGCAGAGCTCTCTGGACCCAAGGCGTTGAGTATAGCTCTTTCACTCAACGCTCTCAGTGCTTTTTGTCCTAAGGTGTCGAGTGGAGCTCTCGCTCTCGACGCTTTCGACGTCTTTTGCGTTAAGGCATTGAGTGTAGCTCTCGCTCTCGTCGCTCTCGACGCTTTTCGCCTTGAGGCGTCGAGTGCAGCTCCTTCACTCAACGCTGTCAACGTCCTCAACGCTTTTGGACTTGACCATGTCTCTTATAAGAGCATGCGAGTGGGGTAGGCAAATCCTAACTCGGCCGGACATTGGCCTTTCGGCGGGTCAGGTGGTAGGGCTTCCGCCTAGGTGTGCGGGAAGCCTCCCGCCCAGTTTGGTCCAGAGGTAAATTTACCTGGTTGCCCATGGAGGTCTGCATTTAGCTCCTCAGAACAGCGGAGTTTTGCTGTTGGCAGAACAACGTGGGCTTCAAATAGCCTTTTGGAACAGCGGAGCTACGCTGTTGGCAGACCAGATATTGGAAATCTATAAATAGACCCACATGATACCTCAGAAGGCAAGCTTTCTCATTTTCTGAAGTCTTGTAGCGCTTTCTGAGGTATTTTTAGCTCAACACTTGGCTAAGGAGGAAAAACGCTCTGAGATCTTTCGGGTTAGTGGAGGGACCTCCGTGATGTAGCCCAGAGTCGGTTCTTTAGTTCTCAGCAACTGATCAAGGGTCTGAGTTTGGGAGAAGTAGGTGTTAGCTACACCCCAAGGTTCGAACTCTCGTTGGGGCCAGTTTTTGGTTCCAACACGTACAAAGGAGACCATTAGAGGCACCTGTTAGGAA
This sequence comes from Platanthera guangdongensis, assembly GCA_039583875.1. Lineage (NCBI taxonomy): Eukaryota > Viridiplantae > Streptophyta > Magnoliopsida > Asparagales > Orchidaceae > Platanthera > Platanthera guangdongensis. The sequence goes on along the minus strand of CM077151.1, from coordinate 55,992,693 downwards.
AGACATGTTGTACTTAGGCATTAGTGAGATTATGACAAAAGATACAGCACAATGGCGACAAAGGATCCATATAGCCGACCCCACTATAGTGGGATAAAGGCTTAATGTTGTTGTTTGATAGTGTGAATGGTTTAGATCATGCAATCAAATCTGCATTGACTTCAAGTTTTTTACTTTCTGATTGCTTTTAGCTTATAATCATTCATGAAGTCCTCAAAATTTCTTATGGTAAAATTTTCAGGGAGGCAAAAGTTCAAGGATTGTAAATTGCATTTTGGCTCTTAAATCCTACAGTGAGTGGAAAAAAATGGGTGGGACAGGTTCATGGAAATTTGGAGCTAATGTCAGACCAACTTCATCAGGAAATTTTTTTACTAGAAAAAACTCCAATTTATTCTCAAACTCCTTCACAAGGACAAGAGTGAACTCTTGTGCAGAACAGAACATAATGGTCGAATCCCAGGAAACGGTATGCAAGCCAAAAGCTCTCTTTTTATTTTCCTTCTAATTGAATGATAACCACATTTATGCTTAATATTTGCTTCAAATTTTGTAGAATTCGCATTCGTTTAGTAATCTCGTCCATGCAGTTCTTTTGGACAAGCAGCCCGAAGATGTTCCAAAGGTAACTAAGTTTGAATCTTTTCTATTGCTTCATTGAATTTTATGGTTGAAGTTGTTACTATGATCAATTTCACAGATTGTGGAGTCCATGTTGAATAAGGTTGTAGAGGAGTTTGAGCGTCGCATTGAAAGCCAAAACGAAGTGGTATGCTCTTTGCTTTTAGCATTCACTCAATCGGGCTTTATTTGATTAGGGTGAAATCAATTCATTATTTTTGGCATCTTCTAGTAAAATCAACGTAAGTTTGTTGTCTTGTGGTAAAATCTACTAATAGTCTTGGAAAAGATTGCAATCTCACCTTAGATAATTGAAAAAAAAAATCTATTTAAATTTGGTGTGGTCATGTTCTTAAAATAAGATCACCAAATAAATCTAAACCCTTCAATTTTAATCTCCCTAATCTAAAAAAATGCATGATTGTTTAATACATATGGCTAGGATGAAATCAATAAATATATATGTATGTTGTTTATGGATGATTTTCTAATACATATTGTGGAAGAATGCTGAAATCTTGTATATACTTCTTCAATTCATAATTACAAGTATGAATACATATATATAGGGAGAGAAAAGAGAGAGGAGTCCCTTTTTCAAGATGTGAGACTATTACATAAAGAGAAAGAAGGCCTACAATGGGCCTTTACATTATCTTTTTCTAACACTCCCCCGCAAGCTGGAGCGTACAAGTCGTAGGCACCCAACTTGGACAAGAACTTATAAAATAGAGTACTTGATAGTGCCTTAGTGAAAATATCAGCAACTTGATCAGTAGCTGAAACATGTTTCAACTCGAGCCTTTTCATTTGAACCTTTTCCCGAATGAAGTGACAGTCAACTTCAATGTGTTTTGTCCTTTTATGGAAGACATGATTCTTAGCTATGTGTATAACAGCTTGACTATCACAGAGTAAGGTAGCTGGTGAAGAAAGTTTTACTGTCATATCTCGTAGAAGACCCTCAAGCCATGTGTGCTCAGATACAACAGATGTCATTGAATTATACTCAGCTTCGACCGAAAATCGTGCAACCACGGACTGTTTCTTACTGCACCAGGTGACAAGATGACCTCCAAAATATGTACAAAATCCGCTGGTGGGGCGTCGATCATCCAGGGAACCAGCATAATCAACATCCAAATATGCAACTAATGTAGGATTAAAAGAGGAAGAAGTTTTGTATACCAGCCCTTGACCAGGGGCAGTTATCAGGTATCTCAAAATTCGTTTGACAGCTTGTAAATGAGACATCCGAGGAGAATGTATAAACCGGCTGACAACCCCAACAACAAAGAATATGTCTAGTCTTGTGACTATTAGATAAATCAGTTTTCCAACCAGACGTCCATAATATTCTAGATTTGGAAGGAGAAGATCTTCGTCAGAGGCATGTGCGCAAAGCTTGTGATTTCATAGGAGTAATAATCGGCTGCATCCAGCGTAGCCAACATCTTGAAGAATGTCAAGACAGTACTTCCGTTGGGATAGGACATGACCATCAAGACGTCTTGTGATCTCAAGGCCAAGGAAGTATCGAAGGTTCCCCAGATCTTTTGTTTGAAACACAGAACTAAGATGTTGTTTGACCGTTTGTATTCCCTTTACATCATTTCCTGTGATTAGGATGTCATCAACACATACAAGATGGAGAACCGTTCCTGTTGTCTTATGTCGAATGAACAGAGAAAAATCTGTCGAACTCCGAGTAAAGCCAACTTCCCGAACAGCCCTACTGAACATATCAAATCATGCCCGAGGAGATTGTTTGAGACCATAGATCGACTTCTTGAGGTGACAAACTCGGGATTCCCTCATGGTCTCAAACCCGTGAGGCTGTTGCATGTAGACAGTCTATTGAAGATCGTCATTTTAAAAAATATTTTTGATATCCAGTTGATGTGAGGGCCACTGGCGATGCACAACCACAGAGAGATAGACACGTAACGTATTGAGTTTGACCACGGGAGAGGACGTTTTCTCATAATCGAGGCCCTGTTGTTGAGTAAAGACGCGAGCCACTAGACGGGCTTTAAGACGGTCAATTGTCCCATCATGAGCATGCTTGATGACAAAGACCCATTTACAGCCAACAGGAGTCTGTCCTGGAGGAAGAGAGACCAGATCTCACGTGCAATTAGCCCAGAGAGCTGTCATTTCTTCGTCCATGGCCGCCCGCCAACCCGGATGTTGGAGAAGCCTCCTCCATAGAGTTAGGTACAGAAATAGAGAATAATGTACTGACAAAGTTTTGAAGCATCAGGGACAAGCGATGTAAGGATGTGTAATTCGCCATAGGATGAGCTGTAGAGACAGGGGTTGGATCATTAGGTCGCAAAGTGCTAGAGGTTGAAGCCGACTGCAGTGGGGCGGCAGAACGAGTAGGTCGACGAGTGTAGACACGAAGAAGAGGTGGTTTGTGGAGAACAAGTGCGTTGGTGGGAAGTGGTGGTGGTGGAGGGGACGTAACTGGGACGACATGCCGCGATAATGATGGTGGTGGAAGAGGTGATGATGAAGTGGAGAAAAACGGTTGATCTTCCAAAAAGGTAACATCTGACGAAACAGTTACCTTACGGGTAGTGAGAGAGTAGCAAACATACCCTTTTTAAGTACGAGAATAACCAACAAACATTTGTTTGGCTGCCCGAGGATTGAGCTTGTCAGTAGAGGGACCAAGATGATGAACATAGCAAGTACAACCAAATATGCGAGGGGTGAGAGGGAATTATGGTGTGGAAGGAAAGAGCAGACTGAATGGAGTGACGTTATTAAGGACGGAGGAGGGGAGACAGTTAATGAGATAGCATGCCATCGAAACCGCAAAATGTCAATATGCATTGGGAACATGCAATTGAATCATGAGGCAGCGAGCAACATCAAGGAGATGTTTATTTTTGCGCTCAGCCACACCGTTTTGTTGAGGAGTATAAGCACGCGAAGTTTGATAAATAATCTCAAATTCAGAGCAGAGATTATCGAACTCATGACTAGTGTTTTCGCAAGCATTATCTGTCCGGAGTGTTTTGAATTTATCTGCAAATTGTATGCGAGTTTCAAGCACAAAAGCACGGAACACACGAGCAAGCTCGGAGCGATCATGAAGTATAATCAGGTCATTCGAGAATAATCATCGATAAAAGTGATAAAATAACGATAACTAGACACACTTACTATTTTATACGGGCCTCAAACATCAGAATGAACTAACATAAAAGGAGCAGAGTTTCGTGTACAATGAGGAGGAAAAGAGGAACGATGTTGTTTCCCCAAAATACAAGAATCACATGTAAAAGCCGGAAGCGGAACATCAGGAATAGCCTTATGGAGAACTGGAAGAGGAGCATGCCCAAGACGTCGATGTCAGTCAACAGAGGAGACGGAGGAGAGAATGGTAGGAGAAACATCAAGGTAGAGTTTATTTTGCAGTCGTCCTTTACTAATGATACTCTGCGTCCTGCGATCCTGCATTAGAAAAGAGGAAGAGGTGAATGTGATAGAGCAATCCAAATCAGCAGTGAGACGCCTAACGAAAAGTAAATTAAAGGGAGAGCACGAGACATGGAGAGCCGAACGAATAGAATTTGGGGAATTGAGGGGTATATCAGCAGAGCCGGAGACAGGAGCAGTGTTGTCATTGGATACAGTGATAAACTTTGGATGCGGAGAATCCAATTATCGAGGTGGCTTTGGGGAGGTGATATGGTGTGTAGCACCTGAATCCACTATCCAGCGCGGACTAGTGGATAGACAAGTGATACCTTCATGAGAGACGGAGGCGACAGAGGCAGACGAGTTGTGGAGCAATCCTTGAAGTTGTCGGAGCTGGAGGCAGACTTCATCAAGATCAGCATGAGTGGCAGAAGGGTTGTCGGTAGCAGCAGCAGTAGTTGGACGTGGCGGTAGACCATGTTTACGATAGCAGGTTGCCTCAAGGTGGCCATCCTTACCACAGAAAGAGTACTTAGGTCGGGGCCAGCCACCACGACCCCTACCCCGGGAGCCTGTACGTCCTCCACGGGTAGGGTTGGGGAGAGGTAGTAATGGTGCAGGAGATTGCTGGAGAAGGGCCGGTGAAGGAGGACCGATAGTACCCGGAGGCGGTGAAACCTTTAAAAGCATGGAGCACACATCAGATAAGGAGGGAATAGTAGCGGATGAGAGGATCTGAGCCTGAATACTGTGAAGTTGAGGTAGAACACGAGTCATCATCATGGCAATACCAACTGCTTCCTTTTAAGCATGTTGGGCAGCGAGATCCGTAGTCGGGGGCTGATGCTGAATCCGAGATTCTACCAACGTCATGGACCGAGCAACAAAGGAGGTTAAGTCAGCAGCATTGTCGGAGTCAAGGGACTGAAGATTGGTGATGATGTCGTACAGGTGTTGGAGACTGTCCTTGCCGGAGTAAAGGGAATGTAACTCATCCCACATCGTCTTTGCTGTCTCGTGATACATGGTCATGCGGTAAGGTTCGTCATCAAGAGAGTTGAGGAGCCAGTCTGAACACAACCATCATTGTGAAGCCAGTCATCAGTGGTTGCAGAAGGAACCGCCTGAGTTAAATGATGTAGAAGCCCCTTTGACTGAAGAACACGGCGAACGGAATGCACTTCACTCAATAAAGTTCTTCCTAGTAAGAGAAATGATGGTGATTCTCAATTCGTCACAGAGTTCAGGAACATGGACAATGACTCCAGTTGGAAGAGAGGAGTCACTAGAATAATCCATGCCAAGGTGGGTAGGCGAACACGTCAAGAAGACTGCGGACAGAGTGCATCGGTTAAGGAGAGAGGCAGTCCGTACAACAGAAGAAGAAGACGACAAGAGATCAAGCGGGAGACTACAAACGAACACAGAGTTGAGACCGTAGGGGCAAGCAAAACGCTCTGAGAGAGCTGCGACAAGAGAGACCGCGTTGAGAGAGCTGCGACAAGAGAGACCGCGTTGAGAGAGCAGTGGCAAGAGAGACCGCATTGAGAGAGTAGCGGGAAGAGAGACCACGTTGAGAGAGTAAGCGGCTAGAGAGATAAACCACGACGGCAAGAGGTAAAACTTCACTAAGCTGTGAAAAGACCGCAACGGATAAAAGAAATCACAGATGGGACCGCAACCGAATGGAGCAGGACGTTGCGGGTAAAGAGCAAATCGCGTGACCAGATCGCGTGAGTAGGAAGGAGGACGTCAAACCGAGCAGATCGCGATGGAAAGAAAGAAACAAACCGCACCAGGACATGATGGTGGGACCCAACAGCCAAATCTATAAAACCACGAGAAGGCCCAAGAAAATGAGGGAGGGAAGCGCGTTAAGTGACCTGCGGACTAGAACTGGTAGTCCGCTTGAAGTCCGAGAATAAGAAAACCTTGTATATACTTCTTCAATTCATAATTACAAGGATGAATACATATATATATAGGGAGAGAAAAGAGAGGAGTTTCTTTTTCAAGATGTGGGACCAATGTTGTGAAGATCGAGATCTTACTTAGGATCGGGAGGGATCCCTAAGATCGTAAAACGTAAGATCGAAGCGGATCGCAAGATCGTATTATCATAAAATTTTTAAAAATTCTACACATTGGAAGAATTATTTTTATAAAACAAAAGCATCAGAAAAATGTAAAATAAAAGCATGAGAAATATGTAACAATCAACATTCGACAAATATTAATATAAAAGACATTGTAATTAATGCATAGTTGTATACCATACCATCACATCAAAATATAATATTCCAAAAAGACAAACTCAAAAGTGTTCAATTCAACTTTAAATAAAATCACTTAAGTCAAAATTCAAATTTCCCCAAAAGCATCTCCCTCTCCTTCAACCATCACTTGCTCTTCTTCCTCTCCCGCGGCTGCAGCAAGTTCTTCAATAAAATCAGGAGTATCCAACTCCGCTTCATTTTGAGCATCTACTTCATAAGTGTCCCCAAGATCATTCAGATTGTCTTCATCTTCATCTTCAATAATCCACTCATCATTTGAAGGGATATCATCAAAATTGAAATTATTCGTACTCCTTTTTTTCATTTTGCCCAATCTTGAATTTGTCATCACAAAGATGACATCATTCATGGTCTTTTGCTTTAAGTGATTTCTTCTATTTGTGCGCACCTAAAAAAATCAAATAAGTTAATATACATAACATAATTTAAATGCAACATATAAAAATTTTCTTATTTTTTAAATTTTACCATTTCAAAGGCACTCCAGTTCCTCTCACATCCAGAGGAACTACATGTCAAGCATAGCATACGAAGAGCAAATTTTTGAAGCTCTGGATGTTCCTCCCCATATGAATCCCACCACGCCGCTGGAGTTTTGATATTAACTCCAGCTTTGACAACTATTGATCCAAAAAATTGCCTCTTATTCTTAAAATCTTCAAGTTGACTATCAATTTTTGTAATTTCATCTATATTTTCCCTCGTCATTCTTTCTATACAGTCATATAGTTCACGTTTTACTTCATAATTAGCCTTAAATGTAGGACTGTGAATGAAATTAGGGGTTCAAATAATAGCCAGCAGCATGCAAGGGCCTATGGAGTTGCTTGTCCCATCTTGCATCAATAACATCTCATATAAGTTGATAACTAAACAATGAAAAAAATTTAAATAAGTTAAAATAAGATACAAATAAATAATGTTACATTTTATTTAAAAACACTTACTATTTTTGCACACCATCAAAGACCTGTGCAATTTTCTCTTTGGCCCTATCCATTTCCTCATAAATGAATCTCATGGCATGGCTTCTCATCCGAATCCACCAATCGAAGCACCTTCATCAATGGATATGCCCCTTCAAGCAAATAACAATATTCTTCCAAAACTCTCTATCCATAATCACATCGTCAATCAATTTACATCTCTGGAAGCTGCAAACCGACTACCCTTCCATTCATCTGAGTTAAACATTCTTATCAATGCTAGTTTCTTGTCATGAAGGCATCCCAGAGTTAAGTATGCAGTGGCAAAACGAGTCATTCCTGACCTCACCAAATCTTTATCTTTTGTAAAAATTTCAAGATCGATATGAGATTAGTTCTAGAATAAATATAAGTTGTAATTTTCCTCGCCTTTGGAATTGTCCGATGATGCACAACTATCTTCTTCTCCATATCCTGCAACATCAAGTCAATGCAATGCGCGACACATGGTGTCCAATATAACTTTTTCCTTTTAGCCATCAACATTTCTCCGGCAGCTTTTGTAGTTTGCAGCATTATCTGTCACTACTTGGACAACATTATCTTCACCAACCTCCTCAACAATGTCGTCAATCATCTTATTGACTTAAAGATCTTCTCTGTTGTTTTAGTCATATGCGAAACATCAATAGATTTGAGAAAAACTATTCCCATAGAGCTGTTTACTAAGAAATTTATTAGTGTTCTTCTTTTATCCGTCCACCCATCGGTCATTATTGTGCATCCCAACTTCTTCCAATGAACTCTATGTTCAGCAAGAGTCTCCATTGTCAAATCATACTGCTGCTTCGAATATTTGACCCTAATTTCATAATAAGATGGTGGTTTGAAACTCAATCCATGTCTTGAAATAGACTCACATATCTTGTGGAATTCATCACTCTTTACCACATTAAATGGTATTGCGTTGTTGTAGATGAATGAGGCAATATCATTACATGCTTCCTCTCGCACCCCCTTTTTAAAAATGTTGTTAATTGTTGATTGTGTTTTTCACTTCTCTTGAAAAAACTAGCAAAGCTTTTATCATCTATTTTCCTCTTCGCACTTTCACTTGACTCTTCTTCTGCAGGGGCGATTGTTTTCTTCAATAGTTGATCTTGCAAACCAACTAGAATATCCCATAATTCTTTTTTCACATCTTCTGGCACGGCTCTACAAGCTCCAACTTCTTTTTGTGTTCCCGCCAAATGATGTTTTAACCGATAAATCCCTCCGGTCACCACTTTCTCACAAAATTTGCATTTTATTTTCCTAACATCTCCCTCTACTGGAAAGCCATACTTCCATCCAATATCACTCTTACTTCCAAGAGCATTTTTGCTCGTTTTAGACCCTTTGCTAGTGGTGGCAGGAACATTGCTACTCCCAATCCGCACTACCTGAAGCACCACTTGAAGCCATTTTTAACTACCTACTCAATATACAAATCAAACCATATCCATAAGCATAACATAATAAGTGAAATAACAAAAAACAATTAGTAGAAGAAGAAGAGGAAAAGGAAGAGGAGGAAGAGGCAGAAGAAGAAAAATAGGCAGAAGAAGAAGAAAAATAGGCAGAAGAAGAAGAAAAATAGGCAGAAGAAGAAGAAAAATAGGCAGAATAAGAAGAAGAAGAAAATAGGCAGAAGAAGAAGAAAAATAGGCAGAATAAGAAGAAGAAGAAAAATAGGCAGAATAAGAAGAAGAAGAAAAATAGGCAGAATAAGAAGAAAAATAGGCAGAATAAGAAGAAGAAGAAAAATAGGCAGAATAAGAAGAAGAGGCAGAAGAAGAAAAATAGGCAGAATAAGAAGAAGAGGCAGAAGAAGAAGGCGAAAGAAAAAGAAGAAGAGGCAGAAGAAGAAGAAGAAGAAGAAGGAAGAAGAGGAAGAAGATGCAGAAGAAGAAGAGGCAGAATAAGAGGCGGAAGAAGAAGACGCAGAAGAAGAAGAAGAAGAAGACACAGAAGAAGAAGAAGACACAGAAGAAGAAGACACAGAAGAAGAAGAAGAAGACACAGAAGAAGAAGAAGCACCTGCTGCGACGACTGAAGTACCACGACGGCAGCAAAGCACCTGCTGCGACGACTGAAGCACCACCACGAGAGCAAAGCACCTGCTGCGACGACGGCGGGAGCACCTGCTGCGACGACGGCGGGAGCGCCTGCTGCGGGAGCACCGACTGCGACGGGATCGGGGATGACCTAGAATGCGGGATTGGGAAAAAATAATGCGCGGGATCGATTCATTTTCATGTCCTTTTAAAACGCTAGGATTGAATATGATCGTAGGATCGTACGATCCTACGATCATAAACGCCGATCCTGGCGTTTCCGCAGGGTGCCTGATACAGCATAGCTCGTGACTCGTTTTTCCCATAAAACTCGTAAGATCGTCCGATCTTACGAGTAAAATCGAGATCTTGACAACCTTGTGTGGGAATATTACATAAAGAGGAAGAAGACTTACAATGGGCCACTAAATGGGCTTTTACATTATCTTTTTCTAACATATATATAACTGGAATAAAATAAAATTTATGTATGTTGTTAAAAGTGAGAAATTAGATTCGATCAATATTCCACGTGTACAACCCCATATTTGCTGAGTGGGTTTTTCCCCAGGGGAGGTGATTCAAGAGCCTTTTGTCAGGGTAGGCGAGAAGGCTTCCGCCAGGGTAGGCGAAGAGTCCCTTGGGGTGGGCAGAATTCTCTGGACCCAAGGCGTCAAGTGGTGCTCTCGCTCTCGACGCCTCTCGGTCTAAGGCGTTGAGTGAGGCTCTATCCACTCAACGCTCTCGACGCTTCTCGGCATAAGGCGTTGAGTGAGGCTCTTCCACTCAACGCTCTCGACGCCTCTCGGCTTAAGGCGTTGAGCGTAAAGCATCAGTACTTAGAAAGATTCTCTTGGGCCGGGGACGGCCTGGTCGATTAAGCAAAACTGGCGGAAGGGCTTCCGCCTAGCTGTGCGAGAAGCCTCCCGCCCAGTATGGTGCTGAGGTAAATTTACCTGGATACCCTTGGAGGTCTGCATTTAGCTCCTCAAAACAGCGCAGTTTGACTGTTGGCATACCAGTTTGGGCTGCAAATAGCCTTTTGGAACATCGGAGTTTGACTGTTGACAGACCACTTTGGGCTGCAAATAGCCTTTTTGGAACAACGAAGTTATGTTGTTGGCAGACCAGATTCCTGGAAATCTATAAATAGACTCATAAGGTACCTTAGAAGGCAAGCTTTCTCATTTCTTAGTCTTGTACCGCTTTCTGAGGTATCCTTAGCTCAGCACTTGACTAAGGAGGGGAAGCGCTCTGAGATCTTCCAGGTTAGTGGAGGGACATCCGTGTTGTAGCCCAGGGTCGGTTCTTTAGTTCTCAGCAACTGGTTAATGGTCTGAGTTTGAGAGAAGTAGGTGTTAGCTACACCCCAGGGTCCGAACTCTCGTTGGGGACAGTTTTTGGTTCCAACATTTCTGGTGTGGTGAGCGTGGACCGTAGCTGATACAATAAAATCTCAGGCTAAGTCTCATGGCTAGAGGCGAGGATGAAGGAGCAGACTCGGGAGGTTCTCCACCTCCGGCGAGTGGGGTGACGATGGGGATGCTGGAAGACTTCAGGCGGGAGGTCTTTCAGACCATCCAGTTAGCTTTTGTTGCGAAAAGCAAGTGGGCAACGCCTTCGGTTCCGGTGGTTGCGACTCCTTCTTTGGGCGAGAACGCTCTCGGGCAGCGTCCCGGGAAGGAGATTCCGGCAAAGAGTGCCGAGAAGGATGTCGTCAAACGGGAGCTCTTCCCCGGGCAGGCTAGTGCTGTCAGGGTTAGCGAGCCGAGGCCGCGAGACGTGCCCTCTTGTCAGGTTGTGCGCGGGAGCCCTTTTAGTGAGTTGATTGTCTCTGCCCCGGTCCCCGACGGGTTCAGAGAGCCAGATATGTCTTACTACACGGGAAGGGATGACCGGTGCAACTTGTTAAGTGGTTCGAGGACGCCATTTTCATAGGGCAGATGTCAGATGCCTTCAACTGTTCGGCTCTTTGCCATCGCTTTGAAGGAGAAGGCGAGGGACTGGTTCCATCAACTCCCTGCAAGCTCTATTTACTATGAAAATCTGCGCCGTGGGTTCCTGTTGAGGTTCTCCACATCGAAAAAGAGGAAGAAGGAGGCGGAGAGCTTGTTCGCCTTCAAGCAGAAGCCGGAGGAGACGCTGAGACACTATGTTGATCGGTTCCAGGAGGAGATCCTTCTTGTTCAGGAGGTCCCTGGGTACACGCTAATGCTCGTGTTTACTCTGGGATTGAGGTCTAGGTTCTTAAGCATGGAGCTGAAAAGAGTGTCTCCCCTCTCTTGAAGAGCTGATGGAGAGGGTGGCGAAGGAGATAGAGATTGAAGCGGCCAACCCGGCGTTCGCCAGGAAGGTGGCCAAATTGGCGGAGGAGGATGTGAAGGAGCCAGGAGCAGGGAAGCAGAGGGAGCAGAGAGAAGAAAGGAGAAGAGAAGAGCCCCGAGGCTGGGGGCAGCACCAAGGTTGGGGGCATAGGGAGCCAAACAACCGGTTGGCCTGGAGGCCTCAAGAAGGTCCCCCCCCCCCCCCCCCCCCTCGGGGGCAGGGGGATTCCAAGGTAGTGAGAACTTCCGCGGTCAGGGAAGGTTTAATCTACCGGCTTGGAGGCAGGGGCAGAGGGCCCTTCTCCCACAGCAGCAGGAGGCGATGACGATCACCCGAGCAAGGAGAGAGAGAGGAGGAGCTAGGGGAGGAGGAAGGAAGAGAGAAGACAGGTGGCGTTGTCTTTCTGTGACTTTCATCAGGAGGAGGGTCACGCGACGGCCACCTGCCCAGAGTTTCTGGAGATGAGAGAAGCCAGGGGCAAGTGCAATAGGAGCCGCCCGTGAGTATCGAGGAAGTTCTGCCAGGAGGAGGAGAGGATAGGTGTGAGGACCGGGCGGATGTGGGAGCTCGAGGAGAGATCAGAGTGATCCACGGGGGAGTGGGGATTGAGGCCACCCGCAAGGGGAGCTTTCAAACCATGTACAGGAGGAGCGTAGCCTCGACCTCCCTGACTCCCCCCCAGGAGGAGAAAATCACCTTCTCATCGAAGGATATGCCCGACTATGAAGACCCGTTCTGTGACGCCTTGGTGATCCAGACGGCCGTGCAGAACTTCACAGTCTCCAGGATTCTGGTGGACAATGAGAGCTCCGTGAACGTAATCTTCAAGAAGGTGTTCAACGAGATGAAGGTAAAGGCCCGAAGGATTGTGACCTCGGATGGACTGTTGTTTGGGTTGTCGGGGGAGAGGAAGGAAGTTGAGGGATGGGTGGGACTGCACGTGACGCTTGGGGGGGTGTCAAGGAACTGTCGGTTCGTCATTGTTGACACTCCGAGCAGCTACAACGCCATCTTTGGGCGCCCTCTCATCAGCGCCTTCCGTTGCTTCCCCTCCTCATTTCATCAATGTCTCAAGTTTAGCAGCGGAGGAGTCCATGTCAGGATCAGGGGGGATTCGAAGGTGGCAAGGCAGTGCTATGTGACTGCCGTCAACACCATATCCTGGATGGCAGAGGCAGAGCAGTTGGAGAAGGAGATGACGACGCAGGAGGAGGTTGCAGAGGAGGGGGGTGAGCCTAGGTGAGGCTGGAGAGAAGGTTGCAGAGGAGCAAGGAGAAGGAGAAGCTGGTGTGGAGGCCCAGGGAGGGGGAGAAGTGGAGCCGCAGGAGAGCCCGCTGAAGGCAATGGAGGTTGAAGAAGTTGGAGGGGAGGAAGAGTTCGGGCAGGAGGAGGAGCCGCGGAGCGGCGCAGAGCTGTCCAGATTGGAGCCGACAGAGAAGGTCGTGGAGATGGAGGTCTTCACCAGGGCTGGAAGACGCACTCAGCCCCGAGTAGACCCGCTGTCTGACTCTCATTAACTGACAGGGTCGTAGGCTCGCTTGGGGGGTAAGGGAAAGAGATTGTGGAATGAAAGACCCCGAGTAAGGGAAAAAGATTGTGGAATGAAAGACCCCGAGTAAATCCTGCTGTCCAGACTCTCATCAGCTGGAAGGGCTGCAAGGCGCACTCGGCCCCGAGTAGACCCTCTGTCAGGCTCTAACTAGCTGGCAGGGTCGTAGGCTCGCTTGGGGGGGTAAAGGAAAGAGATTGTGGAATGAAAGACCTCAAATAGATCCCGTTGTCCAAGCTCTCATCTGCTGGCAGGGCTGGAAGGCGCACTCGGCCCCGAGTAGACCCGCTGTCAGACTCTCATTAGCTGGCAGGGTCGTAAGCTCGCTTGGGGTGTAAGGGAAAGAGATTGTGGAATGAAAGATCCCGAGTAGATCACGCTGTCCAGACTCTCATCAGCTGGCAGGGCTGGAAGGCGCACTCGGCCCATAGTAGACCCACTGTCAGGCTCTCACTAGCTGGCAGAGTCGTAGGCTCGATTGGGGTGTAAGGGAAAGAGGTAGTTTGCAAGACCCTGAGTAGATCCCGCTGTCCAGGCTCTCATCAGCTGGCAGGGCTGGAAGGCGCACTCAGCCCCGAGTAGACCCGTTGTCAGGCTCTTACTAGCTGACAGGGTCGTAGGCTCGCTTGGGGGTAAGGGAAAGAGATAGTTTGCATGACTCCGAGTAGATCCCGCTGTCCAGACTCTCATCAGCTGGCAGGGCTGGAAGGCGCACTCGGCCCCGAGTAGACCCGCTGTTTGGCTCTCATTAGCTGACAAGGTCGTAGGCTCGCTTGGGGGGTAAGGGAAAGAGATTGTAGAATGAAAGACCCCGAGTAGATCCCGCTATCCAGGCTCAAATTGGATGGCAGGACTGGAAGGCGCACTCGGCCCCGAGTAGACCCGATGTCATGCTCTCACTAGCTGGCAGGGCCGTAGGCTCGCTTAGGGGTAAGGGAAGGAGGTTCTTAGTTTGGACGGCCCCGAGTAGACCCGCTGACCAGGCTCACATCAATCGGGCAGGGCTGACAGCTCGCTCGTTGGCACGACGTAAAGTGCTTGAAATAATTAGATCTAAGCCGCTCCCACTACCAGGCTCTCACCTAGCTGGCAGGGCCGTTGAACTCATGATGAGTATTATGGAGCGCTTCGATAACATGTTTTCATACAGCTAACACCTATCCTGAGTTGGGATGAGGTAATCCAGACCCATCTCGGAACCGTCCTCTCTGCATGTCCCTCTCGGCAGGGTTCTCGGCATGACCCTCTCTGCAAAAATTTACTTAATCTATTCATCGAACGGGTGGCGGTCGTCTCCTAAGAGCCTAAGGCTTGCGCAAATGTGCGGATTCGTTGGCGGATAATAAAATGCGAGATGTAAAGACAAGTATAAAAAACAGTACCCATTTCGGCAAAAAGTAAGATCTTTCATATAATATCAAAGTTGTTACAGTTGCTTGGAGGATCTCGCCCCTTACGGAATCACAAAAGAAAAGAAACTACAAGTTTAAAAACCAAAAAGCCGGAAGGTCCTCAGGAAGTGTCGTCGGACGTCTCTCTGGAAGATTCGTCAGTGGACCCGTCACTCTCGCCGAGGATTATTTCATCATCCTCACCCGGGGAGTCATCCTCTTCCGCGGGCATAGGGATGGGATCAAACAGCAAGGGGAGGATCCCGCGCGGTGTGAGCGTCTTGCCACCCTCGTTCAGAAAGCCTGATTCCCGCAACACCTAGATCACGCACTTGGCCGCCGCCTGTGCCTTCTCCTGCATCATTACCTCTATCTCATAATTTGAGTATTGGTGGCGGGTGACCTTCTCGACCGGCGGCGGCGGAACTGTTGCCTTGTCCTCCTGCGCTTGCTTGAGCTCGACCTTCAGCAGCGCGATCTCGCCCCTGAGAGCAGCCTCGCGCGCACGCGATAGTTGGGCTTGGGCGGAATCCTATTAAGAAATTCGTTAGAACTACAGGTAAATGGCGGGAAGTCGAAAGGCGGAAGTTCTCTAAAAGTTTCACATACCTCAATCGCTGGGCGGAGGGCGAGAAGTTTTTGTGAGGCCTTCAGGTCGGCCTTCAGGGTGACGACCTCAGCGGACTGCGAGATCTCGCGTATTGTGCGCCTCGACTATGTTGCGCTCAAGGTTGAGGATACAGCGGGCAGACATATGCGCAAGCACGAACGCGCGCAGCTGGGCTCGAACAGCTTCGTGGGCGAGAGCCTTGGTAGACTCCTGGTCATATATGCTCGCGTCCACTCGACTGTAGTGCCCGAAGCTGAGCGCAAAGGCTTCGCCGTTGCTAGTTTCCTGCTCCATCCACGAGGGAAGGAGCGACGAGATCGAGACCCGGTTAGCCTCCGGGTCCCAATGCAGGAGGGGTTGGCCCTCTTCATCCAAGTGCTTCCCGCCCACGCCAAAATTCTGATGCCCTCTCGACACCGGTTTGGCGGGAGCCATCTTCAAGGCAGTGGCAACTTGCGCTGCGACATCCTTTTCGCCCGCGGCAGGCGAGGCTTCGGTCGGGGTCTCGGCAACGGACTTGCCCTTATCCGTCGCAGATGGCTTGGACTTCTTGGAAGATGGCGGAAGAGGGAGCGTCAGGCTTCCGCTTTCGGGCGCTCGGCTGGGAGGAGCCCGGTTCGCTCCGACAAGTGAGAGCTGCGGACTGGGCGAGAGCCAGGGTGGCAGCGGAACCCCTGGCCTCGTCGAATGGTTGGCGGAGGGGGATCTCCCGCTTGCCTAGGAAAGCCATAAAAGTTAGCCTTAAAACTTGAAGGAAAGAGTTAAACGAGCAAGGCGGAAGGGTACCTTCACCGGCGGCAACTGGCGAAGAGTGTCGACATCTCGCCGCAAGAACTTGATGTCGAAGTTCTTGGTCCTGAAGAAGGATAGGAGGGCCGTCTCGCATCCCCCATGCACCGGAGGCCGGTGGGTCACCTCGTCATACTGGACCTGCGAGAGAGGGACATTGCCAAAGTTCTCGGACACGAAAACGAACTTCTGGGCCCAGTTGTGGTTCTTGTTCGCGAGACTGATGGTCTTGATCGTCTGCCCCGAAAAGAAGACAATCTCCCTCTTTGCCCAGAAGTTGAACAATTTCCGGAAGATGGAAAAGTTGAACTCGATCCTTTCCGCGCGCATGTAGCAGGAGAAAGCCATTAGCAGCGCGACGGAATTAGGGTTGAGCTGGGCCGGGACCACTCCATAGTACCAGAGGGCCTAACGCACTTCCGGCCAAAGGGGGAGGCGGAAACCCCCCTCGTAATGCTCCAGCGGTATGGCCAGCTCCCCTTCCGGCAGGAAGTTGACCCTGTCGTCGTTCCCAGGATTGCGCGCGGTGAACTCAGGGGGAATATAGTTCCTGGTTATAGAGGCAAACTCCGTTTCAGTTAGGCGGCAGGGTGGGAAGTTGTGTTCAACGAAGTTTTGCGCACACTTAGCGGCCCTCAGTCTCACCCGACATCGTGAATGAAGTCAGAAAGGGAGGGAAAACGGGTGGGCGAGAGGTTCGAGATAGCAGAGAACGACAAGAGCGTAAGAGAAGAAAGAAGACGGAGGTTCGGAAGCAAGTGGAAGTAAATGCGGTTGGTAAGTCGACCTATTTATAGAAGAATACGGTAATCATGTCGTTTTCTCTAATGGCGGAAGTGCGGATAACAATTTTTAATAATTCGATGCTTCATATTCCGCTCGGTCTCGCTAGCACTTCCTGTACCTGCAGATGGTGAAAGCCTCCGGGAGGGATCCCGGGTAAGAGCAAAAGTAGCGACAAGTATAAAAAGAAAATATAGCGCGAGAGCTAATCATTCGACAAGAATGACGTGAAAAAATAAGTTATACACAATGGGCCACTCGCGGGGCGAGAGCCGTGTTAAATTGAATAAATATTCAAATGTTCATTTCACAAATATATAAGGGTACATGCGAGAAGGGTAGGCCGAGAGTTTGGGGGAAGAAGAGGCGAGAACCCGCGGGGCTCAGTATTGTTCCCACCGCCAACGACCCCAATCTCGCCTCCCTGTCCTCGGGGGCACTCGCGGGTAGTGATAAGCCGTCACGGCTGTGAGCTCCTGGTGGACTAGGCGCAGCTGGTCCCGGGCCCGCGCGATGTGCCTCCCGGGAGAAGTCTCCTCACTCCCGCATCTCAGACGGTCCGTCTCGCCAAGAAGATGAGTATAGTCCCGCTCGATCACGCTCAGGCGCCGCTCAATCCGCGTCAGGAGGGTAGTTTCCCGCAAGGAGTCCTCTCGCCGCATCCATATAAGCTTTGACAGGACTTCCGCTATCTCTCCCTCTGCTTCTCGTCATTTCCGGAGGCCTCAAGGAAGCTCAGCATCTAGCTCGGGGAAGGCGGCAGCGAGATCACCTCCTCGTTTGCGTCAGGCTCTTCCGCGGGCTCCTGACGATCTGGTGAGAGGACTGTCAGGACCAATTCAGGGGGAGGGAGAATAATCAAGGCGCTAGAAGAGGCAATGTGCTGGCGAGAAGATTCGGGCCGCCCTTCAAAGGGCTTCCCGAGGAGTGGGCGGTGCGTCTTTCCCCGACCCAGGGGGAAGGCTATCTGCTCCAGCGGATGAGTCTCGGCCAGAGGCGAGAGGGGAGTGCCCTCCGCACCGGGTAGGCGAGAGTCCGACGCGAGAGCAGGGGACTTGTCGGTAGATCTCCTGGGCAAGAGGGGAAGGCCGGTCGCGAGATCGTTAGGGTCCTTGGCAGCGGGTGTCCTGGACCTCGGGCTGACGATATCCGGAGTCTCGGAGGTGGATACTGCGGAAAGCTGTGAAAGTGAGAAGGAAAAAGCAAACCAGCGAAAGCTGAAGCCAGGAGAGAAAGTTACCCGGAACATTCAAAGGCTCGGCCTGGGTTATCAGGGGGGCAACCTCCGGGACCGACGGTAAGCTTTCGGCAGGATGCCAGGTGGACTCGGTATCCATCGGAGAGGTATTGGCGGCGTCCTCGGGAACCGTTCCCTGCGAGAAGGGTAGCGTATCAATGTGACAAGCTTGTTTTGGGGGTTCGCGCCAAAAGGCGGGGCAAGAAACATAACTCCGCCGGAGCAGCAGGCTCCTCGCGGGCAGGGGTTGGGGTCGGCGAGGCTGGCTCGTTCCTAGAATGGTCTCGCCGAACCATCTTGGCCTTTTTTCACTGGTAGGCTGAGTCCGCAGGCCTTTTTGCCGAGAGCCAGGGGAGAACCCAGTGCAGTCGGCATGAGCCCTCGCCTGAGCAGCGACGAGACGATCCTGAACTTCCTGTAAGAGCGGTTTCGCGGCTCGTTTGACGTTCATCTTCGAAGCAATACGAGAGCTAAGGCGATAAGCTGTAACAGAAGGAATGAGGTCTTGGAGACATGCACTAGCGTATATTTATAGAGCCGAAGTGGGACCCGCAAAAGATTCCCTTCCAGGTCAGCATGCACTCACCGAATATTAGGGGTTGGACTTTTCTTTCCGAGGGTAAGACTCGCTCGCAAAGAGCGGGAATTGTGTACAACCCCATATTCGCTGAGTGGGTTTTTCCCCAGAGGAGGTGATTCAAGAGACTTTTGCCAGGGTAGGCGAGAAGGCTTCTGCCTGGGTAGGCGAAAAGTCCCTTGGGGTGGGCAGAATTCTCTGGACCCAAGGCGTCGAGTGGTTCTCTCGTTCTCGACGCCTCTCGGCCTAAGGCGTTGAGTGAGACTCTTCCACTCAACGCTCTTGACGCTTCTCGGCCTAAGGCATTGAGTGAGGCTCTTCCACTCAACACTCTCGACGCCTCTCGGCTTAAGGCGTTGAGCGTAAAGCATCAGTACTTAGACAAATTCTCTTGGGCCGGGGACGGCCTGGTCGATTAAGCAAAACCGGCGGAAGGGATTCCGCCTAGGTGTGCGAGAAGCCTCCCGCCCAGTATGGTGCAGAGGTAAATTTACCTGGATACCCTTGGAAGTCTGCATTTAGCTCCTCAAAACAGCGGAGTTTGGTTGTTGGCAGACCACTTTGTGCTGCAAATAGCCTTTTGGAACAGCGGAGTTTGGTTGTTGGCAGACCACTTTGGGCTGCAAATATTCTTTTGGAACAACGTAGTTATGCTGTTGGCAGACCAGATTCCTAGAAATCTATAAATAGACCCGCAGGGTACCTCAGAAGGCAATTTTTCTCATTTCTTAGTCTTGTAGCGCTTTCTGAGATATCCTTAGCTCAACACTTGGCTAAGGAGGGGTAACGCTCTGAGATCTTTTGGGTTAGTGGATGGACCTCCGTGCTGTAGCCCAGGGTCGGTTCTTTAGTTCTCAACAACTAGTCAAGAGTCTGAGTTTGGGAGAATTAGGTGTTAGCTACACCCCTGGGTCCGAACTCTCGTTGCGGCCAGTTTTTGGTTCCAACACCAAGTAATCATCCCCTTTATATAGGAAGAGGAATGAGGCAAAAGGTTTAAGACCCAAAAATAAATACAAGACATAAAATGTAATGCAAAACACAAACTCCCCCTCAAGTTGTGCGTGAGATGTTGATCATACCACAATCTTTTCAAAGACACTTTCACTCAATCCCTTCGTAAGAATATCGGCAAATTGTCTATCGGAAGGAATAAAGGGTGTTCACATGACTCTTTTCTCTATCTTCTTTGATGAAATGTCGACCAACTTCAATGTGATTAGCACAATCATGATGGTTGAGGTTCTATGTGATGTTGATAACAGGCTTGTTGTCACAGTAAAGTCTGATGAGTTCAGTTTCGTAAGGCCTTCACATACCTCATGAGCCTTGACTTTGAACTTAAGCTTCTACACTCGATCTTGCCACAACATGTTTTTTTTTACTTCTCCGGGTAGCAAGATTTCAACCCACGAGAGAATGATATTTCATTCTTTGGTAGACCCAACCCCAATCTGCATCTGTGTAAACTTCAATCTTCTGACCAATATTGGGAGTGAATAAGGTCTCGCTTCCAGGTGAGGATACCTCAGAATTCTATGGGTAGCATTAACATGACTGATCTTCGGCGAGTGCATGTACTGACCGATAATTCTCATAGCATAATAAATTTCTGAACGCATATAAAAGATAGTCTTCCTACCAACCTCTAAAATTCAGCAATGTCTTCAATTTCCTCCCAGTCATCTCTCACTAATTTGTGGTTTGCTTTGATCGGGGTGTCAGTATGTCTACACCCACTAATCTTTGTCTTCTCAAGAAGGTCCGTGATGTGTTTCTCCGAGAAATAAAAATGTCATGCTTTGACCTCACAACTTCAATGCCTAACAAGTATTTGAATATTCCCAGGTCTATTAGCTCAAACTTACGTTTCATTATCTTGATCTTTTCCCCATCATTCCATGTTAGAACAATGTCTTCAACATAGATAATGAGGGCATTAAGTACCTGCCTTGTGCTTGATTAATAGTGTATGATCATCATTGCTCTGGTTATATGTGAAGGACTCCATTGCCTTGTATAATCTTCGAAACCAAAATTTAAGAGACCGTTTCAGCCCATAGAAAACTTCTTTAACTTACAAACTTTTCCCTCGGACCATTTAGAGGCAAGTAAGCCTCGGTGAAAGAGCCATGCAAACTTTCTCCTCTAAGCTCCTATGGAGAAAAATATTTTTCACATTTAACTGGCTAATGTCCCATGACTCCCATCCCTTGCAAGCAGTACAAGGTGATAAAACTCTTATAGAGTTTATCTTTGCCACAGGAGCAAATATTTTTTGATAGTCAATCCTAAAAGTTTGAGTATAGCCTTTTGTCGCCAGTCTCGCTTTACACCTTTCCACAATATCTTAAGAGTTCTGCTTAACAGAGAACACCCACTTACACCCAACAATTTTTTCTTTGAGGAAGATGCACTAGATCCCATGTGCAATATTCTCAAGAGCTGTCATTTCCTCAAACATTGCATCTTGCCATAGGAATTCCAAGGGCATCCTGCCAAGATGAGAGTTTAGAAATGGAAGCAAGGGAAGACACAAAAGTCTTATGAGAAGCAATGAAAGAGTTGTAGGAAATATAATGAGATAGAGGATGGTAGATACATGATATAATACCTTTCTTGAGCACAATGGATAGATCAGTATGCCTTGAATTAGATTATGATGGTTGTTATGGTATCATGAAAAGAACATGTGTGTTGATCCCCTTAGTGTGTCGGGTATAATCCCGCAAGATAGGAGTATTAGAAGTAATCGGGATAGGAGGGGAAATACCATGAACCTGGAGAAGATAGGGTGGAGGAATTGGTAGAGGAATATTATAAGAACTCACTTCCAAAGGTATAGACTCCCCATAAAGTGAGGGACCATACCACTTCTCAGATTCACGAAAAGTGACATCCATAGTGACAAAGTTTTTTGGCAGGCGGATGGAAATATTTGTACCCTTTTGAGTGGGTGAGTAATCTATGAAGACACTTGAGCGTGCAGTGGTCGAGCTTAGTAGGATGTGAGTGATGAATGCGAACAAAGCATACACAGTCAAACACCCGAAGGGAGTTGCGTGTGGGATGCATGGAGAGCGCCAAGCATTGTGTTGGTCCCAAGAACACAAGAAGACATATGGTTAATAAGATACGCAGTGGTAAGAATAACATCACCATTAGTATTTGGAAAGGTGCATAGTCCCACACGCATATGCATAAAAACATGATTAAAAGTAGTATGTTGATGTTTGTTAAGAGTATAGACATCACACACAGATGTATCAAAAACAGTTGCAGACATAGCATGAAATAACAATTTTATAATAGGAGTAGATGGGTGTCCTAGGCAACAGTGCCTGGAATACAAAATGTGAGGGAAATCATAATGAAAGGCATGTGGAGATAGCACACGGCTCGACTCGAACACATAAAATTCATTGACCATACTATCAGTGCAAAACATCTTCCCCATCTTTAGAGCAATTCATATGATTTGTCAAGTGGATAATCGAAAGGAGATTACGAGTAAAGTTAGGAACATGAAGAATCGATGATACAGTGTGAGAGGAGCAGTAAATGGAGCTCGTTCTAGCAATGAGGGATAGAGAAATCATCTGCAATGCTCACCTTATCTCGGTCAGACAATGGAGTATATAATACATTACCTGAGGTGGAGCCAGTCATATGTTCAATGGCTCTGGAGTTAATGATCACTTGGTGGAAGAATGGATGTGGCATAATGAGCACCCGATGTCCCTGTGTGAGCATAAGGGGACGATGATAAGGCTACTGACTCGGTAGAGAGACCTTGCAGCGGAGAATGCAAAAGGTAAACAGGAGGAGTCAGATCTTGTATTGCTTGGAGATGCGTCATCAACAACATCTGTGAAGTGAGCCAAACGAGGTGTGGCGTGATAGCCCTGAGATCTCCCATATCTACAACCACCTTGTGGTGCCATACCTCCTCTTTGTGGTTGAAATCCATGGAGTCTGAAGCAGACATCCTTAGTGTGACAGCCTTTTCTATAATAATACAAATCAAGTGGTCTTTATCTGATCCCTTCATCTTATAGTCACTTGTTAGCTGGACACCTGGGATAGTGGTGGTAACAACAAGGGCAAAACTTTCAAGAATTGAGTCAGGATGCAAGGTTTGTCGGCGATTAAACCCTTGCTGCACAATATTGTATACCTCATGGAGGGATGATAACAATGGAGGTCTAAGAATCTGAATGCTGTTTTGAAGTCGCGATGGAGCCCATGAAGGAACTCAAAATTCTTATCTGAAGCAATACCTCGTCCTCATGGCTAATAAGTGTGAGAGGATCAAAATGATTGTATTCTTGGTACATTTGCGTAAACTCCAAGTATTAAACTGAGGGAGAACGATCACCTTGGTGAAACAATGATATCTTCCATCGTAATGGGAAGATCTGATCGGAGTTGCCCCTGTGAAAGCAAGTAGACTCAGTTTTCTTCTAAATTTCGCAGTTGTGTCTAGAAACAAATTGTTGTGAGCAATGGAATCCATCATGGAATTTGTAAAATGGGATATTACTAAGTTATTTTTTGAACTTTCATTGCATCCAGTCCGATGAGTCATTCGCTGATTATTCCTTGATGTCATTCACATAACCAAATATGTGATGACTCTTAAGCTCTAAGGTGATGGGGTATGATCATGAAAGGTAGTTGGAATCATTCAAACGAATGGTGGTGATTTAGGGAGTATTATGATCTTGGCTCACTCTGAAGGATCCCACCGGAGTAACAACTGCCAATGAGAGAGCGGGAGAATCAACAATGCCCTACATGGTGACTCAAAGATAGAAATATAAAGATCACCAAACAAAAAAAAACTAGGGATTTCCCGAAGTCATCCAAGAACCACAATCCACAGATCACAACAAAATACTTTGAAACTTGAAGAGGAGAGGAAGAGAAATCATCTCCTTGCAAGAGGCTAAACAAAAACTGGCACTGAAAGAAAGGATTACATCACCGCATAGAGGTGGACAACACCGAACAAGCACAGGAAAATAATTGATTCTCGCATGGGTCGACTGGAGGGTCACGGGAGAAGTCAACAATGCGCGGGTTGCATGATACCGAAGGAAGAGAAAGCGCGTGGGTCGACTGGAGGGTCGCAGGAGATGGGACGAAGAGAACCTGTGGGTCACGGGTCGTGGGAGATGGGAGTAAGAGAAACTGCGGGTCACGGATCACAAGAGACGAGATGAAGAGAAGGTCTGCGAGATGATCAGTCTAGGGCACGGGCAACGTTGGCTCTGATACCATGTTAGAAGTGAGAAATTAGATTCAAATTAATAATCCACTTAATCATCTCCTTTATATAGGAAGAAGGATGAGACATAAGAAATACAGGACACAAAAATAAATACAAGACGTAAAATGTAACGTAAAACATAACAATTGTTTATAGTTGTTTGCAGTTACCCCAAGCGCAATGTGCAGCTGTGATAATACTTGGTTGTCGAGTATTGTAGTCATCACACTGTGCGCTCACGGGGAACCTGTGCATGGCTCAATAGGCGTGTCTGTAGCTTAAGGCTCATGATAAATACCGTGGACAATGTTATGGATATGGGATCTTTATAAGGTTTGCCTCCATCTTCAAAATAATTTCCTTCATTGTGATGGAACCATAAAATGTGGATTGTTGCCTTCAATTGCACACAAAAAGTAAGCTAAACCACAGGAAGTTTCCACTCTAGATCTAAATGAAACATTAAATAACAGGGTGAAAAGGCTAAACCAGTTTCCCACTTGATTTTTTTTCATTTCTTGCAAACTAGGAAACCTCAATCTTGATATGGTAGAGCAGGCAAGTCGTTCTAGACATGCTTTGTTTTATTTTGCCACGAACATCTTTACTGCTTGTACTTTTTCTATGATACAGTAAATGATATGATTTGTTTTTTGTGACACCTCAAATGTTAGTTCATTCAACTCCATAGGTGAAAACAGCTTTGAGGGGCTTACATGGGGATAGTAAATCTTTCTCTAAACTAAAGGTTCTGTCAAATCCAGCAAATGCTACTTGTGAGATGAAGGTATGCTATTTCTTTTCCATAACACTTTCTTATTTCGATGCGTATATACTCTAGAAACATCATGAAAATCATCTACAGAAATGTTTGCTAAGCCCATACGAAATTGATGTTGCAAGTTTGTTCTGTTGTTCATTTAAAGGAGAAATCTGAAGATATCAAAGTCACAATGTCAAAAGAAGAAAATTTCCATAGGAATGCTGAAAATGAGGAGGCATCAAAGGATAAGTTTTTGAAGCAGTGCTTGATTATCGATCAACAACAAAGACATATTCAGGTAAACTTTTTACGTTAGCTGAATGTCCATATTTTGTTCATACACTAGAAATATTTGTTTTTAGAACCTATCCATCGACCCTATAACCAGTTGACTGTAGATGGGTGGGACATCATCTGATTAAGTGCATACGATACATAAGTTTTTTGATGCGAGACTAAATTATCAACATGCTACTCAACGTGCAGAAATTTTGGCTTCTAACATGTAGACTCACTGTACGACCCATACTCGCCGAGACCAATAAAGAACAGTTAATCAAGAAATATTTACGAAAAGCCCCCTACGAGGGGAGGCTTGCAGTCACTGCGCCTCCACCTCGCGGGGACAACTCGTCACCTCGCCAGGCAACAAGATCAGCTCGCTACAGCTCTCCGACGACTAGAAGGACCTTGTGCAAGGGTGCAGCCCACCCCTGGGTGGGGGTATTTTCCCCACTGTCGCTACCTTTAAATACGACCCATCATTGAAGGGGAGAGACAGTGCTAACAACTCATCAGAGTCCTCGCCTATACCTTGCGAGCTCCCCAGTAGTCCACTTTGCCAAGGACACACTTTCAAGCCCCAGCCAGGAGTGTGTAGACCCTAAGTCTGGTCTGGGACCGCGATGCGACGTTCAACTCGCCTATAGTCCACCTCGTCAAGGACCCCACGTACATACAAAGCCAAGAGTGTATTAATACTAAGTTTGGTCTGGGACCACGTTGCAACATTTAGCTCGCTTATAATCCACCTCGCAAGGGGCCCCACGTACATGCGACTACCGGGAGTGTGTTGATCCTAAGACCGTTCTAGGACCGTGACGCAACATTCATCTTTCCTATAATCTACCTCCCCAGGGGCCCCGCAAACATGTTGTAACTGGGAGTATGTTGATTCTAAATCCAGTTTGGGATTGAGACACAACATTCAACTCTCCTACAACCACCTCGCCATGGGCCATGCAGACATGTTGTAGATGGGAGTGTGTTGGTCCTAAGTCCGACATGGGATCCGGTCACAACATTCATCTCTCCTATAATCTACCTTGCCAGGGTCCCCGCGGACATTCCGACAGTCGTGAGTGTATTAATCCTAAGCCCGACCTAGGACCGCGACGTGAACTCCAGCTAATCGGTAACCCACCCTTTCAGATTCTTTTGATGTCTAAAAAATATATATCATTCTTATATGCATACATGATTCCAATAACAAGCTCACCTCACAAGTGCTTAGAGCCTATCAACCTTGACAATGAACTCGCCTCACAACATGCCTAAGAGTCTATCAATCTCGATAGCAAGTACAAAATTAATAAACAAAGTAAGAAGATTGTATTTCATTATGCTTTATTAAACTATGCTTTTTCAGGTCGCAGCGCGACGTGTACAAAAAACAACAAAACATATAAATATCGTGAGCAGGCTCCGGTCAATCAACTCGGACCTCACATTCATCACCACCCCCACAACCACTACCACCACCACTAGTCCCACTATGAGTAGACGTAGACGACGAACTGGATGACATTGCCGACAAGCGTTTTGAGAAGAGCTCCTGGAAGAGATCCTTCAATCCAAGTTCTTGGAACAGAGAAGCCAACCAACCTTGATGCACCGTGCGAGTTAATATGGCCTCCCCCATCAGGATGGAAATGAATGCTCCCTGACATGATCCACAGATTGATAGTCCGCTATGTTCTTCTGGAGTGCCGCCAACTTCACCTCTGAGTCTGCTAGAGCCTCCTCTGCGTCTTGCAAAGATGTAAAAAGGATAGATCTCTAAAGAGAAAAACCAACAAGTTATGAGGAAGACGAGCAGTTATTGTAGCGTGCTCCAGAGCAGCTTTATTTTCGACGACGAGCTCTTTATTCCTTCTATAATAAAGGAGATATTGGCTCACCGCATGTACCAATTCATTGTTGCGGATGGCAACCCGGGATGCCTGCAAGGCCATGTTTGATGGGTCAGCATCACTGAGAAACGTCGGGTCGTCTCAGCCATACAACGCAAAGCAGACATTGTAGACTTCACTATTTGGCTCGTCGTCCTCTATCCATGATGATAGTCACGAGTTGAGGTACACCCAATGTTCGTCATCTGGCCAGAACACCAGTGGTTCTCCGGTGATATCTTTGGCCTCGCCACCCATTCCGAAGATTGGGTGCGACCCATGATCCTCCTCGTCTGGAAGATAAGAGACGTGCAACGTCTCCCCTTTATGGATGACGGTTTTGAGGCCTCTTTTGCCCTTTTTAGTCACCTCCAAATCAATGAACGAGGAAGGATCTTTGCTTTTGTATGCACTATCCGTCTTGGGAATTACCTCGACAGGTTGCTCGGGGATGACACGGTTCTCTGTAGAAAGAACATATCATAATAGAATTTGACTCGCCAACAAGAGCATGCAAGAAGAGAACTTACCCTCCTCACTGAAGCCAACTAGGCGACCTGACGCGACATTGATTGTACACGCGACATTTATTATACAACGCGTCAAAGACCTTGTTCTGGAAAAATCGAAATATGGTCGAGTTGTTCCCCATCGCCTCGGGGTTCCTGAAAGTTGAGGGTTTCCGCTGCATCGGGATGGTGAGGATGTTGTCGAAGTCACCTCGAACCAAGATGACTTTATTTGTCCGCCGATAAATCTTGTTCGAAGAATTCTTTAATTTCAAGCAGGGAGCTGAAATATACATAGCCCCTTCCTTGGTTCCCCTCACCAAGAAAATGTTCCAGAAGACCTTAAAATTCCAGGGAACTCGCGACTCTTGCAGAAAGGTCGCGGATGAGATCACAACCGCACTCCTGTTAGAGTTGACTTAGGCAGGCACTAGCCTGTTGTGGTAGAGGATTTCTTTCGCCTCAGGCCAGAGGTGGAATCGCAACCCGTATGCAAAATGCTCCATGGAGAAAGAGAGCTTCCCTTCACAGCTTTAGTTGAGGCACACGCTGGCAACTAAACACCTCACCTTAAACCATGGTGGGAGAAAGCTCTCCCTAAATAGGGTAAGCTCGTCATCTGCTACAGTAGGAGGTGGAAAGGTTTGGTATGCGGGAAGAGCACAATACGCTAACAACGTGCCTGCTCGGTACCCATTATGACCGGAGAATTGCTCGTTGATAATGGCAGTATGAATGGAGGAAGGACGTAGGTAAGCTACGCGTACGCCCCATATTTATAGGGAGAGCTGCGAAGTCCAAGGGTCGGATTGCTCGCCAATTACCGCGCGCTTGTCAAAACACCCCGCCCAGAGAACTTGACACCAAGCACGTCGATGAAGGTTAGTTAAGCGTGTTTTCATAAAGTATTATTTCACCGAGGCGAATAACAGGTAGTCTGTACCTGCAAAAAAGAAAAGACGTTACAACATGCACAGTGAGGATAAAGAAACAGTCCACACAAATATAAATGCAACACGAACTCATTCAAATCAGTGAAATCAGGTCTCTTTAATACCTAAGTAAAAGTTCATTATTATTCTATATTAACATCACATGAAAAGAGAGACTAGAGAAAAGGAGATCTTCACAAGTTAGGAGCATGGAGAGCCCTCTAACCTAAGTTGGTGTCGGTTTAGAAGAGTGTCGCGACAAGCGCGAGGTGCTTCTCGCCTTGACGGTCAAGCTCCAGCACAAGCGTGTACTTCGAAGACTTCCCAACAAAGCGTGTGACCCCCCACGAAGTCAGTGACAAGATGATCAACTTGACATTACATCTCACTGAGTTGGACCCCATATAGGTGATCTCGAAGTAACACCCTACATCCTGCAACCGAGGCTCAAAGTCCTCCACCAACGCCATCCAGGCCTCTTGGGCAGTGATGTAACTAGAAAGATGAGAGAGCTCGACGACTCCCATCCTCGCCCTATGTCAGTAACATAGGCGACCAACTGACTCTGGAGATAACAAAAAGGCGTCTGGACCACTGATCGGGATGGAGATGGAGGTAACATGATCATACGACCACCTGCCAAGTGGATGCTAAGGAGGAAACCCCATGATCATGTCTCGTTGATCACCGACAAGTCGTTAGAAAGAATACCTTCTTGGCGACACAATTAGTGTAACTCATATCTTCGATATCATCCAAACGCCTAGGA
Source organism: Platanthera guangdongensis (assembly GCA_039583875.1). Lineage (NCBI taxonomy): Eukaryota > Viridiplantae > Streptophyta > Magnoliopsida > Asparagales > Orchidaceae > Platanthera > Platanthera guangdongensis. Next base: position 55,963,644 of record CM077151.1, on the reverse strand, counting down.
AGCTTACTAGTAGTACGCGAGCCAGGGGGAGTCTCATCGACCACACCCTTTTTCTCTGAGGATCCTTATCCGGAGGAGTCACCAAAGGAGTCCTCTTGCCTTCCAAGGGGTGCTTGGCAGGGTTGACAGAAGGGTGCCCAGATAACACCTCTCCGAACGAGATAGCCTTCGCCTTCTTCAATGCCGTCTTGACCAAGTCAACCTCATGAGATGTCGTGGGATCAACCCTTTTTCACGAACTCACATATGCAAAAAGAAGAAACAATTAGCTTACGAGAAGCAAGGCCTTGAATAGATACTCCACCCCATTTAACCCGGCAGCGGGGTTGTCAGCACATCACGGGCCTCTGCCTCGTTCAAGTCGAACGATGAGCACAGCTCAACCATGTTAGGGGCTTCGCCTTAGCTAACCTGCCTTAAAATCTGAGAATAAACTCGCATATTAGCGACAGACTGACTCAAATGAATTCAGTACCCATGAAGATACCTGGCCATAGATGGACTCATCATTGGTCCTCTATGCGCGGCGCCACTAATCGGCTGGGCAGGAGGAGGGGTCGCCAAATTCATCCTTGCCTCACTTTTGCTCGGGCATATGTTGCTCCTCGAAGCTCCCCTTCACACCCCCCCCCCACCCACTACAAAATGATTTGTGCTTCTTATTTTTCTTCTGGGCGTCGCTGCCCGATGTCTTTTAGTAGAGATTTAAGAACTGATTGAGATGTTCAATAGTTATCTTCAGTGAATTCAAATGTCACAAAGACTCGGGAGGTCCTGGGCATTATTTATAGGGGATAGACCAGCTCGTCGAGTCATGTGCCTCACACAGTTTTTCCGACCTCGTAATGAGCCCGTAAAAGCGGGGATTGTGTAAGACCGTCGACATATACTCCTCGAGACCAATAAAGAGCAGTTAGACAAGGAATAATTACTAAATGGCCTATAAGGTGGTGGCTCGTCACTTCGTCTCCACCTCGCAGGGACAACTCGTCACCTCATCTGGCAACAAGATGAACCCGTTACAGTTTGTCAGCGGGTAGAAGGACCTCGTGCAGGGGTGGAGCCCACCTCTGTGTTTGGGGGTATCTCCCTTCCTTCTTCTACCCATAAATACGACCCATCGTAGAGGGAGATAAGCAATTCTAACAACTCATTAAAATCATCCCCTAGAATTGCGCGCTCATCAATTCTCATCTTGAGCCTACTTATCCCCCCAACCTAGCACAATATTTGGTTTGAGAGGGGGAGTTCTTATACATTGTTGTGCGTGCAACAGACTCCCAGGCTATAGCTTCTTTGTAAACATACTTCACAAAGTAATAAAGATCTCTTTCATTTTTGTTTGCTCTTTCTTGTCTGGTCGTTACTCTGATAGGCTAGTAACCTCGGCCCATACTACAGTCCAAACTTTGAAGCTGAGTTCTCAGCTTCATCACTCATTCTTTTTAATTGAATGATAAGAGAGTGAGCTATTTGGACTTCCATGCTCTGATATCACGTTAGAATAACGAATCCAACTAAAATCAGGTGGTTATAGGAGGAGGTGGTCGGGATCTATTGTAAGTGCATAAGATATTACAAGTGACAGGCACGGGGCTCGGCCCCTACCGCCAACCGCGACAGTATCTAACATACGATAGTGCACGGGGGCCCCCGTGCCGTGCGTGACATTATCTCGGCCACGACATTGTCCCGACGCGACGCTGCTCCCGCTGCTCGCAAACCCTTGAGTGTTATACTCCGATCGCCGCTCATTTTTGCGGTGTGCATGGGGGTTCGCGAGTGGAGGAGAAAATAAATTTTTATTACAGGTAGAGGGCTTTGTCTATATGAAAACATATTTTTAAAAATAAAAGAGAACATATAAATTTTAAAAGTTGGAATTTTTTTAATCAAGAGGGATAAAATGGGAAATTGAATGTTTAACAAAGGGTGTTTTTTACTTTTAATATAGTATATATGACTATGAGTTTTCTGATGTTAGACTAAATTCTCAACATATTTTTTTCAGAGGACTTTGGCCTGGAACAAATACTCTTTTTTATTTGGTAACTTGAGAGTAGGCTATTAGGCCTACTCTATGCATTGATATCTTGTTAGAATCTATTCATTTGACCCAAGAACAATTGGTTATAGGTGGAGGGGCCCAAAATCTATATTTAATGTGCATGGCTACACTCTTTCTGATGACATTATTTTCACTAAAGGTATGTTATTGTAGGATTTAAAACTTAGTCTTCAAACTACGAAAGCTGGCATGGAAGTCATGCAAACGAAATGCTCTCTGGAGATCCAACTATTCGGTGAGAAAGAAAAGTAACAATCATTCAGAATTCATTTGGCAATAATCATCAGGAAAAAAAACTCCTAAATGTCCTTCCCTGCCATATTTGCCCGCAACAGGGAAGCACATGAGCAATCTGGCTAATGCTGCTTCAGGTTACCATAAAGTTCTTGAAGAAAATAGGAAGTTATACAATCAAGTGCAAGATCTTAGAGGTTTACTTCTGACATAAGATGATCTCTTTCTTGTTCAAATAGATGAAGCCATGCAAGCATTAAAGCTTTATCAATTGCAGGAAGTATACGAGTTTACTGTAGGGTGAGACCAAATATCTCTGGAAAATCAAATATAAGCACTATTGGATATTTTCATGAGGGAAATATTACAGTCAATACCAAATTCGGTAAAGAAGGACGAAGAAATTTTACTTTTAACAAGGTTTTTGGCCCTTCTGCATCACAGGGTGATTATACTCATCTTTTCTAATCCTTGATCGTGTATGTTTATTCTAGTAGCACTTATCTCTCAACATTCCTTTCTTCTTCAGAGGAGGTATTTTCAGATACTCGGCCTTTAATCAGATCCATTCTTGATGGTTACAATGTGTGTATATTTGCTTATGGGCAGACAGGATCTGGCAAAACTTATACAATGGTAAGTAGTCAAAATTACATTTTTTGACTATTAATTACTCAAATTTCCCCTGGGAGTTAGAATAATTATAGGTTGTACCTTTTATTTTTTAAAATTGCATAAACCTCTCTTCTGAGTTTACATTTCATAATATGGATGCACAAAAATATTCCCTTGAAGCTCCCCTTCATGGGGACTTTTGTAATTTCAGAAGATAGAGTGGTGCAACCTGTAATTTTGTAAACTTACAGGGGAGGTCTCAGTAAATGACCATTTCTTTAATCTAATTTTGAAATTAAAAGTTTGAGAAACGAGCTACACATCTAATATTCTGATTTTTTTTCTCTTCAATTCAGAATGGACCCCAAGAACTCAACCAGCACAATATGGGTGTAAACTATAGGGCATTGAGGGATCTCTTTAACCTTGCCGGACAGAGAAGAGGCACTTTTACTTATGACATCTCTGTTCAGATGATCGAAATATATAACGAACAAGTACGAGATCTCCTGATTGGTGATGGTGCTAATAGAAGATATCCTTTAGCTGTGTATTGTTTGGTAAATAACTTATGGAAAAAAAGAAAAGATTGCTGGATTTTGCAGACTTTCAATTATGTCATATTCCCTTAACATTTTGATACATTGGATATACGAAATGTTTCTCAAAATGGAGTGAATGTGCCAGATGCGAATTTGTTTCCGGTTTCTTCAATGGAGGATGTGATCGAACTCATGAATATTGGGCAAATGAATCGTGTTGTTGGCGCGACAGCATTAAATGATCGAAGCAGCCGCTCGCACAGGTTTGTCATGTTCCTCTGAGCTGATTTTGTGACCATTTATCTGTTGTATGTTTTACTACTTTGAGAAAAGGACAAAAACAATAATCATTCGGTAATGAAATGAAATTGGGTAAGAAATAACATTAATAATTTATTAGAAGTGAAGCAAGTCCGCGAGGTGGTGTCGTTGTCCTATAAGAGTTACACCACTCTTCCAGCAAGATCATCAATGGGTGCTCACTCTTATATGGTTCAATGTCCGGCTCATTCCAAAACTTCAATGTTGCGTGTCTACCGAAGATGCAGTCACCTAAAATACTGACTAGATGAAGATTTTGATGAAAGAATAAACATGTAAATAGAAGTAGAGACCTGAGAGGAAGAGAGATGAAAGTTGGTGTAGAAACTCATTCTGTTATTAAAGATAAATTTCTCTTATGCATGTAAATTTCTCTCTAAAAATTGGTTATACTGAGCACGGTTGCGAAAAAACTAAGAGGCAGAAGTTTAAAATGGTAGAACGTGACTTACCTTACCTTATAATTACACGCTAAGGGGAATTAATTTCTTCCAAAAAAATACAAATCCTTCCATACACTTTAAGGCCTCCTAAATTAGTGTTTTATGCCCCTTTTAAATTTTCAAAAATACACTGAAATTCTATGTTGCACCGACTCCGACACGTGACACGCAATACGACACGACACGACGCGACTCGCGACTCGTAAATTCTCAAAAAATATAATATTTTGATACGCTGGACACGTATATTAAATATTTATTTTTTATAATTATGAAAATTCTAAAATATTTAACAAAAAAATTAAAATGAACAGATAACAAATTTTCAAATAAACTAAGACATGTTTAAATATTACTCATCAAATATTCAAATGCAAAGCTTAACCGAAGGTCAAAAAATGATAGAACATTAACACATTGCCGTTTCTCATAGTTTTTTCAGCTCAAATAGATAACTCCTTAAGATTTTTACACACTTTCCAATTTCATTTCCACCAATGATTAACAAATGTGTTTTCACTCTTGTATATGAACTTATAAAATATTTTTCACAAAATTGCACTTCCAAGACAATTGCCTCCCGCCTCACAGTGAGTAGCTAGCTTAGAGACACGCGTGTCTGATTGAGAGGGACACGCGTGTCCGATTGAGCGGGACACGCGAGTCCCACGTGAGCCAGCGTGTCGGACTTCCGACACGAGTGTTGGAGAGTGTCGGAGAGTCAGACGAGTGTCGGAGAGTCCGACACCGACACACTAGCATCTGTTATTAAAGATAAATTTCTCTTATGCATGTAAATTTCTCTCTAAAAATTGGTTATGATAAGCACGGTTGCGAAAAAGCTACGAGGCAGAAGTTTAAAATGGTAGAACGTGACTTACCTTACCTTATAATTACACGCTAAGGGGAATTAATTTCTTCCAAAAAATTACAAATCCTTCCATACACTTTAAGGCCTCCTAAATTAGTGTTTTATGCCTCTTTTAAATTTTCAAAAATACACTGAAATTCTATGTTGCACCGACTCCGACGCGCGACACGCAATACGACACGACGCGACTCGCGACTCGTAAATTCTCAAAAAATATAATATTTTGATACGCTGAGACACGTATATTAAATATTTATTTTTTATAATTGTGAAAATTCTAAAACATTTAACAAAAAATTTAAAATGAACAGATAACAAATTTTCAAATAAACTAAGACATGTTTAAATATTACTCATCAAATATTCAAATGCAAAGCTTAACCGAAGGTCAAAAAATGATAGAACATTAACACATTGCCGTTTCTCATAGTTTTTTCAGCTCAAATAGATAACTCCTTAAGATTTTTACACACTTTCCAATTTCGTTTCCACCAATGATTAACAAATGTGTTTTCACTCTTGTATATGAACTTATAAAATATTTTTCACAAAATTGCACTTCCAAGACAATTGCCTCCCGCCTCACAGTGAGTAGCTAGCTTAGAGACACGCGTGTCTGATTGAGAGGGACGCGCGTGTCCGATTGAGCGGGACACGCGAGTCCCACGTGAGTCAGCGTGTCGGACTTCCGACACGAGTGTTGGAGAGTGTCGGAGAGTCGGACGAGTGTCGGAGAGTCCGACACCGACACGCTGAGCATTTTGAAGTGTCAGTGCTTCTTAGCTGAAATTAATGTACATAACATTTTTTTACAAGACATACTTTAAACTATGCATAGTCTTGACCGTGAGGGACTTAGATACCTCAATACAATGACGACTCGAACAAAATTCACTCGTGTCGGGTCCTGCAATTTAACATTATTTTTTGTATAATCATCAACTTCCCCGTAATTGATGGAGTACTTGCAGCTGTCTGACAATTCATGTTCAAGGAAAAGACTTCACATCTCAAACTATTCTTCGCGGATGCATGCATCTGGTAGATTTGGCTGGCAGCGAAAGGGTTGATAAATCTGAGGTCACAGGGGAAAGATTAAGAGAAGCCCAGCATATTAATAAATCTCTCTCAGCCTTGGGAGATGTAATATCTGCACTGGCACAGAAGAGTTCACATATACCTTACAGAAACAGCAAACTCACTCAGTTGCTTCAGGATTCCCTTGGTAAGAATCTTAGTTCTACAAAGTATAGTTTCTTACTTTCTACAAACATTTGTAGTAATTCTTCTTGTACATCAGGGGGGCAGGCAAAGACTTTGATGTTTGTCCACATAAGCCCTGAGATGGATGCAGTTGGAGAAACCATTAGCACACTGAAGTTTGCTGAGAGGGTTTCTACTATTGAGCTCGGAGCTGCTCGACTGAATAAGGAGAGTGTAGAAGCCACGGAACATAAGGAGAAGGTAACGTCTCCTACTTATATTTTCCATTTGAAATTTTGTTAAAGGTGAAACTTGGCACAGGGTTCTCTTGTGCCTTGGCAGCGACAACACCTCCACCGCTCGTTGTCTTAGTAAAAAATTATTGGATTTTTTTTCATGGGAGACGGCTAGAGGTGGTGATACTGTCACTGTCATGATACAGAGAACCTCGTGTCAAACTGCTTGCTCCTCTGAGAGTTAATTTTTCACCTTCAATTTTCCATGTGCAAAGTAGCGTGACCACCCTTTTTTATTTGTGCACGCCAAATAATAAGGCGCAAAATTAATAAAAATGATTGTCTATTTTTAGCATAATTTAATTAACAGCCATACTGTTGATTCCCTAATATATACAATTTTATAAATTAAAAAATATCCTTGAGGAAATTCCCCTTATTACCCCCTCGATGTTTCAAAAATTAACAGCCATACTGTTGATTCCCTCCAAAAGCTGATGTCAATAAACTGAATATGGATTATGAAGGTTGAAAAAGTTCAAGAAAAGTTTGAATTTTTTTAACATTGTTTTACTAATATATAATATATTGTACTTTCTCAATGAGAGAAGTATAATACTTTGCCCATTTAAAATAGTATAGATTATGGAAAATGAATTGTTACTTTCTTTTGCTTCAGATTGCTAGCTTGAAAGCTGCATCATTAACAAGAGGGGAAGATTCAGATCATCTTCAATCCATGACACCCACTCTTAGTGCATCAAAAGTGAAACTTAGATCGCCATCTCCTGCATATTCAAGCAGAAAATACAAAGAGAATGTTTTAAGTTATCAAAGCAGCAGTCACACACAACCAATGGAGGAAGTTCACAATGTAGAGGTATTATAGTGCTTTGTAGGGAACTCATATATATGCTATGGAGGCCATGCAAGGGTCGCCGCGTGCGCAATGTGCGACGGTAAAAATACCCGACGGTCACTCAAGCGATGTCGGAGTATTATTGAGGCCACAGACTGCTGATTGGGGACTCTGCACGGACGCTAGTATCTTTAAACAAATATTTTAATTTTATTCTATTTATTAAAAAATCATGTTTTCCATTAGATCGGGATATTAAAATTGAAATCACAGATTCATTTGATTCGTCTATTTTAGAAGCATCACCGTCCCAAATTTTTCTTTTTAATATAACTACCAGCGGTGTGCAGCGCTCCCGTGCACAATGTGCGACGATGATTGTGCCCTACCATCACTCGAGCGACGACTGAGTACTATTTTTGTTGCACTCTACCTGAGAGGGACTTTGTGTACATCTGCTAGTATTTATAAATAACATGTACATTTTTATTTTATTATATTCCAGACTTTTGGTTTGCATATTATTACAGTGGGGAGATTAAAATTGAAGGGCTCATATTCATTTGATGGTCCTATTTCAGGACCATGACACTCATATTTTTCTTTTGATATAATATAAATATAGATATTGAGAAAATCTGAAATTTTGATCGCAATCCGCCTACCGAACGCATAAGGTTCATTGGAACCTTCGACACCGACGTACGACGTCCAACCCCTGCCACCATCGGAGAAGAGTACTAAGCTTGGATACAGACTTTGCCGTGGATACGCAGCCCTCCTTCGTCTCAAGCTTCTCCTCTCCAAGACTCCCATTCCAAGACTGCCGACCAACGAATCTAAACTGAGGTTACCTTCTTATCGGTTCTTGTTACTCCTCCACGGCGCCACCTCCTCCCTCGTCCACCTCTTCAAATGGTCGGCGGCAGCACACCTCCAAGACAAGCGACAAGACTCCTTGAGGCTGGCGGCTCCTCTGAGTGCTCAAGCGTTGAGGGTCGGCAGAGCGAAGGGAGACACTCTTGTAGTTCTACTTTTTCACATACAAGAACAGGGGCGACTTAACCCTTCGCTTGAAAGGAATCAGGGATCTCCTATGGCTGGCAGCGATTAGGTATCAATGAGTCCTAAAAAAAATGAACCAGATCTAAACCAACAACATAACAAACCACCACCTTAGTTTGTGATCCGGAGCCACCACGTGCACAAAGCATCAACTACGCGAAGCAACACTGCACGTAACACCACCTTAACGTCCTGAGGTGTAGCCGACCTGCTCATGTTGACTCATCCCTGCTTGAGCTCAACCTCTGAATGTCGATGTAACTGGATCGTTGAATCTGACTCACCTAGTCGAGTCCCAGAAGAGCAATCTCATACACCACCACGACCATCCAATCTGTCAGCTGCATAAATCATGGACACACAACCTCGCATCGTGGTCCCCATCAGCCGGTACATACTACCACGCTGCTCAGCTCGCATGAGCACAGTGCGCCCTCCCTTCACCGTCAGAACTCCACCTGTGGCTGCAAAATTGCATCCTCTAGAGTCCAATCTGCCCAGCGATATCAAATTCCTGCGCATCATAAGTACCAAGTGTACCCTCTCAAGCTACGCTCTGCTCCGTCATGCATCCAGATGTTTGTTGTTCCTGTTCTCGTGACCTCACATGCAGAGACGTCACCTAAAAAGACTATCCCAGTTGTTACTTCAGTGAATTGAACATCACTGCATCTAAGCATATGTGTTGCAAAACATCGAAATCCAATATACAGCTATCAGAATCACTTTGACTCTCAATGATAGTAAGAGCATCATCACTATACTATGTCAGGTCTAGCGCCGCCTTGCCCGCACTCTGGGCTTTCCCTGAACTCTGCGTACATTGTGGACAATTCCTCCTAATATAATCGCTCTTCCTGCAGTGGTAGCACGTCACATCCTTCCTTGATGCAGATTTAGACCCTGCACTCCCAGATCCCTTCCCGAACTGCCTCCCTCGTACTCCTACTTCCAACGCATGGTCACCCCCAGGAGTGAGGTCCGACAGTATTTGACTGGACAGTAACACAGATGTGATATGCTCCACGTCTACTGCGTCCTTTCCATATTGTAGTGTGTTCTGCATATGTATGTATGACGACGGGAGCGAGGTAAGAAGCAATAAAACTGTCTTCTTCCTCCACCTTCACACCAACCACATGTAGTTGGTTGAGAAGTCCATTAAACATGTTGAAGTATTCATGCAGGTTACTACCCTCCTGCATCTTCAGACCGTACAGTCGTTGCTTCAGCAACAGTCTCGTGGTCAACGACTTGCTCATATACAGTCCCTCAAGCTTCTAACATAGCTTGATGGCGAACTCTTCAACACCGATGTTGAACATCACCTTGTCGTCGACGCACATCCTGATAACACTGGTGGCACGCTCATCCAACTCAGTCCACTCAGAATCCTTCACCAGAGCGGGCCATGCATCACGCCCCCGCATCACTCGCATCAATCCCTGCTCAACCAACATATCCTTAACCCGAATCTACCATAGGCAAAAGTTCCTGCTGCCGTCAAACCTCTCCACATAATATTTGGCTAACACTATGTTCTTCTCTGTCATAGCTTCCCGTAGCGCCTCTGAGCGATCCGATTAATTCACGGGTCAGATCTGGGAAGATAGGGAGTGGACCAATGTTGTCATCTACTGTTGACCCAAACCTAAACGAGAACGTCCATTCAAAAACCTATGAACCTCTCTTTGATACCACTTGCTAAGGTCTGGGGTACGACACCCACAGGTACAACTGCAAATAACACACAAGGCTACGAGAACACAAACAATGCAATATAAAAATGCACTCGACAATTCCACTGAGGCACAACCACAACCGCACAGTATATATATCACAATATAAATGAAATTATATACAAGAATAAGTGAAGAGATGACCGCCCGATGAGTACGTCGTCGATGCGCCAGACACGCACGATCCGCGGTAAAATCTGAAATATTGACTGCAATCCGCCTAGTGGACGCACAATGTTCACTGAAACGTTTGACCCTGACGTGCGACGTCCAACCGCTACCACCACAGGAGAAGAGTACCAAGCTTGGATACGTACATTGTCGTGGATACGCAGCCCGCCTTCGTCTCAAACTTCTCCTCTCCAAGAATCACACTCCAAGACTGCCGACCAACGGACCTAAACCGAGGTTACCTTCCTGTCGGTTCTTGTTGCTCCTCCACAACGCCACCTCCTCGCTCGTTCACCTATTCCAAAGTCCGGCGGTAGCACACCCCCAAAGTCCGGCGGTATCACACCTCCAAAACCGGCGCCAAGGCTCCTCGAGGCCAGCGGCTCCTCCGAGTGCTCGAGCGATGAGGGACGGGAGTGCGACGGGCGACACCCTTACGGTTCTCCTTTTTCGCATGCAGGAACTTGGGCGGCTTGTCCCTTCACGTGAAAGGAATCGGGGATCTCCTAGGACTGGCAGTGATTAGGTTTCAACGAGACCTAAAAATAAAATGAACCGGATCCTGATCCGCTTCGGATCCTGATCCGAACCAACACCATAACATTTTTTTCATTATAATATGGCATAAGTGTAGTCTATGCCCAACAACCACTCACATGCCACTCAATTAAAAAAGAAGGTAAGGTGATAGAGGCCAATCAATGACTCTACACTTGAGGGATATGTTGAGAACATAGGCTATATTTGGTTCGGTGGTGGCGGGTGCAGCCGGCGGGTCGAAACGGGTCTTTGGAACCGGAGGGGAGAGGAGGGGGTCGAAACGAAGTGGATCGGGGCCGTTTTGTAAGACCCCCCTCTCGGATCCCAAAACACGGCACGAAGGGGGTCTTATGCCCAGAACAGCCGTCTTGCGGTAGCATTAGCACACGGGCTAACCTGTACCACAAGACGTCTATTCTGCCGGCTCCAACCAATATCAATATATGTCAACCCAACCAAAATATAATACAGAAGTCAAATCCACACAAAGCATAATAGTCCAAGTACATCAGATAAAGAAGCTACAACAAGCTTCTACAAAGTATCAGAGTACACCTAATATACGCCCAAAGGGCTACATCAAAGTCGCTCGACACTCATATCGGTGACTGACGGTAGCGACGGTATAGTCCCTTCAGGCCCTGTCGTCCTGGACTGACTATCCTGCTGCATGATCTGTGGCTCCTCTACCTGCGGGGTGACCTCCTAAAAAGGAAGACGTAGCAACCGTTAGTCAAAAAGACTAAGTGGCTTTCACATCCGCTCCCCCGGCGACTCCTCGGCACCGGGCGGAGAAAGGAACAGGGGTACAATATATAATAAGTAATTTAAGCAGCTACAAGCAGGTGGAATAGGTACAATATGACTAACAACATTTTAATCTAGCAAATCTATAAGTGATATAAGCATCCATCAAGTATAAGTATCTACAACAGGAAAGTAACTTAACTTATAAGTATGCTCATACAAGCTTATAATTTAAGGATCGGTTTGACATAAAGTAACTTATCGTATAAGAGTGCTCATACAAACTTATACGATGAGGATCTTGTTTGTGCAATGTAATGTAATGGTATGTATGCAATGCAATGACTCATCCATGATCACGCACATGCAACCGCTATGTCGACACAGACTTGTAGTTCTCTCTATTCGAGCAGGTAGCTAACCTCTCATGCATCAACCGCCGTGGCCAGGCGGCGACAGTAGAGCGGGCTTCTCTACTACTAAGCGGGCATCCGCACTGCTTCACTTAGGCCTCCGTACGCCTCAACGCTAAGAACACAACCGCGGAGCCCCATGCGTACTATGGCCCAGCGGGAGTCTCGGGTAGATGTGCACCGAGAACCAAGCCCCGAACTGGCCTTGTGTGACCCGGAAGGAGCCTCGGAAGAAAGCACGAGGACCAAGCTCAACCGTTCACTTGGCACGAAAGGAGCCCCGGGAAATGAGCACCGAGGACCAAGCCCAACCGCCCAAGGTCTAACTGTCAACTCTCGTCGGTATGACGACTGGCGAGCCCATAGACCTGTCACACTATCCTTAACCCAGGATTACGACACCGCGTGTCGACTCACACCGCATGCAATTCCACATCATCGTGGCACGGAAGGAGCCTCAGAGAAAGCACGAGGACCAAGCCCAACCATCCACTCGGCACGGAAGGATCCCCGAGAAATGAGCACCGAGGACCAAGCCCAACCGTCCGTCTATGTTGCTTCTCAACATTACCCGAATCAATGCGGTCATTAAGACTAACTACAATCTACGTTCCCATAACTCTAACATAACCGATTAGCATGCTTTGACCAAGTTCAATCATTTGTGTGCACATGAATCAACAATCTAAATAGTAACGATCGTTTGTTTATCACAATCACCACCGACCGGGTATACAAATTCGAGTCAATATTATCATTAATCAACATATTACCGTATCGTTACGTCCTCAATATTACTTATATTGAAATCATTCTAATCTCATCAACACGTCAAAACGTTCGTTCACTAATTTCTACCAAATAGATTTGTTCAAGTACAATTTACTTCTCCTTTTGTTTACATGTGAACCATCCAACAATTTCATTACTCATTACCTTATGACATTTAAACACAAAGGAATTCTCCAGCCCCTACGTTAATTAGGTACAATGTCTCTACCGAATTCAAATCCAAAGCTATACCAAACACAGAATTTAGGTACAGAACACCATCCGGACAGCACCTTTGACCGGAGATTCCCGAAGCTACAAAAATCCGGTGAAGGCGTGTAACCCCTCGTTGGAAAGGTATTTACAGTGGCTACAACTTTCGTGTTTAGTCGAAAGCCCAGATCTGGCCGTATCACACCTGAAAACGGCCACGAAGATTGCTGCGCGCAGAACACAGGTTTCTGCACGCATCTTGAGGCGAAATGAACGGCATCGGTTCATCTTCCTCCTCAAGCCGATTCCCAACATCACCTCCAGAAATTTCTCCTCCCTCATTCACCCTCATGAGGCCATTACTCTTCACGAAACCGTCCCCCATCTTCACATAGAAGGTTGGAGAGGTAGAAGACACCACTATCCTCAGAGCACAAGCCCTAGAACGGCCTCTTCCTAGAGAAATCATCATCTCGCAAGTCTAGACTCTTTTGAGTCGACATCTCGCCTAAATATATCTACAGATCTAGCACCAAGGGAGAGGGGAGGAAGCTCACCTCATTTCCGGCGTTTCCACCATTTCCGGCGTTTCCACCATTTCCGGCCAAGGATCTTGTGACTCTTCTCGGCGGCATCTTCTTCTCCTTGGCGGCGGCGGTTCTTCTCCTCTTGGACTTGCTCCAGCACCTTCTCCCTCTCTACAGCAGTTCTCTCAGGAAAAAAAGTTGGAATGAGGAGTGAAAACGGCTAGGGTTTTCACATCCCTTATAAGTGAAAAGTGACACGGGTAGGGACACGTCCGTGTCCTTACCCGTGTCCTGCTCGGGCGAAGCGTCGCCGACGGTTCCAATGTCGGTTCAATACACAAACACGGGTAGGGACACGCCCGTGTCCACATGACACGACCGTGTTCTCTGGCCGTGTCCTGCTCTGGACACGATTCGTCGAGTTTCACTTGTCACACACGGGTAGGGACACGCCCGTGTCTCTACCCGTGTCCTCCTCGGGGCACACTTCGTCGAGCTCTACTCGACACACGCGGGTAGGGACACTCCCGTGTCTCTACCCCTGTCCTCTTCACGCGGGTAGTGACACGCCCGTGTCACGACGCGTGTCCTTCTCTGGGACAACTCGGGTTGGCGACTCGAGAGTTGGTTGAATAGACACGGGTAGGGACACGCCCGTGTCTCTACCCGTGTCCTTCACGGGAACACTGGTTGGATATACACGGGTAGGGGCACAACGTGTCCCTACCGTGTCATCATGCACACGGGTAGTGACACGCCCGTGTCAGTACCCGTGTCCTATTCTGGACTGATTTCTCCTCCCATTTACAAGTGCAGCCCAGCTGCCAGCACTTCCCTGAACCCAAGTTAGCTCTCCTGACTCAAAAACACGCACGAGGGGCCTGTTGCGGGTGCAAACGGAGCAAACGCCGCCAGCGCCCGTTTATTTACCCGCCGCCGTCCGGCGGCGTTTGCTCCAAACGGAGGCGGCGAAACGCCGAACCAAACGAACCCTTAGTCTCACATTTGAAAATTCATATTGCTTCGTGTACTTACTATTGATCCTAGACACATCCTTGTAACAAGTTAGTTTTTTGGTGGAGAGGCACGGGGTCTACATAATGTGCACAAGATAGTAAAAATTTTCGGCTGTGATAGGATCATTGGCCTCTGATGAATAGTTTTTTTAATTGGGTGACGTTGAAGTGCATCATCAACTTTAATCCCCATTCCGCTCTAATATCATATTAGAATCTATACATTCAACCTAAAATCAATTGGATATAGATAGAGGTCATAATGTCTATATTTAGTGAGCAATACTACATGAGTTTTCAATGTGAAGTCATATTCTCTAACACCTCTATTCACTATTACTATTTCTAGATCACTCCTGCTTCAAGGAAAAAGACGCTAAGTTTTGATCTCCAGGAACTACTGATGGTAGAAGAAGACTCTCATCCATGGCCAGATTCTAGTCCTGTTCTCAAGCCCAGTGAGAAAAATGATAAAGAAACCTCTTCGGGAAACTGGGTTGATAAGGTTGTTGTGAACACTGATTGGGTTGAGGATGAAGCAGCCATGCCTGATTTCTTCTATCAGAGATCTGTTTCTGATACCCGAGTCTTTCAAGTTCAGCAATACAGGACTCACCTTGATCCTGCAACCACTGATGATTCAGATGATTTTGATGTTGGTACAAGTGATTCTTCTGAAGCTGATGCTTTGTGGCAAATCAATGCCCCAAAAGCTACTCATACAATCAGCAAAGATGGATCTAAGATTAAGAAGCCTCTGATAAAGTCAATGCATCATTCTGATTCAAGGTAATTTGATTATGATGCAATATGGAACACTAACTGTGATGCATATTACTTGATAAGTATGTGTCAGTACCTAGTCATCCAACTCAATGTCAATTGGTCGTAGGTGGAGGGAGCCTCGGGATCTATATTAAGGTTTCGTTTGGGAGAGCGGTACCATTGGCTCTGGTGGAAAATGGAGCTCCAATGAGAAATGGAGCTCTCACCCTTCAATATGAAACAGAGCTCAAAGTAGAAATTTTGGTCTTTCCTACTACGTTGGAGCTCTAAAATGGAGGTTTACCAAACTTACCAATTTCTTCGATAGTATTTTTTGTCCCACAAAAATAAAGCTAAAATTCCCAAACAAATAGAAACAAAGTGTCCAATGTTATGAGATTCTGGTGTATGATTATATAATTTTAACATGCCCCCTCACTTAGTGGGATCCATGATCCAACCCAAAACCAATTAGTTGCAGCCTTGCAGGTGAAGGTGTTCAGGATCTATATTAAGTACACATAGCTATATGAGTTTCTTGATCTGTGATTATATCCTTAATAATTTAAAAACTTAAATGCGATAGGATAGCAAATTGTTTAGAAAGTATTATTAACTCAGACTTTTTGATATATCTCATCACTTTTTCAGGGCTCCTATTCAGGCTCAAATCCCATCACCATCAAGAAAGATTTCAACCGGAACGGGCAGAACAATGTTGACGTATTCAAGCTTCGGTAAATCAGATGGGAAAAGGGCTTCATCGGTTGGAAAAATGCGCGGTGGAAAGTAAGGAGGTGACTTGACTTTAATACCAAGTTGCAGTTATGTTTTCTCTCTTTGCTTTTGAGTGATTTTGGTATGAGAGATTTAGGCTCTGTTTGGGGGACTTATTTTCACCGGTCAAGCGGTTACGACCGCATGAACCGGACCGGTGAAAATAAGTCCCCCCAAACAGAGCCTTAGTGTGGCGTTCTTCATTGTAATCCTTAATTTGTTTTCTCAATTTGTGCTTTTGATTCTTGGGAAGCCATTCTACTGTTTGGTTGGTCGACAGACAAAATCATGTAAATTTTCTATTATTTTATTTGTTGACATATTTGAATAATATTTTTAAAATAGTGTTTGTGCTGGTATCTAAAGCATCAAGGTCTCTTATAAATTACATGCATTAATTTAGGTTGTTTAAATGCCCTTAAACAGTAATACTGGATCAAACAGATAAATTCTTATTGATGAAATTGGCTTTCCATAACATATGCATCTTCATAACATATCTTACAAAGATTCTATGTTCGACTATGAGCAAAAGATTCTACCATAAATGTTGCAGTGAAGTCGTCCTAAAGATAATGAAACATGATTCAGAGAAGAATTTGACAATATGGGGTAATAAATAATCCTATTGAATTAGATTGAATTTCATCATAGCAAGAGTAAATGTTTCCCTTAAAAATTCTGATTCCTCTGATAAGTCCATTGATAATGTGATTAATGCGAGAACTCATGCTCGTAGAAGTTATTGTCTTGACATTATGTACTTGAGGTGCGTCTTCTGTCTTGTATCTGCACAAACCAATCCGAGAAGGTTATAATGACCTTGCCCAAGAGACAATCTACAATTCGACCTGTGAAGCATGAATAATTCAACATATGCTCTGAGTAGATTTACATATAAGGAGTGACAAATTAATATCTTATTAATAGATTCTTCTGACACTCAAAGGATTAGGCGATATCAATGGATTAGACATCAACTAAACATCCTACACTAAACTTAGCTATTAAAGACATCTAACTTCATTATTACAGTCTTATGAATAATGACTTAGCGACTCCAACATTCAAGAAATGATTCACACGAAACCCGAGGCTTTGTGAACTTGTACAGTTTAGAGAATCCTAAACCTGTCCATGATAATTTGTTGGGAAAAACCCTAATAATTTGGTAGGTCACATTAGTGTAATGCATTAAGTTGTAAAAAACATTTCTTTCTTGAATTGTCTCTAAGGAAGTTGTCCAGGAGAACCCAGAAAGGAAGATGTGAAGATTCCGCCAAGCTCAAGTAAATGTATTTAGCAATCGTTAAGTATCTGTACTGTTAAGATGAAATGGTAAAAGCCTAATATAAAAAGCCTACTTTTGGAGCTCATGTAAATTCTCTTTAGTCCCACATCATAGGATTGGAGTTCTCTCCACAAGTTTGAGGAGTTAATAAAATTCGGATTATTTTTCTCTCTCTTCGGCTTTTCTTTACATGATATCAGAGCTTTCGGTCCCCCGAAAGTTCTCCTCGCTCTGCGCTGGGCGGATTGCATTTTGCTAACAACGGTCTCCTTTCTCTATCCGCACGCAGTCTCTTTTTGTCTCCTGCGGTTTCCCTTTTTCTACCCGCTACCTTCTCCCCGTGGATTCACTCCTCCCCCCCCGCCCCCTACTTTTATATAGTTGTTCGTGGGCCCCCTGCTAATCGCGGACTACCTCTCTCTGCCCGCTGCGAACTTGTTCTCTCTACTGTTAGGCGCGGTCTCATGTTCGTCGTGGATTGACTCTTTTGTTCGCTAGTCCCGTGTTCTTACCAGCGAACTGCTTCTCTCCGTTGTTTGCCGCGGATTGCTTCTATCTTCTCATCTATGTCCGCACTGTTGCTTGAGCGGAATGACTTTGCTATCTGTGCGATTACTGTGGCTGCCTTCTTCTACTCGCAGACTGTCTCTTGGCCTCTGTTTTTTGGTCCCTGATTCAGCCCGTTGCGGTCTCCTCTCTACCCGCTGCGAGCTTCTCCGCGCCTTGTCGCTCTTCTTTACTCTACTCGCCAGGCCACACTCTTCTATTCGCGTTGCCTCTCTTCTTTACTCTACTTCCCAACCCACACTTCTATTCGCCAGGCCTACTGCGAACTTCTCTTCTTGCCGCCATAGACTCAACGACCGCTTCTTCTCTTCACGCTCATGTCGCTGCTCATTCTTCTGAAGTTCGTGATGAACTTAGAATCACCATCATTTCTCTTAGCGGGAAACAAAATTGTGGAATGAGTGCACTCTGTTCGGCGAGTTCTCCAGACCAAAGGTCTTCTTCATCATCTTACTTGGGATGCTCCCACTGTCCCTACTGACGAATGGCTTCGTGATGACGGTCGGGTCCAATCTTGGATTCTCAATTTTATGGACCCCGAGTCATACCGCATGGTCATGTATCATGAAACGACCAAGACGATGTAGGAGGATCTTCAATATCTCTACTCTGGCAATGACAGCTTACTACATTTGTTTGATATCATCTCTGCGCTTCAAACACTGGATTCTGACACAACGGGCGATTTGACCTCCTTTGTTGCCAAGGTCAAAACTCTGGTGGAGGCATGGATCCAACATCAGCCTCCTTCCACAGATCTCGCTACACAACGGGCACAAAAGGAAGTTGTTGGGATTGCTATGATGATGGCCCGTGTTCCTCCCCATCTTCACAGTGTCAGGGCTCAGATTCTTTCCTCTTTTACAACGCCCTATCCGTCCGATGTTTGTTCTATGCTGCTCAAGGTTACCCCACCATCCGAGATCCCTGGAAATTTCTCTCTGGCTCTCCTCCAGCAGGCCCTTTTACTTACTCTTATTTCAGCTCGTGGCTCGTCAGCTCGAGGAGGTCGCCTTATATCTCGGGGACGAGGACGTGCTGGGCGTTCTACTTTGAAATGAACTTATTATGGTCAAGAAGGTCTTCTTGAAGCCACTTGCTACCATAAAGCATGGTCTGCCTCCACACCTGACTGCTTCTACAACAGTTGTTCCTCATTCCACTGCTGTTGCTCCACAAGATTCTGAATCTGCTACCCGTCAAGATATCAACGCTCTGTGCACCCAACTTTAACAGTTTCAAGGCATGATTAGTCACTCATCTAGCTCTGTTGCGTTTTTCTCCACTGAAGGTATATCCCGTCTCTCTCATAGCCCTCACTGGATTGTGGACTCAGGGGCTACTTACTACATTAGCTCCCAGAAATCATCTCAGTACATGCAGTCTGCCTATCTCAAGTTCATTACTGTAGCAAATGGTGACACCGCTCCGGTTTCTGGCGCTGCCAATCTACGGCTTATCCCCTCTCTCTCTCTCTCTCTCTCTCTCTCTCTCTCTCCTTGGTTCTTCATGTTCCGGGATCATCGATCAATTTGCTATCAATTAGCCGTCTTGCTCAGGAGCTTGATTGTTGTATAACCTTCTCTCTTTCATCTTTTGTTGTGCAGGATCGTCAAACGCAAAATATCATTTGTAAAGGGCGGCTGTCAAACGGGCTCTATTTGTTGGATGTTCCACCTACCCTTCTCTCTGTTGTCTCCTCTGTTGATTGACTCGTCGCCTTGGGCATGCCCCTCTCTTGATTCTCAAGAAGGCTCTTCCTGATGTTACATTGCAAGAGTTTACTTGTAAATCTTGTATCTATGACAAACATTATCATACTTTTTTCTCCTAAGTGTACTCGGAGTGATACTCATTTATCTTTAGTGCATTCTGATATCTGGGGACCCTATAAACTCCTTAGTATTTTTGGATATTGCTATTTTGTTATCTTTATTGACGATTATTCACGTCTCATCTGCTTATATCTATTTCGTGATCGTATTGAACTTACCTCTATTTTTCGATCATTTATTACTGAAGCACGTACGCAATTCTCAGCTACCTTAAAAATAATCCACACTGACAATGTTCGTAAATATACTAGCCTCACTTTCTCAAATCTATGCACTGAGTTTGGAATTATACATCAAAACTCGTGTGCCTATACGCTCCGCAAAACAGTGTGGCCAAGCGAAAAAATCGACACCTTGATGTCGCTCGGTCACTCATGTTTCAAATGCAGGTGCCCACACAATATTGTAATTTTGTCGTTTATGCTACCTGTCATCTCGTCAATCGCATGTCCTCCTCCATGCTAGACTTTGCATCTCTGTTTGGCCTGCTCTTTCCCTCCAAGTCTTCGTTCTCCCTCACGCCTGGAGTATTTGGCTATATATGTTATGTCCACATTCTTGGTCAGCTTAATGACAAGCTCTCTCCTCGTGCCACCAAATGCATATTCGTTGGCTACTCCCGCACTCAGAAGGGTTATGTTTGCTACTCTCCTACTGATGAAAAGCTGATCGTTTCGGCTGATGTAACTTTTCTTGAGGATCAACTGTTCTACTCTCATTCTCCACCGTTTTTCCCTTCCACTATCGCTCGTCCGGCTGTCCCTATCACAACTCCGTCTCTCCCACCTCTTCCTCCACTCTCGGTGCCATCTCTATCTAAACCGCCTTTTTGGGTCTATACTCAGCGTTCTTCCAAGACTAATGCCCTCCAGCAGCTCCCAACTATTAGTGTTATCCCGCGGACTGACAATCCTGTATCACCCTCTACGGCTCAGCCCTTGGGGAATTGCGTATCTTTACATCGCCTCTCTCCGCCACTCCTCAAATTTTCCATCTCTCTTTCCTCTATTACTATTCCTAACTCTGTGCAGGAGGTTCTTCAACATCCGGGGTGGCGTGTGGCTATAGATGAAGAAATGACTGCCCTCTGGGCTAACCAGACCTGGGATCTGGTTCCTCTTCCTCTCGACCAATCATGTGCCACCCGCAAGTGAGTCTTTATTATCAAACATGCTCCAGATGGGGCTGCTGACCGCCTTAAAGCTCGTCTCGTGACCTGGGGTTTCACTCCGCAACAAGACCTTGGATATGATGAAATCTTCTCATCGGTCACCAAGTTAAATACTGTTCGGGTCCTGATCTCCTTGGTTGTGCATCGTCGGTGGCTCTTACTTCAGTTAGATATTAAAAATGTCTTTCTCAATGGCGATCTCCAAGAAACTATTTATATGCACCAACTTCTCTGGTTTGAGATCACGGGGGAGTCTCGTGTATGTCATCTCCGGAAGTCTATATATGGTCTCAAACAGTCCCCTCGCTATTGGTTTGAAAAATTCAGTAAGGTTGTTCGAGAAGTTGGTTTTACACGGAGCTCAGTTCACTTCTCCCCTTCATTCTTCATCAACCAACAAGCATTGTGATTCTCCTTGTGTATGTTGATGATATTTTGATTACGGGTGACGACTCCACGGGGATACAAGCAATCAAACAACATCTAAACTCAGCATTTTAGACAAAAGACTTGAGAAATCTTTGATACTTCCTTGGGTTTGAGGTCGCTAGGCGACCTGATGAACTTATCATATCCCAACGGAAGTATTGTATTGATCTTATTCAAGATGCCGGCTACTCAGGGTGCAAACCCGTGGACACCCCTATGGATGTAAATTACAAGCTTTTTGCACATGGTTCTGATTCTGACCTACTGCCTACAAATCCAGAGTACTATCGACGCTTGGTGGGGAAGTTGATTTATCTTACGGTTACACATAATGATATCTCATTTGTTATGGGGGTTTTGAGTCCATTTATGCAAGCTCCTCTGACATCTCATCTCCAAGCCGTCGGACACATTCTCAGATATTTGAAGACTGCTCCGGGACAAGGACTCGTTTACAAACCATCTACCTCTTTATCTCTTGTTGTGTATTCCGAGCTGACTACGCGGGTTCTTTTGATGATAAACTTTTCACAACTGGTTTGTGTACGTACTTCGTTGGACACCTTATTACTTGGCGTAGCAAGAAGCAAATTATTGTTGCTTGTTCGTCTGCTGAGGCCGAGTACCGTGCTATGACAACTGTTGTATCTGAGCTAACCTGGCTTGTAAGTCTTCTAAATGATTTGGGACTCAAACTCTCATCTCTTGCGACCTTGTTTTGTGATAGTCAAGCAGCGATACATATTGCCAAGAATCATGTATTCCATGATCGAACCAAGCATATTGAAGTTGATTGTCACTTCATTCGGGAAAAATTTCAATCAAAGAAGTTAGAATTGGAGCATGTTCCTACTACAGGGCAAGTTGCTAACATCCTGACTAAAGCCCTCTCTCGACTGTTATATCATCAATTCTTATCCAAGCTTGGGGTGCCTACGACGTGTATGCTCCAGCTTGCAGGGG
Organism: Platanthera guangdongensis; assembly: GCA_039583875.1. Classification (NCBI taxonomy): domain Eukaryota; kingdom Viridiplantae; phylum Streptophyta; class Magnoliopsida; order Asparagales; family Orchidaceae; genus Platanthera; species Platanthera guangdongensis. The sequence continues at coordinate 55,941,252 of CM077151.1, read as the reverse complement.
AGTGTTAAGATGAAATAATAAAAACTCAATATAAAAAGCCCACTCTTGAAGCCTATGTAAATTCTCTTTACTCCCACATCATAGGATTGGAGTTCTCTCCCCTTCTCTCTTTCTATATAAGTGTATGTATACATGTAACCAAGTTGTACAAGTTTGAAGAACTAATAAAATTCGGATTATTTTTCTCTCTTCGGCTTTTCTTTACATGTACGGTTGTTGATCGGGTGTTCGTTGATCTGAGATCCGGTCGCTAACCAAGTTGAAGTTCCTTGAGAAGATTTAATTAGATAATTAAATTCAAGATCATTGACCGATGAATCTCATTTCTTCCAAGCGATTTCTTAAAGGAAGTTTATGCTGAACCACACTTAACGTACGATAAATATTTAATCGATGCTCATAATCATTAAGGTTGTGTTTGGCGCGGCTTATCACTGCTTATTTGTTCCTGTGAGGTTGGACAAAAATGTCATTGTCATACCAAAATCTTATGCTCCAAATTAGTTTTTTTTGGTAATGGTAGTAACATTTGCCATACCAAACATACATTCTATGTTAATGATGTTGAAACCGGAAATCGGTCTCTGTGGAGTTCGGGACCCAAGTTGGGGGCACTTGCACCTACTTTTCCTAAGCGAGAGCACTTGACCGGTTTTGCGGAACTAAGGAATATACCATGGGTTGCAGCGCGGAGGTCCCACCACACACCCAGAAGATCTTAGAGCGCTTCCCCTCCCTAGCCAATGCTGAGCTAGGCACCTTGGGGAAGAAGAAAGCCTGAATCTTTCTCTCTCCAAGGTACCTTAAAGGTCTATTTATAGTTTTTCGAGTCTGGTCTGCTAATAGCGGAATTTCGCATTCCTGTTTTACTAAATGCATCCCAAAATGGTCTGCCAACAGCCAAACTCCGATGTTTGTAGGGGCTATTAGCAGACCAAAATGACCATCATGGGGGTGGCGAGTGCCTGGTGAAGCGAGCACTCACCACTCACCCTGATCCTGGATCTCACCCTTAGGGAGCTGATCTCGCCCGAAGGGGGCTTGCACTCGCCCCTAGTGGGCTGAACTTACCTCTGGGGGTCTGGTCTCGCCCCTGGGTAGCCTGCACTCGCCCCTGGACGGCTGAACTCGCCTCTGGATTCTGATCTCTCCCCTCGGTAGCCTGCACTCGCCCCTGGAGGGCTGAACTCGCCTCTGGGGGTCTGGTCACGCCCCTGGGTAAGTAAGGTCCTCTAGGCCCTCCTCGGTCGTCTTTGATCTCGACGAATTACGGGTTATACAAATGACGTTTTTGTCCAACCTCACCGGAGTAAATAAGTTGTGATAAGCGTCAAATGCAGCCCAAGTATAAAGATCTAAATATCCCTACATTGATCAGGTATTCTTTGATTTTTGATTGAGCCATTCCTTTCGTAGGGCTCACCGAAGGAAAGTTCATTCATTTGAAAGAACCAACCACCAATTGTTGACTGAAGCTATGTGATCCTTCATCACTCTCAATGAAGGAAGATCTCTTCTGGCTGAACCAGATCTTATATCAACATTCTAAACCGAGTGCTCAATGTTTGGCAACCCAGATTAGAGATTTCGTCAAGATTCAAAATAGTCGTTGCGAATTCAGAAAATAGAAGGCATCATCTTTTATGTCTCCCTATCCTTTTTGATACTTGATTGGGCTTTGAAAAGAGGACTATATAACTTTCTCTTGCGATAAAGAATAGACTCTCTTTTTCCTCCCCGGCTCTTAAAAACCTTAATTCCAGACGACTGTGAACTAAATCTCTCTTTTCTCTTGAGATTTAGATAGAATCATCTTCTCTCGGGGTGACACTTGCATTCATACAGTTTTAAATAACTATAAAGGGCTACACTTCTCTCCCTTGAAAATAGTTGTGTGGTCGTTACAGTTTCCGGTTAAGGATTCATCGGGTTCACGAGCATCCAGAGGAAAAGACTCTGTTGTCTAGTGAAGACAGTGTCATCCCACACATCAAAATAGTTGTTGGGATCTGGTGAACCATATCCCTTATCAACATTCTGAACTGAGTGCTCAATGTTTGGCAACCCAGACTAGAGATTTTGTCAGGATTCAAAATAGTTGTTGCGATATCAGAAAATAGTAAGGCATCGTCTTTTCTGCCACACTATCCTTTTTGGTACTTGATCAGGCTGTAAAAAGAGGACTATATAAGCTTCTCTTCAATGGAGAAAGCACTCTCTTCTTCCTCCCCCACTCTCCATCTCTTTACTAAAACCCATAATTCCCAACGGCTGTAAACAGAATCTCTCTTTTCTCTTGAGATTTAGCTAGAATCAATCATCTTCTCTCTGGTGACACCTGCATCCATAAAGTTTCCAAATAACTATAAAGAGTTACACGAATCTCCCTTAAAAGGAGTTGTGCGGCTGTTATAGTCTCCGGATAAAGGCTCGTCTGGTTTGAGAGCCTCCAGAGGAAAAGACTATGTCGCTTGGTGAAGGTAGTGTCATCCAGCACATCAAAATATTCATTAGGAGATGGTGAACCAGATCCCTTATTAACGTTTTGAACTGAGTGCTCAATGTTTGGCAACCCATAATGGAGATTTCATCAGGATTCAAAATAGTAGTCGCGATATCAGAAAAACTAAGACAGCATCTTTTTTGCTGCATTATCCTTTTCGGTACTTGATCTGATTTTGAAAAGAGAGGTATATAAGCTTATCTTGCAATAAATAAATCACTCTCTCTTCTTCTTTCATGGCTCTCCATCTCTTTTTCTAAAAACTGGGGTCTGTTTTCCTCATTAGGGCTGAATAAAATTTGTTGGGGCGGAGTCCCCCTAGGAAGACTCCCCGCAGAAGCTTAGGGTCTGCCCCAGGTATCTGTCTTGCTTTTGACGTAAACCGATGAAAGTATTCTGTAAGGGTTTCCCCTTCGCTTTGACGGATGCCCGAAAGATGAGAAGGGTCTTTTACGGTTCTCCGGTTGGCCACGAATCTGTCCAAGAATTGTTGAGTCGATTCCACGAAGCTTCAGATTGTTCCTTCTCGAAGGGAACGGAACCAAGTCCTGACACGACCTTTTAGCATGGTCGGGAACACGTGGCAAAGGAGCTGGTCGGGAGCATTATAAATTCGCAGAACAATGGTAAAGTTGTTTATGTGTTCCAGAGGATCCTCGGTCTCATCATAGGACTCAATGTTTGGCAGTTTGAATACGACGGGGATGAGATGCACCAAAACCTCGGGTGCAAGCGGGGATCCAGCTCGAACAGGACGATGTAGATACATGGCACGATGGCGGATCTGACCGTACTCTTTGGCCATCAATTTTCCGATTGGTCTTCCTGCGAGATTCTCGGGGGCGCCTGCCCGTTGGCGCTGGTGCTATTGACCAGCTTCGGCGGCCCTGGCCAAACGAGCGGGATGTAAAGTGCTTGATGCTTCCGAGTATTCCTCAGAATATTCTTCGCGGCGGTTTTCTGCAACAGGAACTGGAGGTGGAGGTGGCTGATTTACGAGTGCGAGCGGCACAACGGGAGCTTGGGTTCTCCCCAGATTTCTAAGGAGCGCGAGTACTTTGAAATGTTGTTCTTCCATGCAGGCGGCTCATCTAACGAGCATGTTGTCTAGTGCGTCGGTGGTCTCCTCTTATCGCGGCGCATTGATAAGAGAATGGGAAGGCCGGACATTGTTTAGTCTCTGTCGAGCAGATCCTTGGGTTGTGTGAATGCTCCTTGCCATTGTTGTCAGACACGAGTATCGCTGAGTGGAGGATATCGTCTTCCGGGTTTTTCTTCAAGCTTTGGCGAACTCGATTTTCACACACGACGCCAAACTGTTGTGGGCCACTTGAGGCTCCTGGTAGATCGGGCTAACTTGGGCCACCTTTGCCCGGGAACGGTCAGTGAGCAAATAGTCACAGAGTTGGAAGATGAGTACACGGGATGATTTTTAACGTGGAAAACCCATAAATTGGATAAAAAAAACATGTGACCGATTCGGTGTCAGTCAAACATCACTATCAGCGACGGTTTACAAAGTATCAAAGAAATCGAGGGTGACAGAATGTTCATCGTTACGGATTGGGGATGAGAGAAAATACAGGCGCGCTCGGAGGGCGACAGACCGCCACTCGCTAAGCTCAAAATATCTCTCTTGTTGTTGGCAGAGAGCACTCTCAGACGTTGCCCGGACGCAATGTACAAGAGCGGCGCACGTAGCAGAATTGTTGTGGGAGACTCGCAGAACACCTTGCGCGTTGGAGAATTCTTGGAGAGGCTGATGGTTTATCTTCTTCTCCACAACATTGTGGACTTAGACGAATTTTCGGAATAATGGGAATGAGATGGCTCGTAGCACGATTTCGGCAGAGCTTTGATCTGTAGGAGGAGAGGACTGAGAGGAGAAAGTTAGAAATGAGAAGGGTCTAGGGTCCTTTTTATAGGCCTCAAGGGTGGTTACGGGCGTTATGCGGCTATTCGCGCACCGTAAGCACCCAAATTATAGAGTGCAGACCACATCTAATATAGTTTTAAGTGCGTATTATTTTATAATATTTTTTATAAGCACACTGTTATTAATTAAGTAATTTTTCCCCACTAACGACAGTGGTTACGCGAGTGGTTACCCACATAATGGACGACAACAATCACGACAGAACGATCGGTCGGTGGAGAGGGGGTCGCTCTCGATGGCTTACGGGCGATGAGTCCGCGGCGGCGGGAGGCCGCCGAGGGATGAGGAAGGGTCGCAGCCGTCGGGGAATGAGCAAGGGCTGCGGCCGACAATGGTCAGGAGCCGCGACAATGGTCGAGGGCGACGACATTGGGCGGTGACAGCAACATTTGTGGGGCGGCGAGTAGGGGAATAAGAAAAAAAAACTATGCAAATGAGTAGGAGAATAAGAAAATTTATGATCAAATGATAAAAAAAACTCATACAAATGAGTAGAGGAATAAAAAAATGAGGGGTATTTTGGCATTAAAATGTTACACCATGGCTGGGTGGTATTTTGGGGAGACGAATGTTACAACATGGCTCTTTTGGAGTTTGCTTATAGTATAAAGATATATATATATATATATATATATATATATATATATATATATATATATATATATATATATATATATATATATATATCACTATAAATGAAATATAAAATTCATGAATTTTAAACTTATTGGAGTGAATGTGGTCGTCGAATCTGGCATGATATTTCAGTTTGATCAAACTGCACCCTCTCTTCACTTTTCCTAGGTCTCCTAAACCTACGAGGGGTATCCTAAAGCTATGTTTTACCCTTTTAAAAAAAAATCTTACAAGATGAGACAACTCGTTGGCTCGGTTTGCAGGTAAGCTAGCCTGCCCGTTGTGCTTATATAACCCGCCAGGTCCAGCCATTGCTCTTTGTCAGATTTCAATTTAACCTTCTCTCTCTTACTATTTAAAACAGATGAAGACTTTCAAACAAATGATGTGGGATAAAGCAGGGGCTGGACCTTGCGTTGGTTTTTCTTACTTATTATTTATAATTAATAAAAACGAAATATAAACCAATGCGGAATTGTGTTTTTGTATGCAATCTTAATTCATTTAAACTACTAGATGTGCGCGTCTTTTTTCTGGAAGCTAATTCTAAAATTTTATTTTTAGAGGAATCATTTGTTCTGGGTATTGATATTTCTTCCCGGTGTCGCGAGCCGTATAAGTTATCGTAATAATTATAATATTTGGTAAAAAGTGAATTAAATTTTGAAATATTAATGTCGTCATTATATTCAAAACTTAAATTTAAGTCTAAATTAGTATTTATTTCGTCTATCAAAATTTTTACGCTGTCTACGCCGAATAACGGATTTAAAGCGGCGGTACATGAAAACATGACTGACATTTTTTTATAATATTTTAAAAAAATTTCTTCCATTATTTCAATTAAAGGAAGTCATCCGTCGTGTTAGTTATAATAGTTAAATTTTTGTAAGATATTTACAAAATTTTTAATTAGTAGTGAACTAGTCGGATAATACACACCAGATAAACAATTAGTTGCACAATAAAAATATTTTAATAAATTCATAAAATTTGATAGTACATCCCAATCGACATCAGACAAATAGGATTTAACAAAGTATAATATTCAATAAGAAGTGTTTTTTTATTGAAAATCTATTTTTAACATTTTATAGGTTGAGTTCCATCTCACAGTTATATTAAATTGTGGTTTCAAATATTTTTGATCTTGTGCGTGTATGAATTTTCTAAAATCTTGACTTCGTTGCTTAATACAATAAATAACTTTTAGCATATTCCGAATTTTATTAATATAAGGTTCCATAACAGCTAAATTATCTTGTATCAATAAATTTAAAACGTGACAAACACATCGAGTGTGAAAAAACACACTGTTTAACATTGGTTTTGAGTCGCATTTTAACCACTCTATTGTGATGTTATTATTACTAGTGTTATAAAAAAAATACTCATTATTTTATCTTTAATTTTAAATTCTCGCACACATTTAATAATTACCTGATATATAGCTTTACCTGTGTGTGAAAATTCAAAACATTCAAAGCATACTACGCACTTATTTAGCTCCCATGAAACAGGATTGATCCAATGACACGTGATACAAATATACGATAATTCTACTTTTATGCTACTACTCCAAACGTCACCCGCTAAACTCACACATCCTTCGAAATTTTCAAAAAAAATTATTAGAGATTGTTTTGCCTCAAAATATAATTTAATTGTGTCACACATAATAGCGGATCTACTTACCCGTTGATATTTGGGCTGAAGCCCTTTGTGTAAGTATTTCGTCGCATCCTCGTTGTCGTAGTGGCTGAACGTCAACTCACGTCTGATTACGTCTTTCACCTGCAACTCTCATTGTCGAAGTTGATCGTACGCCCAAATTTGACCTGATGCTGAAATTTGGCCCTAATTGGAATCGAGAGCTTGTTTCGCAACGCAAAACTTAAGGTGTCTTGCTAGTGTCGAGTTGTCGGTAAGGGTTAGCAACTTTGAACATAATTTGCATTGCGCCTTGAATTCGGCGGCACCGATTTTAACCTTCTCAAAATGCTCCCAAACTGCATCATACGATGATGCTCCACCACTTCGACCGTGCTTTGAGGCAACGACGCTGGCGTTGAGAAGGACGATGGCATGCACGAAATTTTTAAAAAATATAAGAGAGTGAGTGAGAATGAGTGAGAGAGTGAGAGAGAGTGAGAGAGAGTAAGTGAGAGAGGGTGAGTGAGAGAGTGAAAGAGAGAGGGAGGGGGTTGACTGATAGGGAGGGGGGTTTATAATTTTTTAATTTATTATTATTATTATTTTAAAAAAATATTAAAATATTAAAATAGCCTAGGCCCTAGGTTGGCCGCTACTGCTGACTGTATCATAGCTGTTGTCAGCAACATCTTTGCCGGCAGCTGGCAAAGCTGCCGGCAAGCCGTTGGCCAACGGCTCTAATGAGAAGCGTTGATTCAACTGCTGTTATAAGAGCTAGCATGGGCCGGGCTTCGCCTGGGCCTGGGCCAGGTCCGTCCTAAAATTCGGGCTTTGCCCGGCCCGGCCCAGTCCGGGTATCAGGCCGGGCAATGGCTCCATATCGGGGCCATGTGAGGGCCCCGAGCCCGGACTAGGCCCAGGTCGGGCTTTTCCCGGGCCGGGCCTAGCCTGGCTTTTTTCGGACCAGGCTCGGGCTGGCCCACTGGGCCCGGTCTTTTTGAACACTTCTATGTGTGTTTGTGTGGTTGGATATCTATATTCGAATGCTTATGATATTTTCCACAAAAAAATTCGAACTTGTTTCAGTTGGGTCGCCTTACAATTCAAAAAAAAAACTCTACCTCTGATATTAATGAATGAAAATCATTTAAAGTGTGACTGTCTAGCGGGTTGTTACAGTCAACATGAAAACTCTTATCCAAAGACTGGATGATAGATATTATAGGTCCTAATATATGATTATGTTGTGTATTTTGTTGTATGGCCGAGGTTTTGGATCAGTCTTTTGTGTCATCTACACGAATTATGATGTGAATAATGATTTTATCATGTTTACTTGTAAATATTGCAGCTTGTTTGTTCTACATATCAATTTAGCTCTTTGGTATGGAAAAAAAAATCTCCTTCTTTGATGTGTAGATGAAAGAATTTAAATTGTGATGATCTACCTGTCTGTTACACCATGTACTCCATGATTTTTGTTGCATTCATGTGAGAATAAGTGATAAGATGTAATTGCTTGAAGTGGTGTCTAACATGTGGTGTTATATGTGTTAAACTACTCTACCATTGTGAAATAGAAATTTTGAGCATATTATATTGACATGTTTCATTATATTGAGCATATTATATTGAGCATATTATATTGAGCATATTATTTTGAGCATATTATATTAGATGGGTCATCTCTTTTTGGATTAGGAGTGGTATCGGCGGGTAATGTTCCAACCGGCCTTAGGTTTAATGCATTAGCAATCTGTCCAATGGAATTCTCTACTGATCTAAGAGATGATTCTATACCTACTACCCTTGCGTCATTCTTTTGGAACATTTCTAAGATTACTTCATCTGTTAATTTTCTTGAATTCCCTTGATTGTTATGTGGAATATGATTAAATCCAGGTGGGTGATTAACATTTTGATTATTTCTCCACGAGAAGTTAGGGTGGTTCCGCCACTCAGGATTGTAATGATTTGGAAGAATATGTTGTCTTTGACCACCTATATAATTGGTTTCTTCAGAAACTTGATTCAATTGTTCTATGGTGAAGGAGGTGTTAGGATTAGACAATTGAAGGCTACTAATTGATGGCATTACTGTATTTTGACTCAAGGAATCTAAACGTTTGTTTATCATATTGAACTGTGAAGCCATCCAAACACAAAACCTAGAACTACAAACAGATATCTCAATTGAGATTATTATATTAGTATTTGTATGTGTGCATGGGTTTTGTCTCACATTTTTTGTTAGGCTTTGTGAGTCCTTTGTAATGTCATAAATATCCCCCCTATGTGGAACTTGGTATCAGAGGCTGAGTAAATTTGTTTCCCCTGCACCCTAATCATGTGAACTGCCAACTCTACCTCTTGCTTTCGCTTCATTCTTTCGTCCCCGCGGTCCTGCTCCGCTAGGGCTCACGAGGGCCGCTCCCTTCCCGCTATCGTCGACGGAATCACTGTCTGATTCCATCGGCGGGAGTGGCCCCTTTCCCCCCTCTACGAAGATGTTGTTACCTTCGCTGCTCATCGACAAGGAAGTTGATGGTCGTTCTCACCCCAGTGCTTGTCGCTGCTAGTTCCTGACATGCCCTTGCTGGTTGGGCTTTACCTGCACAGGTTTGTATCATGTTGTTGTCACTCTGGTCGGGCTCGATTGACATCTTTCCGTTGCAACTGCGCCCGATCTCGCTGTCATCTTCGTCCAGCGCGCCAACCTACCTATTTATTGGACCTCTTCTCGCATGCTTGTTGTTGCTCCCGTCGGCTTGATGTGAGTGCTCTCGATTGATCTGGTGGTACCTCGGCTGATGGAGCTTGTTGCTGTCCTAGGACAGTTCCTTGTTGATGTCATTGGTCTCCGCAGCAGTTCTTGTCAAAGATATTGTTCCTACTGCTCGCTTCTCTCATCGATGATGGTTATTCTGGAGTGTTGTGCTGTATTGAAGTTTTCTTTGTGTCTCTCTTTATTTATTGTTCGTATTTGCTTAGTATGATCTTGTATGTCTATATGCATGTGAGTTCCACGTGAGGGGAAGTGCTTGGGATGAGGACGACTCGAATGATCTTTCCAGTTCTTCCTCTTAGTCGCACTCGACCTCTAGGCTTATGTTGAGTGTTTTTTGTGTCTCCCCAAGTTTTTCCTTGATGATTGATAGGTGGTATGGTATTCGATGATTGTCTTTTCCCCTTTCTCTCTTATCATCGCGATCACATAGATCTATGTGTGAGGTGTTATCCCCGCAATCTCGTAGATTTGTGTGTGTAGTGATATCCCCGTGATCCCTTAGATCCGTGCGTGTGTGATGTTATCCCCGCGGTCTTGTGGATTCATGTGTGGTTTTTTTCCCTATGGGTGTATTGTGTGTTGGAGTATCCCTGGTCACCCGTCTTGTCCCACCTTTGCCTACCACATTTATCCTTCCTTTGATGTTGTCAAGCTGGAGGTTTCCTCTCAAGCTTGAGAGGGTGTCAAGATGGAGGTTTCTCCTCCAGCTTGAGGGGGATAGTTGAGATTATTATATTAGTATTTTGTATGTGTGAGTGTGTTTTGTCACACATCTTGTGTTAGGCTTTGCGAGTCCTTTATAATGTTATAAAAATCCCCGTGTGTGGATGTATGGAATTGCACTAGTTATTATTTCCATCATTTCTAATTCGACTATCTCATTTAAGTAGTTACCAATCATCACAATAGCTAGAATATTGCTTGTTCTTATCTTTGTACAATTGTACATGCTTACATATTGAAACCCTCAGAATATTTACCAAAATCACCACCAATTTAACATATTTATGATGAACTTAATGTTATAAAATAAGACTTTATGCATACAAATACTTGAAACCCGATAGGTCATTTTTCACTAAAAAAACCCTTCTATCATACGACCATGATCATGTGAAGTGTTTTTCAATCCTTTAAAGCCAGAGGGCTTGACTTCAGCTTGTTAGTGTATATTTGGACGAATAACGGGTTCAGAGGCATAACATGTCAGTTTGAACACGTGTAGATCCGATACCCGTAGAAACTCCTTGGGTTTGCCTATTTATACCCACCTAGGGGCAACGGGTAGGGGAATCCACTTAGATCCCCATCTGAATGCTTCGAGCAACTTTCACACAGATTAATGCTGGGTTGTCACAACAAAGATGAATCTTGTGATCTAAACACCATGTGATAATCAAATAATTCAAGGAAGAAAAAGAATCTTATTACATATGTAGCATTGCCTATAACATTACACAAATATAATTAATAAAAGCCCTTCATTGTGTTCCAAATTACAAAATCAAATTAAAAAAATGATTTTTAATGTTATAGTCTACATATATACTCAAATCTATTTAATTATTTAGGGTTTTATAACATTCTTATGCTCTTCATCTTCCCCCTCTCCAAAATCTCAATGCTATAATATAACAAGAGCCAAATTAACACAAAGAAAAAGGGTTTTTGGTATATAAGCATAAATCCATGCAAACCTTAAGGCTATCTTTAATCTTCATCCATAATAATTTTCTACTCATTCAACAATCTCAAAGTCCCATCACAATTTAACATGGAAAAAAGGGGAAAAAAAGTAAAGTTACTTTGAAATCTATTTGAATTTATAGTCAGTCCTCTCATTGCCTTCTAAACTCCAAAATCAAGATTTTCATTTTTTAATCATCAAGACGGGGCGCAACCTTTCGTTTTTTCCCTTCTTTCGCCCGTGATTTCTCCCATTTTTTCTAGCCATCGACCACACGAATTCCATTTAATTTCTTTAATTTGAAGCTTTAAAGGAAAGCCAGTTGCTTAAAAAACCCCCCCTTTCATTCATGTGCTATCTATTTTACATGAGAAAGAGCCATCTCTTATCACCAAGTCAATTTTTTTGGCACATATTGTGATATTTTATGTATTTTTTTGTTCGCACGGCATATCCTCTCTCATATTACATGATAATATATTTAAACAAATAGTCGTTCCATTACTTTGGCTCCATTTGGGGTGACGGTGGCAGTTGTGAACGTGATGAATATGAACCGTCGTTACTCGTTCGTGAACGCCCAACCTCACATAAGGAACTTCATTCACTTTCATGTTCAAACTAGTTTTCTTTTCTTAGTGGCGGTCATAATCGTTGTCATGCCAAACATATATTATATGACAGTGACATTTTTGTTCATACTCATTGGAGCGAAAAACTCGCATCAAACAGAGCTTTAGACTTCGTTTGAGAGTGCGATGCTTGTGATTCCGATAGAAAACAGAGCCCCTATTTTTTGGTGTGAAATGAAATTAAAAATGAGTTCTGATCTTTCCCACTGTAATGCCGCATGGGCGGATCTATGAATTTGTTACAGATATGCGGGGCGGATGCGGCGCGAACCGATGAAGACGAGCAGGCGCGTCGGGAGCGGCTTGGATCGACGAGGACGAGGCAGGCGGGGTCGGCGCGGGAGATATTTAAATATTAAATATGTTGCTAATTAATATGTTGTTTTATTTGCTTGAGGCGTTTTTTTTGTGTTTTCTGAATTTTCTATTTTATGTATTTCCTTTTTTTATTCGCTCCTCGTCACTATAAAATGGCAAGCGGATCATGTAATTCTTATCTTGGATGAATGTATGTTTTTCCCTTCCTCTAATCTCTAACCTTAATCCCCTATCCCTTCTCTCTCTCCCACTCTCTCTCTCTCTCACACACCGTTTCCCCACCACCGCCTACCCTCCCCCGACCTCGCAACAATTTGGTTTGTTCCATCGTCCCACTCGCCGCAGGCCGGCGGTTGCGTCCCTCGCTAACGATCTACTGCCATTTTCGCGGTTCCGTTCGGTTTCCACTTCTGCGATCCCGCACGAACCACAGCGCTTCCGCCGCAAAACTCCGCGATTCCGCCCGACTTTTGCATCCGCAATCCCGCCCGACTTTCGCATCCGCGATCCCGCCCGGACCACGACAGCTCAGGCTCACACAGTTCGGCGACCCCGACCGATTTCCGCACCCACGATACAGTTCAGTTGCGCAATCCTAGTCCGCATCCACCACTAGACTCCTGCTCCCGACCGCCATCCAGCACCGCACAACGTTTTTTCCTGGCATCGTGTCGCCGCTCAGTCCCGCGCCCAGCACCGCCCTCCCACCGTTGTTGCGCACTCCAGCCAACCGCACTCCAGCGCCGCACCGTGGCTTTTCCCCACCGTCGCACTGTTGCAGCCCTCCAGCCGATGCAGACCTTCCGTCGTTGTCATGGCGTCAAACACCTGTTCCACCGCCGAGGCGCCATCAGAGGATGGCAACGAGGCCCTCCTATGTCGTGTCAGCACCCAGGAGTCCATTGTGGCCTCCATGCAGGCCTCCTTGCTCTCCATCCACGCAAAGCTTGATGCGTTACAACATTTTGATGCTTCGTCCGCCAGCAGGTCCGCATGCCCGGCCAACGACGTGTCCATTCTCGGGGCGCCACCTCTCCCCCACAATGGGGAGACTGCACCCTTGTTTTCCTTTAGCAGTCCAGCCCTTGCCTTGGACCTCCCCACCTTCGCCGATGTGGACCCGATTAGGTGGATTTCAAAGTCGGAATAATACTTTGACCTCCACCACACTCCCAAGAAGACAAGGTCTCCACCGCCGTTGTGGGACTCGACGACTCTGCCTTACATTGGGCCCGATGGCTACGACAGTCCAATCCAACCATATCATGGTCAGAGATCAAGCGGGAGATGATCCGCCGCCATGACAGCCATTACTCCGGCTTCACCATCGAACGACTGTGTGGGGTACGTCAAGTCAGTGCTTTGGATGAATACATCGATGAGTTTGTAGTCCTCATCACCCATGTTCCGGGCTTACCGCTGGATCATTATCTCGACTTCTTCATGCAGGGCCTCTTGCCCCACATCCGCTCCTAACTCCGCACTCACCATCCCAGAATGGTTTCTGAGGCCCTTGACATGGCCCGTCTCGTGGAGACAGGTTTGTTTCCTCGACCACCACCACCACCAGGCGGACCTCCACCGGGAAGCCAACCATGGAGGATCGTTACTCCAGAGACACTAGCCCCTCGGCCTCCTCTAACCACCAGCCAGGCCGACCGGCCCCTACTCAGCGACTCTCCAACCGCGAATTGGACGACCTTCATAGACAAGGGTTTTGTTTCTGATTCCATCAGCCCAATTCTCCTAACCATGTTTGCGCAATCAAGGAGTTCTGTGTCATCATCGGCAACGTCGACCCTGAAGTTACCATGGCCGAATTTGAGGCCTTGGATCTCTCACTACAGGACACTTCTCTCGACTCCACCACAGTTTTGTTCCTCCATGTGGAGCTATCTTGCACCTCAACGGGCGAGATCCCTAGCCAACAAACCATTCAACTCTCGAGCACACTACGGGATCGCCCGATCATCATCATGGTGGATAGTGGCGCAAGCCACAACCTCATTTAAGAGCACCTGGTGCAGTAACTTTGTTTGCCCTCAGTTCCCTCCCCGGATGTTGCGGTCTGTGTGGGTGATGGGTGCCACTGTCTGTCTCTGGGTCGTTGCATTGTCGTCTCCCTCTCGGTGGGGACCTATTTTGTGACCGCAGACTTCTTTTAAGACCCCCTTCCCGGATCCCAAAACACGGCACGAAGGGGGGGTCTTATGCCCAGAACAGCCGCCTTGCGGTAGCATTAGCACATAGGTTAACATGTACCGCAAGACGCCTATTCCGCCGGCTACAACCAATATCAATGTAAACATGCCAACCCAACCATAATATAAGCAAGAAGAAGTCAAATCCACACTAAGTATATATGTCCAAATACATGAAATAAGAGAAGCTAAAACATGCTTCTTTAATATCAGAGTACAGCTACAACATTGCTCAAACGGGCTACATCAAAATCTCACAACACTCACATCCGTAACCGGCGGTAGCGACGACACCGTCACATCAGACCCTGTCGTCCTGGCCTGGCTGTCCTGCTGTAAAGTCTGTGGCTGCTCTACCTGCGGGGTGACCTCCTAAAAGAAAGACGTAGCAACCGTTAGTTGAAAGACGAAGTGGCTTCACATCCGCTCCCACGGCGACTCTTCGGCACCGGGCGGAGAAAGGAACAAGGGTGCAAGTATTATAAGCAGTAAAACACGTACAAATAGGTGGTGATGGTACAATAAGATTAATAACATTTTACTCTAGCAGTTCTACATGTGTAACAATATTACAAACTAGCAGTTCTACTTGAGCAATTAGTAAATCAACAAGTACAAGTAACTACAGCAGGAAAGTAACTTAACTTATAAGGATGCACATAAAAGCTTATAAGTTAAGGATCGGGTTACATAAAAGTAACTCATCGTATAAGAGTGCCCATACAAACTTATACGATGAGGGTCTTGTTTTTGCAATGCTATGTAATGGTATGTATGCTATGCAATGACTCAACCATGATCACCCCATGCAAACTCTATGTCAACATACACTAGAAGTTCCCACTATTCGAGTAGGTAGCTAACCTCTCAGGCATCAGCCGTCGTGGCCAGGCGGTGACAGTAGAGCGAGCATCTCTACTACTAGGTGGGTATCCATACAACTTCACCTAGGCGTCTGTACGCCTCAACGCTAAGAACACAACAGCGGATCTCATGCGTACTATGGCCCAGCGGGGTCTCGGGTAGATGTGCACCGAGAACATAACCTGAACTGGCCTGGTGTGACACGGAAGTTGCCTCGGAAGAAGGCACGAGGACACAGCCCAACCATTTACTTGGCACGGAAGGGGCCTCGGGACGTGAACAGCGAAGACACGGCCCAACCGCCCAAAGTCTAACCGTCAACTCCCGTCGGTGTGACGATCGGCGAGCCCGTAGACCAATCACACTATCCTTAATCCAGGATTACGACACCGCGTATCGACTCACACTGCATGCAAATGCCACGACACCGTGACATGGAAGGGGCCTCGGAAGTAAGCACGAGGGCACATCCCAACCATCCATCTATACCTCATCTCAACTCGAACCAAACTAGTGACGGTCAACACCGCACTTACATCCATCCACAATACTACCCGTAGGGAGACTACACTCTAAGTATTGGACTACTACATTTCATTCTAACCATCATACATGCTCATGGCCATGGTTTATCCTTCTATTTGTCATTCCAAATGGTTTCAACATATTACAAACATGATGTGCATTAATAATAATCTACCCATTTGCATCCAGTCATTTCATTCATCATATTATAAACATGATGCGCATTTATAATAATCTATCAATTTTAGCAAGTCATATCATGCATTAAAGCTTGCTCCACAATTCAGTTTTATGAAATTTAATTAACAAGATTTATCATTCATAGCACTACGGTGGTCAACATAAAATAGTTCATCAAAAACTAGAGTTAATTAGCAATATCGATTCCACCGAATTCAAATTCATATTATATAAACCCCAGAATTTAAGTGCAGAATAAATCTGGACAGCAAATTCGACCGGAGATTCCTGAAGCTACAGAAATCCGGTGAAGATGTGTAACCCCTCGATGGAAACGTCTTTTTATGGGTTACAACTTTCATATTCAGCCCACAACCCAGATTTGAGTGTATCCTATTTGAAATCAGCCTTGAAGTCCGCTGCATACAGAACACAATTTCTACATGCAGTATTTATCGGACGTCATGTTCGTTTAGATTTTCTTGTGGCTACAGATTTCTCATGAAGACGTGCAACCACTCGTTGGAAAGGTATTTTCAAGGGCTTCAATTTTCGTGTTTAGTCAAAAGCTCAGATCTGGCCACAGCCTACATGAAAATGGCCAAGACGATCGTTGCGCGCAGAATACAGATTCTGCACGCTTCGTAAAGAGGAATGAACGGCATCGGTTCATCTTCCTCTCCAAGTCAATCTTCCAAAATCACTCCAAAATTTCCTCCTCCCTTATTCACCCTCAAAGGGCCATGATTCTTCATGAAACCATCCACCCATCATCACATAGAAGAAAGGGGAGGTTGAAGAGATCTAAAACATAGAACACATGTCCTAGCATGGTCATCCCTAGAAAACTCCTCTCCATCAAAACTCTCTTGAGTCGATATCTCTCCTAAGGAAATAACTAAAGATCTAGCACCAAGGGAGAGGGTAGGAAGCTCACCTCATTTCCGGCGTTTCCACCATTTCCGGCCATGGATCTCGTGACTCTTCTCGCGACATCTTCTTTTCCACGGCGGCGGCGGATCTTCTCCTCTAGAACTAGATCCAGCGACTTCCTTCTCTCAATAGGAGTTTCTATCAGAAAAACGGCTGGAATGAGGAGTGAAAACGGCTAGCGTTATCACTTCCCCTTTTATATAAAAGTGACACGGGTATGGACACGCCCGTGTCCTTACCCGTGTCCTGCTTAGGAGAAGCGTTACGACGGTTTTTATGCGTCGGTTCACTACTCGACACGACACACGGGTGGGACACGCCCGTTTCGGCCCAATCACGCCTGTGACATGGGGCGTGTAACTTACTCGAGACCTACTCGAGAGGAATTACTCTAGAGAAAACCAACTACTCGAGTACCCGAATAGGACACGACCGTGTTACAGGGATGACACGCCCGTGTCACCCCTTCTTACTCAAGTACTTTTCCACCTAGTCGAGTATATTTCGACCTACACGAGAGCTACTCGCGGATGAGCAGGACACGCCCTGTGACACGCCCGTGTCACAGGCTGTGTACCCCATACTTGACACTCGACGATCGTCGAGCATTGGTCATCGACTAGAGGGAACACACGCCCTCTGACACGCCCGTGTCGGATGGGACACGCCTGTGTCATACGATGTCGACACAACTCGTCGATCTCAACACGCCTCGTCGAGCTCAACTCGACACAACGACACACGGGTAGGGACACGCCCGTGTCTCTACCCGTGTCATACAATTCGTCGATCTCGACACTTAGTTCGTCGATCTCGACACGGCTAGGGACACGCCCGTGTCTTTACCCGTGTCCCTTCACACGGGTAGTGACACGCCCGTGTCACTACCTGTGTCCTTTGGACATACTTGAGTCATCGACTCGAGAGTTGGCCACTCCCACACGGGTAAGGACACGACCGTGTCTCTTCCCGTGTCCTATGCTTGACTGATTTCTCCTCCTTTTCACATATGCTGCCCTGTTGTCAGCACTCCCCCTGAACCCAAGTCAGCTCTCCTGACTCAAAAACACGTACGAGGGACCTAGTGCGATTCGGGACGTTACAAATCCTATAAACAAAATAAAAGATTTCGTCCCCGAAATCAGGCTTAGGCTATGGAGAGTAAAGCATAACAGAAATATAATATGCTTTTAAATAAAATTACCATGAGCAAACAACTCCGGATAGTGTTTTTGCATCACATCCATCGGCTCCCATGTATATTCCTCCTTCCCATGATTGGACCGTAGCACCCTTACCAAGGGAACACTTTTGCGGCGTAACTTTCTTGTCTCGCTATCTACGATCCGCACCGGCTCTAGTCGCACAGACCTATCAGACGCCACAGCACCATCAGTTGTGGGGATATATTGATCGGGCCGCAACAGCGCCTTCCGAAGCGACGACACATGGAACAGGTCGTGGAGGTTCTCTAGCTCGGGCGGTAACTCCAACTGATAGGCCAGCGGGCCAATCCTTTCCAATATAGTATAAGGCCCAACATGCCTTGGGCTGAGCTTTTTCATACCACGCACACGTGACACTCCATGCATCGGTCGGATTTTCAGGAACACCTTATCACCCACTTGAAACTCCACCATCCGGTGCCTTGCATTATAATACTTTGTCTGCCGACTTTGAGCCTCCAACATGCGATCCCGTATCAGTCTAACCGCCGCATCGGTATCATCAATATATTCAACACCCAAAGCCTTCGGGTCTTCATCTTACACCCAAGACAAGGGGGTTCTACACCTTCTTCCATAAAGAGCTTCATGAGGAGTCATGCCGATACTAGCCTGGTGGCTGTTGTTGTACGAGAATTCTACCAACGGTAAGAACCTTTCCCACAGCTCTCCTCTATCCAACACACATAATCTCAACAAATCTTCCAATGTCCGGATGGTCCTTTCAGATTGCCCGTCCGTCTGAGGATGAAACGCGGTGCTGAAGGTAAGGCGTGAACCCAAATACGTCTGTACCGCCTTCCACTCCTTGGAGGTAAACCGACCATCACGATCAAACACGGTCATCTTAGGCACGCCATGATACCGTACGAATTGCTCCACAAAGAGGCATACTAAGACATTCACATGAGCTTCTTTCTTCATTGGGATAAACCGGGCTACTTTCGTCAGGCGATCAACTATCACCCACACTGAATCATTCCCGGAGCGTGAGCGAGGTAACCCATGGACGAAGTCCATGGAGATATCCTCGAACTTCCATTCGGGGATGGGCAATGATTGTAACAAACCACCGGGGCTCTTGCATTCTGCCTTCACTCTTTGACAAACTTCACAGTGTGTAACAAAATATCGGACATCCTTCTTTATTCCCGGCCAACACATGATCTTCTGTAAGCCGGCGTACATCTTAGCAATGTCCGGGTGCACAGAATATTGAGAGCAATGAGCCTCTCTCAAGATATCCTCCCGGATTTTACCGCTTTTGGGAATGTAGAGCCGGCCTCGAAAATAAACGAGGTCGTCTTTTAGCGTATACTCATCTGTAGTCTCATCTTCGATTGACTTGATTGTCGGGGCCAGGGCCGCATCCACTCCTTACTCCACTCTAATTCGGTCCCGTATATCACAAACTATGCTCATGTTTGTCAAGTACTCTGTATACTCTGCCGAAGGATCCTTATATATCAATGTAATATCCATCTCCTCAATCATCCGAGTCAACTCCATACTCATCAACCGAGACTCTGGGCTAGACCCTGGTACCTTTCTACTCAATGCATCGGCCACCGACTTCAAGGGAGACCACTCCTTCACGGCACGCACCTTGGCCGGATCCACCGCTAGCCCAGCTCCACTGATCACATGACCCAAGAAAGCAACCTCCTTAAGCCCGAATTCGCACTTGCTGAATTTGGCGAACAAGGCGTGTTATTTTAATTTCTTCAACTACCAAGGTCAGGTGCTCAATATGCTCCTTCTCCGTCTTTGAGTAGACCAGAATGTCGTCGATGAAAACAATGATGAAGATATCCAAATAAGGTTCAAACACCTTGTTCATCAGGCTCATGAAAGTCGAAGGGGCATTTGTGAGCCCAAACGGCATTACAGTGAACTCGTACAGCCCATATCTTGAACTAAAGGCCGTTTTCTGGATGTCCTCCTCTCATATCCTTAACTGATAATATCCTGAGCGCAAATCCAACTTAGAAAACCAATGCGCTATCACCAGTTGATCGAACAACTAGTCGATCTGGGGTAGCAGATAAGTGTTCCGCATCGTCAGTCGATTGAGTTCCCGATAGTCTATGCGTAAACGCAGGGTTCCATCCTTCTTCTTGACAAACAATACAAGGGCTCCCCAGGGTGACGAGCTGGGGCGAACGAACCCTGACTCCACCAGTTCTTGCAGTTGAACTCTAAACTCTGCGAGTTCCTTCGGGGCCATTCGGTAAGGGGCCTTGGATACCGGCTTGGCGTCCGGTACTAGATTAATCTGGAAGTCAACCTCTCTATGTGGGGGTAATCCTGGCAGTTTCTCAGGAAATTTCTCGGGAAAATCCCGCACTACCCATACATCTTTCATATCCAACGTCATCTCCTTCAACTCGAAACAGATCATGAAGACTTCATCCCTCGACATATAGGCGTTTACAGCCTGAACTGAAGATAACAACATACGAGGTGCAAAACTAATACCTTGAAAGATGACGTCGGTGTCTCCATATCTCAAATAGATTCGCTTTTCCGCGCAGTCGATCCTTGCGAAGTGCCAGTCCAACCACGCCATGCCCAAAATGATGTCAAACTCCGGCATTCTCAAGACCGTGGCAGGTGTATCAAAGGCCTTTCCTTCAACAAATATCTCGAACTCGCACTTAGCGGTTGCAATCATCTCTGAGCCGTCTGGTAGGCGCACTCGTCGGGCTATACCAGTAAAGTATTGTACGCCCTCCATGTCCTTAATGAAGTCCTCAGACACAAAGGAGTGTGAGGCACCGGTATCAAACAGCGTATAGGTCGGTTTCTCACTAACCATTACGCCTATGTATCATAATTGTGAAGTCTTAAGCCAGATTCCTAGAACAACTTAGGCAGACTAAGGACGAATGCTTAATTTCTTCCTCGTAGTCCTCGTCCTGAAGTTGGGTCATGCTTCAACTACTCCTTCAGCAAGTCTCTTAACGCTTGTCTGAACACCCAAAAGACCCGCTTCCAACCACTTTACCATATCCATTATCTCCACCAAGCTCGAGCCTGTTATAAACAAAAGTGGTTGCCCTAGGAAATCTGTCATATCTATTATCTCCGCTAGATTCAAAATCCATTATAAACAAAAGTGCTTGCCCTAGGGGATCTCGCAAGACTTTATACAATAGGTTTACATACCTAGGGTCGTTCAAACTTTAGGAGATCAACGTATAAGGATACGTACCTAAGGTCAGGTTGGTTAATATTAAGGTCAAAGTTGGACAAACTTAGTGTGAATTACATATGAGCACATCACTGCTTCTGCTAAGTCAGTTTGTCCGCAAACTGACTAATCGAACAGGGGTTGTACCATTGTTGAATGACTTCTTTAGTTTAGGATCGTGGCAAACTGATACCATTTGTAGGACCCCCCTTCCCGGATCCCAAAACACGGCACGAAGGGGGGGTCTTATGCCCGAAACAGCTGCCTTGTGGTAGCATTAGCACACGGGCTAACCTGTACCACAAGACGCTTATTCCGCTGGCTACAACCAATATCAATATAAACATGTCAACCCAACCATAATATAAGCAAGAAGAAGTCAAATCCACACTAAGTATATATGTCCAAATACATCAAATAAGAGAAGCTAAAACATGATTTCTTCAATATCAGAGTACAGCTACAACATTGCCCAAACGGGCTACATCAAAATCTCACAACACTCACATCTGTAACCGACGGTAGCGACGGCACCGTCACATCAGGCCCTGTTGTCCTGTCCTGGCTGTCCTGCTGCAAAGTCTGCGGCTGCTCTACCTGCGGGGTGACCTCCTAAAAGGAAGACGTAGCAACCTTCAGTCGAAAGACTAAGTGGCTTCACATCCGCTCCCCCCGACGACTCCTCGGCACCAGGCGGAGAAAGGAACAAGGGTACAAGTATTATAAGCAGTAAAACACGTACAAATAGGTGGTGATGGTACAATAAGATTAATAGCATTTTACTCTAGCAGTTCTACATGTGTAACAATATTACAAACTAGCAGTTCTACTTGAGCAATTAGTAAATCAACAAGTACAAGTAACTACAGCAGGAAAGTAACTTAACTTATAAGAATGCTCATACAAGCTTATAAGTTAAGGATCGGGTTACATAAAAGTAACTCATCGTATAAAAGCGCTCATACAAACTTATACGATGAGGGTCTTGTTTGTGCAATGCTATGTAATGGTATGTATGCTATGCAATGACTCACCCATGATCACCCCATGCAAATGCTATGTCAACATAGACTAGAAGTTCCGACTATTCGAGCAGGTAGCTAACCTCTCAGGCATCAGCTGTCCTGGCCAGGCGGTGACAGTAGAGCGGGCATCTCTACTACTAGGCGGGTATCCACACTACTTCACCTAGTCCTCCGTACGCCTCAACGCTAAGAACACAACAGCAGAGCCCATGCGTACTATGGCCCAGCGGGGTCTCGGGTAGATGTGCACCGAGAACACAGCCCGAACTGGCCTGGTGTGACCTGGAAGGGGCCTTAGAAGAAGGCACGAGTACACAGCCCAACCGTTCACTTGGCACGGAAGGTCCTCGGGACGTGAACACTGCGGACACAGCCCAACCGCCCAAAGTTTAACCGTCAACACCCGTTGGTGTGACGATCGGCGAGCCCGTAGACCTGCCACACTATCCTTAACACAGGATTACGACACCGCGTGTCGACTCACACTGCATGCAAATGCCACGACACCGTGGCATGGAAGGGGCCTCGGAAGTAAGCACGAGGGCACAACCCAACCATCCATCTATACCTCATCTCAACTCGAACCCAACTAGTGACGGTCAACACCGCACTTACATCCATCCACAATACTACCCGTAGGGAGACTACGCTCTAAGTATTGAACTACTTCATTTCATTCTAACCATCATACATGCTCATGGTCATGGTTTATCCTTCTGTTTGTCATTCCAAATGTTTTCAACATATTACAAACATGATGCTCATTAATAATAATCTACCCATTTGTATTCAGTCATTTCATTCATCATATTATAAACATTGTGCGTATTTATAATAATCTATCAATTTTAGCAAGTCATATCATGCATTAAAGCTTGCTCCACAATTCAGTTTTATGAAATCTAATTAACAAGATTTATCATTCATAGCACTACGGTGGTCAGCATAAAATAGTTCATCAAAATCTAGAGTTAATTAGCAACATCGATTCCACCGAATTCAAATTCATATTATATAAACCCCAGAATTAAAGTGTAGAATAAATCTGGACAGCAACTTCGACCGGAGATTCCCGAAGCTACAAGAATCAGGTGAAGACATGTAACCTCTTGATGGAAAGGTCTTTCTATGGGTTACAACTTTCATATTCAGCCCACAACCCAGATTTGAGTGTATCCTATTTGAAATCAGCCTTGAAGTCCGCTGCGTACAGAACACAATTTCTGCATGCAGGATTTATCGGACGTCATGTTCGTTCAGACTTTCCCGTGGCTACAAACTTCGCATGAAGACGTGCAACCACTCGTTGGAAAGGTATTTTCAAGGTCTTCAACTTTCGTGTTTAGTCGAAAGCCCGGATCTGGCCAAAGCCTACATGAAAATGGCCAAGAAGATCAATGCGCGCAGAATACAGATTTTGCACGCTTCGTAAAGAGGAATGAACGACATCAGTTCATCTTCCTCTCCAAGTCAATCTTCCAAAATCACTCCAAAATTTCCTCCTCCCTTATTCACCCTTAAAGGGACATGATTCTTAACGAAACCATCCACCCATCATCACATATAAGAAAGGGGAGGTTGAAGAGATCTAAAACCTAGAACACATGTCCTAGCATGGCCATCCCTAGAAAACTCCTCTCCATCAAAACTCTCTTGAGTCGATATCTCTCCTAAGGAAATAACTAAAGATCTAGCACCAAAGGAGAGGGTAGGAAGCTCACCTCATTTCCAGCGTTTCCACCATTTCCGGCCATGGATCTCGTGACTCTTCTCGGCAGCATCTTCTTTTCCACGGTGGCGGCGGATCTTCTCCTCTAGAACTAGATCCAGCGACTTCCTTCTCTCAACAGGAGTTTCTCTCAGAAAAAACGGCTGGAATGAGGAGTGAAAACGGCTAGGGTTATCACTTCCCCTTTTATATAAAAGTGATACGGGTATGGACACGCCCGTGTCCTTACCCGTATCCTGCTTAGGCGAAGCATTACGACGGTTTTTATGTGTCGGTTCAATACTCGACACGACACACGGGTGGGACACGCCCGTGTCGGACCAGTCACGCCTATGACATGGGGCATGTAACTCACTCGAGACCTACTCAAGAGGACTTACTCGAGAGAAAGCCAACTACTCGAGTACCCGGATAGGACACGCCTGTGTCACAGGGATGACATGTTCGTGTCACCCCCCTCTTACTTGAGTACTTTTCCACATACTCGAGTATATTTCGACCTACACGAGAGCTACTCGAGGATGAGCGGGACACGCCCTGTGACACGCCCGTGTCACAGGTCCTGTACCCCATACTTGACACTCGACGATCGTCGAGCGCTGGTCATCGACTAGAGGGAACACACGCCCTCCGACACGCCCATGTCGGATGGGACACGCCCGTGTCATACGATGTCGACACACCTCGTCGATCTCGACACGCCTCGTCGAGCTCAACTCGACACAACGACACACGGGTAGGGACACGCCCGTGTCTCTACCTGTGTCATACAATTCGTCGATCTCGACACGTAGTTCGTCGATCTCGACACGTCGATCTCGACACGGGTAGGGACACGCCCGTGTCTCTACCCGTGTCCCTTCACACGGGTAGTGACACGCTCGTGTCACTACCCGTGTCCTTCTTTGGACATACTCGAGTCATCGACTCGAGAGCTGGCCACTCCCACACGGGTATGGACACGCCCGTGTCTCTACCCATGTCCTATACTTGACTGATTTCTCCTCCTTTTCACATGTGCTGCCCTGTTGTCAGCACTCCCCCTGAACCCAAGTCAGCTCTCCTGACTCAAAAACACGTACGAGGGGTCTAGTGCGATTCGGGACGTTACACTTCTACATATTTGGCTTAAGCGGTCTCGACGCCATTCTTGGAGGCTCGCTACCCTCAGTTCTTTTTCGCCTGCCCTCAGTTCTTATCTGTCTGTCCTCAGTTCTTATCTGTTTGCCCTCAATCTTATCCGGCTGGAGCTACCACAGGAACTGGAGAACTTACATGATGTCTTTCATATTTTATTCCCTTAGGAAGGTACTACTTCGTCCTGAACAGTTGGTCACCGCTACATCTAGCCATGTGGCTTCAGATAGATCTATTCCGCTGGAGCCTTTGCGGATAAAGTATATTGAAGTACGAAGGCTGAGGCGAAAAAATGTTCCTTTGGTAAAGGTCCCGTGTGTCACAACCCGCATTTTCTCCACATTTAACGATATATCAGAGTAAGGGAAAATGCGCGTCATGATGTCACGTCAGCAGGGGATAACTGCAGACGCTTAGGCAAAACTCTAACTTAACACTTTTATGAAAGATCTGTAAGTTATTAAGAGGAAAATTCAGTTAAAGTTTATGCAGTTAGTCGTATCCCTCGGCTCAGTGACTCATCTAGTCTATGAGAAAAAAGATAGTTATACGCAATAAAAATACTTTATTTAAAATATTAGACATCCTACATGAGTATAAACATCCCCAAAGGACGACTCATGGTATGCAAGACTCTGGATTTATAATAATTATGAAAGTAGCTTTTACGACCATTAAATGTAGTGATTTAGATTTCAAAAATGGCATGTATGAAGTAATAGTAATAATAATTTTTATATTTTAAAAATATCTAACATGCAACCTAGCATAAAACTTTCCCAGTGAGCAAGTACAACCAATCAAAAAGGTAAACTAGCAGCTAGCATAGTATTCAACATTCCGAAAGAAAACTACCAATAGGAGTCAATAATCTAACACGAACTCACTGAAAGTATGCAAGTTTGAACTAAAACTAAAAACAACAAACTACCTCACGACGGTGAGGACCAACACTGCAACAATTGCAGTCCAGAAGCTACCAACCAACACAGCCGTTCCACCCGCTATAGCCCTGGATCTAAGTCATTCAAAGAAAGAACACCTCAGTAAAAAAAATACCAGAAAGGGTAATAAGTAGAAAAGGCAAGAAAGGGTTTACCAAACCCTACTATAAGAAAAACTGAAATCACAGTTGATTAACCAAATAGAAACAGGTAAAGTAAAAGTTACAATAATGGAATAAAAGGAATTTGCACCAAGTGCGGAACGAAGCCATGCTTCGACAAAATCTACAGGGATAAGCATGAAATAGCATAGACTGATCTAAAAGAAGCAAACTGAGCACAAAACAGCTCGAAAACGTGAATCATCAACACTTGGTAAAACAACCAGGCTGGAGTCGGTGATCAAAACGTCTAATACCAGGCTTCCAGACCCAAACGTCTCACAAAAAGGCACTGTGGTGGTGGTCACCTGGCCCAACACAACCCAACAGTCCACAAAATAGAGACCAAACAAACCACCAAATGTAATGATTCACAAACCGGCAACCAGCCGAAGAAAACTTCATATCCAAACACCCTGAACCAAACCCAAGCCTAAACCCAAAGAAATACCTTGACAAGCCCTAAATTTGCTTTATGAACCATACACGACGAATCCTACACGAAACGGCAAAAATTCTAAGTCCTGGCCAAATTCGGCGAGTATACCCGACGAACTACTTGGATACTCGACGAATTTCTACAATACTCGGTGAATAAGACTTGCGATACACGACGAATTCCTTCTATACTCGACGCATCGACCAACGATACTTGACGATTTTGACTTGGCGGCCCGGTCACTCAACGCTCCAAACACGACAAATTCATCGAATGCACTCAACACCACCTACTCTAGGCCATACTCGGCGAATCGTCGAGTTCACTCAATGCCTTTTACCTTCACTCAACGACATGCCCTCCGATACTCGATGAACTCGATGCCTAGATACTCGACGCTTTCCTCTGATACACGGTGAATTTGCCTTAACGTCAATTTCGGCGATACTCGCCGAATCCTAACTGTTACTCGACGAAATTCACTTACTCAAACCCGCCGAATTTCACTTAACGATATACGCCAAATTTTCACCCGACTAACCTACCATATTCGACGAATTCTTCTACCGATACACGCCGAACCTTACTTGCAATGCTTACACCTATTCTCCGTGGCTTAGCCGAAACTCACACTATACTAGGAGTTCTTTCATAGTTAACTTACACTAATCCTACTCTCTAAGGGTGGAGGAAAAAAAGGAAGAAAATAAGCTAGAAATGGACATGCAAGGGGGGAAAGTCCACTTGCTTTGAAACTCCGAAAAAACGTCGCCCGCTCGCACCGCGACAAGGATCGGCCGCCAAATGACCTTTGCAACGTTTCCTGAAACTTTTGGGGGAAAAAGTAGGTCAAAACCACAAACCCTAACACACAAAAATCGGAGAAACGAGGAAAGCTTGCCACGAACGCATAAATCTTTGTGAGAACTTTCCAAATCTCTAATCTCTTGACAAAACCGACCTTTGAATCGCTCTCTATCGCCGACCAACTGCTCGCGAAGTCGCCGCTTCTTTTCCGCTCACGAAATCGTCGTCGCTCGGGTTAGGAAGATGATGAATAGGGTTTTTGACGTGACACTAATAATCAGCTATATATACATATATAAATAATTTTCAATATTATATTACCATTAATAATAAATAATCCCAAAACGACCCGAAATCCGAACCAACTCAGAATCTTACGAAAATCGCACCGTAGTTAAATACCGACGCTACGAATCTAACGACGAAGTCGAAATCAAATTCCGACAAACCAAACCCGTGTAAAACACCATCTGAAGATAAAACGCCACCAGATCCTTATAAAAAGCTCCACCGAGTCACCATAACAGACCCAGCTCGCGAGTGAAGGTGCACAACCAAGTCAAAACCAACCACACAGGAAAAACCCACTGAGCAAACTCATGCTCCAATAAACGACACCCGTTAACTACTCGTCAACGTAACACCCTTGCGTCAAAAATACATCACTACGGAAATTAAAATAAACACCGAAAAATCAGGGACGTTACAACCACACCCCTAAAAGGAAGTTTCGTCCCGAAACTTGACATATAGAGGATCAAATCCAAAACAGAAGAAAAGTAATTGTAGACTAACAAGGAAAACACTCACCAAAAGCATCAGGAGAACAGATGAGGATGAGTCTCCCTCATAGCTGACTCCAACTTCCAAGTTGCGCTCTCCATGCCTTGGTTCCTCCACAAAACTTTGACCATGAGTATTGTCTTCATTCGCAATACCTGATCTTGAGTATCCAAAACACGAACAAGCACTTCCACATATGAAAGTTTGGGCTCTAACTGGGGCACAACATCAAGAATTTGTCTGTCGCTCAGCGCACACTTCCGTAATTGGCTCACGTGAAAGACATCGTGCACACCCGAAAAACTTGCTGGCAAATCCAATCTATAAGCAGACATCCCAATACGCTCCAAAATCTTGAAGGGTCCCATATACCTAGGATCCAACTTATGGTTCTTACCAAACCTTTTAACACCATACATCGGGGAAACCTTAAGAAAAATCGTGTGCCCAACAGCAAATTCCAATTCAGCCCTTTTGTGATTGGCGTTCTTTTCATATTGCTCCTAGGCTATTCGAAGCTTCTCTCGAATATGGCTAACAGAGATATCCATTTCTTCCAAGGCCTCCAGACCCAACAACGGTCTTTCACAAACCTCGGCCCAAAACAAGGAGTTCTGCAACGTCTCCCATACAAAGCCTCAAATGGGGTCATCTGCAAGCTCTCTTGAAAACTGTTATTGTACACAAACTTCATCAATCTCAAACGCTCATCCCACGCACCTTCGTGGTCAAAAATATAACATCTGATCATATCCTCCACGATCTGATTTACTCTCTCCGTCTGACCATTTGTCTGCGGATGATAGGCAGTGGAATACCTCAAATCGGTATCCAACACTTCCTGTAAATTTTTTCAAAAGCAAGACGTAAACCTGGAGTCTCGATCTGATACAATATTAATGTATACTCAATGTAATCCGATGACCTCATCCAAGTATAACTTAACTATTTTCTTCATGGAGTAGTCGATCTTGAACGGAATGAAGTGAGCACACTTTATTAGTCTGTCCACTATAACCCAAACTGAATCGTATCCTTGTTAGTCGATCTTGGGCATGGACTGGTTGTCCAGATACGATGCGGTTATCCAATGCAAGGTTAAGCATTTGGACTTCAAGATGGACAACGGCCACCCCAGGAGTGTGTGTGGTTTTTCGCGCCAGGAATACCTGATTATTTCTGCGGTATGTGCTCAGAAGCTTTTAGATTTTGGTTGTTGTGCTTACTTGGTTTCTATTTTGGAAGCTACTGGTGGTTTGCCGCGTGTCAAGGATATTCCTGTGGTGTGAGAGTTTGTTGATGTCTTTCCAGAAAATCTTCCTGGTCTTCCAACTGAGAGAGATGTGGAGTTTGTTATAGATTTGGAGTCGGGTACTCGCCCTATTGCTAAGGCACCGTACCGTTGGCCCCGCGTGAGCTGGAAGAGTTGCGTACCCAGCTAGATGAGTTGTTGCAGTGTGGATTCATTAGGCCAAGTTCTTCGTCTTGGGGTGCTCCTGTTTTGTTTGTAAAGAAGAATGATGGATGTATGAGGTTGTGCATCGATTATATGGAATTGAACAAGGTAACTATCAAGAACAGGTATCCCTTACCGCGGATAGATGATTTCTTTGATCAGTTGCGTGGTAGTATGATGTTTTCGAAGATTGATCTTCGTTCGGGCTACTATCAGTTGAGAATCCATGGGTCAGATGTTCCACGCTTTCCGTTCTCGGTATGGGCATTTTGTGTTTTTGGTGATGTCTTTTGGATTGACAAATTCACCTTCTGTCTTCATGAACATGATGAATAGAGTGTTCAAAGATTTTCTAGACAAATTTATGGTTGTTTTTATTGACGATGTTCTGGTTTATTCCCGGAGTGCTGACGAGCATGCCCAACACTTGCGTTTAGTTCTATCTGTTTTAAGAGAACATAAGTTGTATGCAAAGTTGAGTAAGTGCGAGTTTTGGCTATCTCAGGTGTCCTTTTTTGGGTCATGTTGTGAATAAGGATGAAATTTTTATTGACTCATAAAAAATAGCCGCTGTCATGGATTGGAAAAGACCTACCACACCTAAAGAGATAAAGAGCTTTTTGGGCTTGGCAGGCTATTATAGAAGGTTTGCGGGAGAATTTTCCTTATTGTCTGCACCTTTGACTAAGCTCACACAGAAGAATGTTGCATTTGTGTGGAGTGATGAGTGCGAGGGAGCCTTTCAGGAATTGAAGAGAAAATTGTGCACTGCTCCAGTTTTGACCTTGCCTATTGAGGGAGTAGAGTATGCAGTTTATGTGGATGCATCACACATCGGGCT
This sequence comes from Platanthera guangdongensis, assembly GCA_039583875.1. Classification (NCBI taxonomy): domain Eukaryota; kingdom Viridiplantae; phylum Streptophyta; class Magnoliopsida; order Asparagales; family Orchidaceae; genus Platanthera; species Platanthera guangdongensis. The sequence goes on along the minus strand of CM077151.1, from coordinate 55,910,655 downwards.
TGGATGTGTATTGATGAAGAAGGAAAAGTGATTGCATATGGGTCGAGGTAATTGAAGGTTCATGAAAAGAATTACCCTACTCACAATTTGGAGTTTGTTGTAGTGATCTATGCCTTGAAGCTGTAGAGACATCTGTTGTATGGCGCATTGTGCAAGATTTACACTGACCATAAGAGCTTGATGCATGTCTTCACTCAGAAGGAGTTGAATTTGCGCCAGCGTAGATGGTTAGAGTATGTCGCGGATTATGATGTTGATATCATATATCATCTGGGTAAGGCCAATGTAGTGGTCGATGCCTTGAGTAGGAAGACCGCGCAGATCTTTGGTCTCTCGGTGGAATCCTTGGTGGAAGAGTTTTTATTAATGAACATTTCTGTTGGGAGTAGTGACTCGCTAAGTAGCTTGGAAGTATCAGAGCCTTCATGGATTACGCTTACAAGGCTACATCAAAAGGATGGTCCTGATTTGCAGCATATTTGTGGTAGAACTGAGAAAGGGGAATTACAAGACTTTTCAATTGATGGTGCAGGTACTTTGAAGTACCGCGGTAGGTATTATATTCCCGCTGTTGAGGATATTCGAACAAGGATATGCAGTGAAGCGTATGGATCTAGTGTTGCCTACCATCCTAGTTCCACAAAGATGTATCAAGATTTGAAGCAGATCGTTTGGTGGCATGGGATGAAGAATGATATAGCCAAGTTCGTGTTTGAGTGTTTCACTTGCAAGCGCGTTAAGGTAGTTCATGGATGTCCCGGTGGCAAGATGACGCCTTTGGATATCCCAAGTTGGAAATGAGAGAGTATTTCTATGGACTTTATTACTGTTTGTCGAGATCTGCCTGAGGACATCATTCTGTGAGGGCCATAGTTGACAGATTGATGAAGTATGCTCACTTCGTGTCATTCAAGATTGACTACTCCATGAAAAAAAATAACAGAGTTGTATTTGGAAGAGGTCATTAGATTGCATGAGGTGCCAGTAAGTATTGTGTCTGATCTAGATTCCAGGTTTTCATCTCGTTTTTTGAAGAGTTTACAGGAAGGGTTGGGTACCGATCTCAAGTATTTCAGTGCTTATCATCCGCAGACCAATTGACAGACGGAGAGAGGTAATCGGATTTTGGAAGACATTAGCAGATGTTACACCTTGGATCACAGAGGAGCGTGGGATAAGCGGCTTAGATTGATGGATTTTGCCTACAATAACAGTTATCAGGAGAGTTTGCAGGTGACCCCCTTTGAGGCTTTGTATGAGAGACGTTGCAGAACTCCCGTGTTTTGGGCTGAAGTTGGTGAAAGACTGTTGTTGGGTCCAGAAGCTTTGGAAGAAATGAGTACTTCTGTGACGCATATTCGAGAAAAGTTTTGTATAACTTAGGAGCGTTATGAGAAGAACGTTAATCGTCGAAGGGTTGATCTGGAACTCGCAGTTGGAGACATGGTTTTTTCTCAAAGTTTCTCTGATGTCAGGCGTTAAGAGGTTTGGAAGGAACCACAAGTTGGATCCCAGGTATGTGGGACCTTTCCAGGTTGTTGAGCGCATCAGGGTGTCAGCTTATATGCTGGATTTGCCCGCTAATTTCTCTAGTGTGCACGATGTGTTTCTTGTGAGCCAGTTGCGGAAATGTGTGCTTAGTGACTGACTTGTTCTCGACTCGATGCCCCAGTTGCAGCCTAATCTTTCTTATGTTGAGGTGTCTGTTCACATTTTGGATTCTCAAGATCGGGTGTTGCAAAGGAAGACAATACCATGGTTAAAATTTTGTATCGAAACCAAGGCGTGGAGAGCGCGACTTGGGAGTTGGAGTCAGCTATTAGGGAGACTCATCCTCATATGTTCTCCAAGTTTCTTTTGGTAATTGGTTCTATTCAATAACCCTTGGTTATTTTTCCTTCTTTAGTGGATTCAGTTTTGTGTCAAGTAAACTTCCTTTTAGGGGGAGTGGTTGTAACACACCTGATTTTTAGATGTTTATTTTAATCTCTTTATTGGCATATTTTTGACGTTAGGACATTACGTTGACACGTAGTTAACGAGCATCGTTGTTGGAACGTGGTTTTGCTCATCGAAATCCGAGGTTTTAACTCGGTGGGTTTTTATTAGGTTGGTGTTAGTTGAGACTTCGAGGAGTTTTTACCCGAGTTTGGTTTGTCGGATCCTGATTTCGACTTTGATGTTGGTTTTGTAGCGTTGGTATTGTCTCGGTGCGAATTTCGTAGAAATCCGAGTTGATTCGAATTTTTTAGTCATTTGGACGTTTATTTAATAATAATAATATATTATGATTATATTATATCTATAAATACTTATAAACCGAACTCTATTCATTATCTTCTTCCCCAAGCCATCAGACCGAGAGCGTGGAAGAAAGGAGGCGACGGGCTTCGGGAGGCTTTCGGCCACCGCTTGCTGGAGTGCAGGTGCTCAAAATCGTCGTTGGAGGGTAGACCCGGTAAGCTCTCGCCGAGATCTACGCGTTAGTGGTAAGTAATTTTACTTTCTTGGACTTTTGGCATTAGAGTTTTTGACATTGACTCTCGTTTGCCCCGTGAAGTATCAGGAATTGTTGCATAAGAGTTCTTGCGGTCGATCCTTGGAGCGGAGCGCTCGTGAGGTTGGATTTCTATAGGTTGAGGCAAGTGGTGGTTTCAAAAGTCCTTCCTCGTCTAATTCCATTCTAAAAATTTCAGATCTCATTTCTTGCAAGTTCTACTGTAAATCTAGTCCTACATCTGTCAAAATATATATGGTTTTGAGCTTTTGTTATGGCCGAAATCTGTCAATATGACAGACAGAAGAAAATCTAATTTCTTGTCATTTTACTGTTTTGAATAAGAATCGCTTTGTTCCTGACTTTCTCTTTCTTCTTCTTTTTTAAAATAAAATTGTCTAAGATTGGTGTAGATTAGGGGGAGTAGAAGTTTGGAAATTTTTTAGGAAACCAGAGTTTTGGGTAGAGAGAAGAAGTGCCTTTTGTTAAACTACTGTAAGTCCTTCTGTCAAAATATTTAATTAAACTCCGAGTAAATTCGTTGAGTATAGTCTTATGCGTCGAGTGATTAGCTACTGTAGCATTGAGAGCGTTGAGTGTAGTTGCTATGACGTCGAGAGCGTTGAGTGTAGCTGATGTGGCATGGAGAGTGTTGAGTGTAGCTGCTATGACGTCGAGAGCGTTGAGTGTAGATGATGTGGCGTCGAGAGCGTTGAGTGTAGCAGATAGGTGTCAAGTGCTTAGTCTTTGGCGTCCAATGCGTCGAGTGAAGTAGATTTGGCGTTGAGTGATTCTAGAGCCTCTGTATTGGCATCGAGTGAAGTAGAGAAGCGTAGAGTGGCAGTAGATTTGGCGTCGAGTGATTCCAGAGCCTCTGTCTTGGCGTTAAGTGAAGCATAGAGACGTCGAGTGGCTGTAGTTTGGCGTCGAGTGATTCCAGAGCCTTTGTCTTGGCGTTGAGTGAAGCAGAGAGGCGTTGAGTGGCTGTAGTTTGGCGTCGAGTGATTCTAGAGCCTCTGTCTTGGCGTTGAGTGAAGCAGAGAGGCGTCGAGTGACTGCAGTCTTGGAGTTGAGTGATTTCAGAGCTTGTGTTGAGTAATTTTAACGTATCCGTCGAGTGACTTTGAGTTCGTCAAGTCAAATTCGTCGAGTATACCTTGGTAACTTTTGGTTTTCATCATTTTGCATCGTCATGAAAATCCGATACTAAGCCTTGAGATTTTTTTTTCGTTTATTTATATAATGCATGGATAATTGTGGCATTGGTTGATAGTGGATAAAGGACCACCACCTCAATGTCGGGTTGTGAATCATTATACCTGGTGTTTTTCTCCCTTCTCTTCTTATGCACTGTTGGGTTGTGTTGGACAATGTGGCCACCACCACAGTGCATTTTTGAGATGTTCGGTCTGAAAATTGGTGTTGGACAATGTGACCCCCAACTTAGTACCGTTTTACCAGTGTTAATGATTAACATGTTTTGAGCTGATCAGTCTCTTTTGTTATATATATATATATATATATATATATATATATATATATATATATATATATATATATATATATATATATATATATATATACTATATATGAGTTTGGAATATGTAAGCTCAAGCTTTTTTAAGCCTAAAAAAGCTTGAGTTGGTTCTTCCACAATATATGTCGAAATTAGACAAGTAATATACATATTTTATAGCCAAGAACGAGATCTACAACTTTCATGTTGAACATTTTTCAAAATTTGCACGGTTTAGCCGAAATCTGGCCTGAAATGTTACTGGCTCGAATTTTGAAATTTATTATTATTATATTCATTTCGAGCCAGCAATCTTTCGGACGAGATTCAGGTCAAATCGTGCAAATTTTGAAAGAATTTTCAACATGAAAGTTTTAGATCTCGTTCTTGGCTACAAAATGCATATATTATTTGCTCAATTCCGACATGTATTGTGGGAGAACTAACTCAAGTTTTTTTATGCTTAAAAAAACTTGAGCTTATATATGTTATTCTATATATATATATATATATATATATATATATATATATATATATATATATATATATATATATATATATAGTTTGGAATATATAAACTCATGTTTTTTTAAGTCAAAACAAGCTTCAGTTGGTTCTCACACAATACAAGTCGGAATTAGACAAATAATATATGCATTTCATAGCCAAGAACGAGATCTACAACTTTCATGTTGAGCATTTTTCCAAAATTTGCACATTTTAGCCGGAATCTGGCCCGAAAAGTTGTTGGCTCAAATTTTGAAATTTATTACTATTATATTCATTTCGAGCCAGCAACTTTTCGGGTGAGATTCCGGACAAACTGTGCAGATTTTGAAAGAAAGTTCAACATGAAAGTTTTAGATCACGTTCTTAGCTACAAAATGGATATATTATTTGTCTAATTCCGACAAATATCGTGGGAGAACCAACTCAAGTTTTTTTAGACTTAAAAAAGCTTGAGCTTATATAAGTTATTCTGATATATATATATATATATATATATATATATATATATATATATATATATATATATATATATATATATATATATATATCTGTGTGTTGAAGCCAAAAATGACCTCAATGGTAATTCAAAACTGGGGTGCAGCCAACACCTACTTCCCTCAAGCCTCGACCCTCGACTAGTTGCAAAGAACCTAAGACTGACCCAAAGCCTCAGCAGGGAGGTCCCACCTCACACCCGGAAGATCTCTGACAACTTCCCCTCCAAAGCCAAAAGCTGGGCTAGGAGCTCCTCAGAAAGCACACAGGAGATTTTTAGGATAATGAAAGCTCTCCCTCTCTAAGGAGCTCTTATGGGTCTATTTATAGCCTTTTGCTGACCTGAGATTACTGAAATACCCTTAGTTGACCTGCTAATAGACAAATCCTGCGGTTTATCCTGAGGGTATAGGGGTAATTTTACCCGAGGGTAATTAGGTCATTCTACCCCGGGCCCTGGGCCCCACTCAGCGAGAACTCTGAGCCGAGAGCCTTCCTGCCCAGAGCCCGGCGCAAGCGGTCTCGCCTGCTTATAGGCGAGAGCTCCTCCAAGGCAGGTGCTTGGCGTAAGCGCAAGCGTTCCCGTCCACTCATGGGCGGGAACTTCTTCAGGGCGGGAGCTCCTCTGGCTAGCCTAATCCTGACCGTTGGTGTCTCCGAGTCCGACTCAGCGAATATGGGGTTGTACACAATCCCCGCTCTTTTTGAGCTAGCTCTGCGCTATAAAAGACACGTCCAACCCGTAAATATTCGCTGAGCACGTGTCGTCGTCAGAGAATCTTTTGGTGGGTCGTACCGCGACTATATATATGCGCTGATAGACGGCCATAAATCCGCCCCCAAATCGTCGCTCCTTGTCTGAGTTCTCGCTTCCTTCGGCAATGCGTTCCAAGCGTGTTGACAAACCGCTCCCGCAGGACCTTCAAGACTGTATCGATGCGGCCCAGGCGCGAGCCCTCTCTGCCTCTCTTGTTGTAAGGCTAACTGCGCCTTGGTTGCCCCCTAGCTCTCATCTTTCCTCCATTCTATATAAGGCGAGAAAGTCAATTATTCAAAACTCTATCTGTCAGCCGCTGAGCCCTCTCAGCTAACCCGGTGGGCCCCCTTGTGTGGCGGAGAAGAAAAACAAAGAGAAGAAGAGGGCGAAGGTGGTCCAGCGAGACCTGTCTCACGGCCAAACCCCGTGAGAACAGGAGCTCGTCTACCCCGACCCCAAGCCGTGCGGATGATCCCTCTCCGCAGAATGTATGTCTCTTGACTCGCTAATCATTGAAACCACTAGTTGTTTATGCTGTCGCTGGGTCTTTGTGGTCAGGAGGATTTGCAGCTGACGCGATTCTCCCCTGTGGCTCGTCTCACTTCTCGCAGGAAACGGCCCCTGACGACGTCAGGCCCCCGCAGGAGCCCTTGGACTCATCATCTAGTCCTCCTGAGAATCCTCTGGGCTGGTTGTTCTTGCTGTGTAACTGCAGGTCTCGGAGGTCGCTCCTCCGTCTGACTCCCCGAGAACTGCAGGTATCTTTTCCACTCTCACTCCTAACTCAGTCTCAGATTGCTGAATTGACTTCCCGCAGCACCAGCTTCCGCCAAACCGGGTCTCACCACCCGGGAAAACAAAGTAAGAGTCGCTAATCGGCCTGTCCCTGCGGTTGATTCCACCCTACCGGCGGGAGGAGTGGCTGTCGAATCTTCTATAGCTCCCCAGGATGCCAGCCATCCCGCGGGAGAGGACAGCTCCCCCTACTTCCGGCCAATACAAGATCACCACGCGTAAAATCTTCCCCCCGGGAAAAGAAAAGCCACTCCACCTCCTCTTTGGAACTGGGGGGGGGAGGGGCTGGGCCTTCTCGCCTGTCGTCGGCCGACAGTTCTCGCCATACTGCAGGTATGTGGTATGCTTATCATAATTATTGCTTAGCTCTCGTCATGACCGTGAAACTCTTTTGTCAGGGGATCCGGGCTCGCGGTCGGGAACTGACGCAGAGGATGAAGATGAAGATGACGAAGACAGAGAGGGGGAGGACGGCGAGAGATCCCCCTTCCCTTCATCTGACGAGTTGGAGGAAATCTTGATCAGTGCCGGGAGTGCTAAAAGGCGGGGGAAGAGGCTTGTCGACGTCCTGTCGAAGCTTATACGGCGGGAGCGGGCCCATGGCTCTGCGGCGAGAGAGTTCCGCCAATCGATGGAGAAGAGGCTGGAGGCTCTGGAGTGAGACTACTTCGTAGGCGAGACGGATCGGCCAGGTGGGCCTACCGCCGGGTCCTCTCCCGAAAGGTGTATTGCGCGGATCCGAGACCTGTCCCGCCGAATCAACCTAGGATGCACCATCCTATCGTCCTATTTCAACCCGCAGGCGCCACCGAGGACTAGGCAGCGGGAACGAGGACGATAGCGGTGGGAACCTTATTAATTCGCGAAGTCTCACCCTTTCTTACCCCCCGGCCTTCCCTTTCCCCCATGTACCCTGTTGCTTTTTTATCGGTCTTTGTAACTCATAACTTTGTTATTATTATTATTATTATTATTATTATTATTATTATTATTATTATTATTATTTATTCGGCTCTCGCTCGGCGAAAGTAACCCCTGCTTCCGCTTGTTTTACTTGTCGCGTGTCATCTCAAAATGTTTGCGCTAATCGGATTTGTCGGTCAGTCGCTGTCAATCTTAGGCGGGAAACCGAGGCATCGCCGACTTAGGGTGTGACGGTTGTACCCCCGCCGCCTTTTTGGGAATAGCCATCATGACTGTAATTTTCTATAAATAGGGGTGTCCACCTACCATATTTATTTCTCTGATCCGAAACCCGTGCCTTTTTTCTCGTCGCTTTCGCGGTTTGCCGAGAGCTCCTGCTTGCTTCCGCTTCCCCCTCCCGTTCTCGCTCTCTCGCCTCTCTTCTTAAGACCTCGCCCTCAACACCACAAGCACGATGCTGGGCGGAAGCGAGGGACGCTCCAATTGCGCGGAAGCCTTCCAAAAGCATCAGTTCCCCATTTGTAGCCTAACCATAGAGGAGTTCCAACTGATCCAGACCTGTTATATTCCCGCCGGCTTCACCGCGCGAAACCCTGACAACCGCGACAGGGTGAACAGTGCGAGGGAGGGGGAACTCGCCATCCCCCTTGAGCACTTCGAGGTGGACTTCCGCCTCCCCCTCTGGCCAGAGATGCGCCAGGCCCTCTGGTACTATGGAGTGGTTCCCGCGTAGTTGAATCCTAACTCGGTCGCTATTCTTGTGGCGTTCATCTGCTACATGCGATCCGAGAGGATCGAGTTCAGCCTCCCTATCTTCCGGAAGCTGTTTACCTTCCGCGCTAAGGAAGGAGTGATTTTCTTTTCGGGGAAGCTGCTCAAGACCACCGGTCTCGCCAACAAGCACCATCACTGGGGCGAGAAGTTCGTCTTCGTTTCCGGCGATTTCGGGAATGTTCCTCTCGCGCCCATTCAGTATGAGGATGTCGCTTACAAGCCGCCCTCCTTGGGCTCGTGCGAGAGCGCCCTCCTTGAGTTCTTCGGAACCAAGGATTTTGACGTCCAGTTCCTCCGGCGGGGCATCGATTCACTCCTCCCTGTGCCTCCGGGCGAAGGTACGGTCTCACCTTTGACTCGCTATCCCGCTCCTTTTTAAGATTAGGGCTGAGTGTTGTCGCCTCTACAGGAGAGCGCGAGATCCCCCTGTGTCAACCCTTCGACGAGGCTCATGCTGCCGAGAGCCAAACCGTGAGAGATCCGCTGGCTCTCGTGAAGTCCGCGGCTCAAGCTTGCCGGGACGAGCCGGCCCCGCTTCCTTCGACCGGCGTCGGGAAGCGAAAGCCCGGCGCCCCTTTGCCCTCAGCGCTCAAGAGACCCAAAATAACCGCTGCCGAGAAGGGTAAAGTCGTAGCAGTTCCGCCCTCCCGACCTCCTGCTCCAGGCCGCTCCTTTGAAGAGATCTTGCAGGCCGTCAGCGAGATCGCTGTTACCAAGAGTGGCGCCAAGGCACCTGCCGAGATCCCCCCAGCCCCCGGTGGAGTACATGGCGAGGGAGCCGCCGCCGAGACCTCCGCTCAGTATCCGCCTGGAGAGGTGCCGCGGGGTCACCGTAATTTTGGTCTTGGCACGAAGTGCCTTGATGCGGAAAATAAACCGCTGCTTCAGTGGGACCCTGATACCAACAGGGTCTCGATCTTGTCTTTTTTACCTAGCTGGGCGGAGCGAGAGGAAGTCACCAGTGAGGCCTTCTCCTTGGGCTACGACCTTTACAGCCGGGAGAATGCCAGCATCTATGATAAAATGACCACCAGGCTCCTGGCCTACGACTCCACCTGGGCCCTAATGCGCGGGATCGAGCTTGCGCATATGTGCGCACGTCGAAGTATCACCATCGACCGCAACTTCCAAGATATGTTCAAGGCAAGGGAGGAGGCGGTGGCTCAGGCGGCTGCCTTGAAGAAAGAGCTGGAAGATGCCAAGCAACTGATGTCCTCGCGCCCGGCGGAAGAGGTAAGCGAGACCTTTCGCGGTATTTGCTCCCGCCACTGTAGATTTCAACCTTTTTTCCCCTCATGCTAACCTCTCGCTATGCAGGATTCTGCTCAGGTCGTGGTGCTTCGTGCGGAGCTAGCCCAGACGTGATACGAGAACGTCCTATTGAGGGACCAGCTCCGGCGCATGGAGGCGAGTGCGGTTCCTCCTCCTCCTCCGCTGGACGAAAGGTTGAGGAGCCGCCACTATTCAGAATATGACATCGACAAGCTCCTTCAGGCCAACGCTCAAGCGACAGTCAAGCTGACCCTGGAGACGCAGCGAGACGTAGGTTGCTTGGATGGGAGGGGCAAGTCCATCACCGCTCGCCAGCTCTTCCCTTGGCTCTTCGAGCCCGTCCCGAAGCCCCCAGGCGCGCCTGATTCCCCACCTTCGGATGTCCCAAAATCCCCTGCCGCGGGTGGCGAGACATCCGGGGAGGGCTTAGGCGAGAGCTCTCGCGGGAGTTCAAGCGAGAGCTCGGAGGGGTACAACGCCTCCCTGAAGGCCCCCCTTCTTTTTTCTTTTGGTTGTAATGAGCGAGATGCTCTAGACTTGTAATTGCATTGAGTAAATACATTGTAAATATTTTGTAAACGTTTGTATGTCATCTTTTTTTTTATTGTAAATGTGTTTTAGAAACAACTGTTGAGGCTGAATGCTTCTCAAACATGCTTCCGTCGAGGCCCTTGGCCCCCCTAGGGTAGTCTCCCTTAGCAATGGATAGGCGGGAACCTGCCAAGAGAGCCCAGGGCTTAGACATCTCGTTTCCACGCTATGCCGAGAACCGTCTGCCGGGAACATTACTCGTAGGCCCTTTAAGGCGAGACCGTCCCTCTTTACCTTGCGCGAACTGTTCGAGGCTTTCGCCTAGCTCTTCCCACTGTCTGACTAAGGATCCTGTCAAGAGCCTTCCCGTCGGGAACTTCCTTTTGGAGAGATCTCCTTGGCAGAGACCTCCCGGTCGAGACCTCCCCTGGTCGAGACCTCTCCCTGCCGAGACCTTTCGTTCCATGTTCCGGGTGCGTTTCTTGTCCCGCTCGGAACATCCGAGTCAAAGTGTCTCCTGGGATCAAAAACTTCCCTCCCACAGGTGAGCCTTCGAGCCTGTCAGCTAACGAGAGCCTGCGCAGCGGGTCTACCTGGGGCCGAGCCGAGCTCGGGGTGTCGATGAAGTTTCCACTAACCAGACCTATCCCCCACAGGCGAGTCTTCGGACCTGCCAGCTAGATGAGAGCCTGCGCAGCGGGTCTACCTGGGGCCGAGCCGAGCTCGGGGTGCCGATGAAGTTTCCATTAACCAAACATATCCCCCACAGGCGAGCCTTCGGACCTGCCAGCTAGATGAGAGCCTGCGCAGCGGGTCTACCTGGGGCCGAGGCGAGCTCGGGGTGCCGATGAAGTTTCCATTAACCAGACCTATCCCCCACAGGAGAGCCTTCGGACCTGCCAGTTAGATGAGAGCCTGAGCAGCGGGTCTACATGGGGCCGAGCCGAGCTCGGGGTGCCGATGAAGTTTCCACTAACCAGACCTATCCCCCACAGGCGAGCCTTCGGACCTGCCAGCTAGATGAGAGCCTGCGCAGCGGGTCTACTTGGGGCTGAGCCGAGCTCGGGGGTCCGATGAAGTTTTCACAACCAAACATATCCCCCACAGGCGAGCCTTCGGACCTGCCAGCTAGATGAGAGTCTGCGCAGCGGGTCTACCTGGGGCCGAGCCGAGCTCGGGGTGCCGATGAAGTTTCCACTAACCAGACCTATCCCCCACATGCAAGCCTTCGAACCTGCCAGCTAGATGAGAGCCTGCGCAGCGGGTCTACCTGGGGCCGAGCCGAGCTCGGGGTGCCGATTAAGTTTCCACAACCATACCTATCCCCCATAGGGGAGCCTTCGGACCTGCCATCTAGATGAAAGCCTGCGCAGCGGGTCTACCTGGGGCCGAGCCGAGCTCGGGGTGCCGATGAGGTTTCCCTTAACCAGACCTATCCCCCACAGGCGAGCCTTCGGACCTGCCAGCTAAATGAAAGCCTGCGCAGCAGGTCTACCTGGGGCCGAGCCGAGCTCGGGGTGCCGATGAAGTTTCCACAACCAGACCTATCCCCCACAGGTTAGCCTTCGGACCTGCCAGCTAGATAAGAGCCTTCGCAGCGGGTCTACCTGGGGCCGAGCCGAGCTCGGGGTGCCGATGAAGTTTCCCTTAAGCAGAATTATCCCCCACAGGCGAGCCTTCGGACCTGCCAGCTAGATGAGAGCCTGCGCAGGAGGTCTACCTGGGGCCGAGCCGAGCTCGGGGTGCCGATGAAGTTTCCACAACCAGACCTATCCCCCACAAGTGAGCCTTCGGACCTGCCAGCTAGATGAGAGCCTGCGCAGCGGGTCTACCTGGGGCCGAGCCGAGCTCGGGGTGCTGATGAAGTTTTCATAACCATACCTATCCCCCACAGGCGAGCCTTCGGACCTGCCAGCTAGATGAGAGCCTGCGCAGCTGGTCTACCTGGGGCCGAGCCGAGCTCGGGGTGCCGCAAAACACATAATTACATCCAATCATAAAGGTTTCGCAATATGGAAGAGAAAAACAAGTCAATTAATGTATTATAACAAGCTTGATTTTGAATACCTAATTACATCTTCCTCATCTCACTGGTAGAAGCGTTTTAGGTCATCGCCGCTCCAAGTGTGGCTTAAGGCCCTCCCCTCCACGTCCTGGAGGTAGTAACCTCCTATTCCAAGGACTTCCTTCACTATGTAAGGTCCTTCCCAGTTCGGGTTGAGCTTGTCCATGGGAGCCGACCTTCCTGTCGCGTCAACCTTTCTCAGCACCAGATCTCCTTCGGCAAACTGCTTGACCCTGACATGCTTATCGAAATACTTGGTCATCCGCCGCTTGATCTCTTCTTGTCTGATGGCTGCCACGTCCCGCAGCTCTTCCACCATGTCTAGCGAGAGGCGTAACCCCTCCTCATTCTCCAACCTCCACGTCTCGTCTCCTTCGCCTGCGGCTGCGACCCGCGGGGACCGAACCTCGAACTCCACTAGTAGGACCGCCTCACACCTGTGAGAAAGCTTGAAGAGGGTCTCACCGGTGGCCGTGTTCGGGGTCGTTCGCAAGGCCCACAGGACCGAGGGAAGCTGTTCCACCCAATTTCCCTTTAAGTTTTCTACTTTCTTCTTGAGCAGGTTCACAATAATCTTGTTTGCCGCTTCCACCTGTCCGTTGCTCCGGGGGTGGTGGACAGAGGCAAATCTGAGGTCTATCACCAGTTGGGCGCAGAAGCTGATGAACTCTTCACTGGCAAATTGGGGATCGTTATCTGTCACTATCGCTTGGGGCAGCCCGTGCCTGCATATGATCTCCCCCCAGACGAAGTTCCTTATGACTTGCCAGGTGACCTTGGCCAAGGCCTTAACTTCTAGCCACTTTGATAAGTAATCGACCATGACCAAGAGGAACCTCCTCTGCCCACTAGCCGGAGGAAAAAGCCCAACTAAATCCATCTCCCAGATAGTGAACGACCACGGTGCCGCGATGCTTCGGAGCCTTTGAGCTGCCAAGAGCTGGAGGGGGGCGCAGAGCTGGCACTTTTGACACCTTCTTGCAAACTCCGCGGTATCCTTCCTTAGGGTGGGCCAGAAGTACCCCTGCCTGGCCACCCTTGCCTCCAACATCCTACCTCCAGAATGACTGTCGCACTCGCCCGAGTGCACCTCTCCCAAGATCCTTGGGATCTCTTCTTCGATTACACATCTTGCCAGGAGCCCTGACAACATCTTACGATGCAACCCCTCTTCTATCATCATGTTATGAGCTGCCTTGTGCCTGAAGCTCTTTGCATCTTTAACCTCCTCTGTCAGTTTACCTGTGGTCAGGAAGGTTACCAACGGGTCCACCCACGAGGATCGCCGACCTACCTCCATAAACTCCCCTTCCTCAATTGCTGGCTGAAAAAGTTCAGTCAGGGTCCCTCCTCCCCGAGGTCCAAACTTCGCCAATCGATCGGCGGCCGCGCTCTCCTCCCTGGGGACATGCTGGATTGAGAATGACCGGAATCCACCGATGATTGCCCTTACCTTGGATAGGTATTTTATGAGGGTAGGCTCCCGAGCTTCAAACTCTCCTCGGATCTGCGATGCTACTACCATCGAGTCAGTGAAAGCCTCCACATCCTGGATCTCAAGCTCCTTTGCCAAGCGAAGGCCGGCGATCACGGCCTCATATTCTGCTTGGTTGTTGGTCACCGGAAAGTGGTAAGCCACCGCCTGCTCTATCGCGACTCCCTGGGGGCTTATCAATACCACTCCTCCCCCGAGGGAATGCTTTCCCGAGGCCACATCAACCATCATCTTCCACGCTTCCTGTGGCTGCTGCTCTCCCTCCTCGACTTCGACAAGATAGTCCGCCAGAAAGTCTGCCACCGCTTGCGCTTTGATGGAGAGTCTCGGAACAAAAGAGATGTCGAACTCGCTTAGTTCAATGTACCATTTGGCAAATCCTCCCGAGTGCTCTACCCCTTCAAAGATCTTGTGAAGAGGATGGTCGGTCACCACCCTAATCGAGTATGCTTGAACGGCCGAAGTTTTCTTGCAAAGACGACCAAAGCGTAAGCCAACTATTCAAGGATGGGGTAGCGGAGCTCTGCCTTCTTCAAGATCCGGCTAACGTAGTAGATGGGCAGTTGCTTCTTTCCTTCTTCTCTTACTAGGACGGAGCTCACCGCCTCAGCTCCGACTCCAAGGTATAAGGTCAGGTCCTCCCCTTCTTTTGGGCTCTGAAGCAGAGGAGCCTGAGAGAGCTGTCTCTTCAGCACTTGGAAGGCTTCTTCGCACTCGGCGGTCCACTCAAACCTTTGGTTCCCTTGCAGCACCTTGAAGAATGAAGAACACTTATCTCATGACCTGGAGAGGAACCTGCTCAGCCCAGCCAGTTTGTCTGTCAAGCGTTGGACCTCCTTGGCATCGCGAGGTGATTCCAAATCCAGGATGGCTTTTACCTTGTCTGGGTTAGGTTCCACCCCTGCTGGAGTCAAGAGATGCCCAAGGAACTTCCTGCGGCTGGCCCCGAAGATGCACTTCAAGGGGTTCAGCCTCATCTTGAATCTCTGCATGGTGGCGAACGTCTCTTCTAGATCCAGCAGGTGCGAATCCACACACTTTCTCTTGATCATCAGGTCGTCGACATAGACCTCCAAGTTTCTCCCCCTTTGATCTCGGAAGACCCGATCTATCATGTGTTGGTATGTAGCCCCTGTGTTCTTCAACCCAAAGGGCATCATTTTATAACTGAAGCATCCCTCCCTCGTGATGAAGTAAACATCCTTGACATCGGGAGGGTGCATCCGGATCTGGTGATAACTTGAAAAAGCATCCAAAAAGCTCATAATAGAAAAACCGACGGTTAAATCAACCAGCGCGTCGATCCGACGCAGTGGGTTGCAATCCTTAGGGCATGATTTATTTAACAAAGAAAAATCGATACACATTCGTCATTTCTCACCCCCTTTCTTAACCATTACCACATTGGAGATCCAGCCTGTATACTGGATCTCTGAGATGAAGCTGGCCTCCAGGAGCTTCCTGACCTCTTCGCGGATGGGTTCCTCCAGCTTGGTGGCGATGGCCCTCATCTTTTGACATATGGTACGGGTGCGGGGGTCCAGGTTCAGGAGGTGGCAGGCCACGTTCGCGTTGATGCCCGACATGCCTGTCACGCTCCAAGCGAATATGTCGATGTTACTTTGAATGCAGGCCCACACTCGCTCCCGGTCCTCGGGACTCAAGCCTCCCCTGACCCGCACCCTCTGCTCCTGCCCTGCGCTGGTGAAGATCTCCATCTCCACTACTTCCTCGGCCAGCTCCAGCCGTGACTGCTCCCAGCTGACCCTTGCTTCTTCTTCCAGCTCCAACTCCTCCCTTCCTACTTCCTCCTCAATCTCCATCGCCTCCTCTGGCCCCTCCTACTGCTGCTCGACTTCCACGCCCCTCTGGGCCTCTCTCTTCACTCATGCTACTTGCTCTCCTACCTCCATTGCCTCCTCCGGGCTCTCCCGCTGCTGCTCGACCTCCACGCCCCTCTGGGCCTCTCTCTCAGCTTCCTCCTGCTCCTTCGCAGTCTCCTTCCTCGCCTCCTCTAGGCTCATCCCCTCTTCCTCGACGTTCTTCTCCTGCTCCGCCATCTCCCTCTCTATCTCTTCTGCCTCGGCCATCCAGGACACAGTGTTGACCGTCGTCATATAACATTGTCTTGCCAACTTCGGATCCCGCCTGATCCTAACCTGCACCCCTCCGTTATTGAACTTAAGATATTGGTGGAAAGAGGAGGGAATGCAGCGAAAGGCGCTGATGAGGGGACGCCCAAAGATGGCGTTGTAACTGCTCGGAGCGTCCACTATCACGAACTTGCAGTTCCGTGATACGCCTCCCAACTTCACATGCAGCCCTACTCCTTCTACTTCCTTCCTCTCTCCAGAGAATCCGAACAGTGGTCCATCCAAAGCCAAGATCCTTTTCCCCTCAACCCTCATCTCATCGAATGCCTTCTTGAAAATAACATTTACTGAGCTCCCGTTGTCCACCAGTATCCTCGAGACCGTGAAATTCTCCACCGCCGTCTGGATCACCAGGGCGTCACAGAACGGATCTTCATAGTCCGCATGTCTGCTGACAAGAAGGTGATCTTTTCTTCCGGTGGGGGAGCCTGGGAGGTAGAGGTGACCCCCCTTTGGTACATGGTTTGAAGGCTCCCCTTGCGGGTTGCCTCGATCCCCACTCCTCCGTAGATCACCCTGATTCCTTCTCCGGGTTCCCACGTCCACCCAATCTTCACATCTATCCTCCATCTCCCCCTACTGTACTTCCACGATCCTAACCGGAGGATCTTGCCTCCCTGCTCCTCTTGCTTCTCTCATCTCTAAGAACTCAGGGCAGGTGGCCGTCGTGTGACCCTCCTCCTGGTAGAAGTCACAAAAGAGCAATGCCTCCCTACCCCTTCTTCCTTCTCCTCCTCCTCTTCTCCCAGCTCCTCGAACTCCTCTCCTTGCTCCTCTTCCTCTGCCCACCTCCATGGCCTCTTGCGGCGGCGGGACGTGACCCCTTGTCTCCTACCTCCACGCCGGTTGGTCGAACCTCCTGGGCTCTCGTAAGTTATCTCTCCCCTGGTAACCTCCTCATTGGCCCTGGGGGCGACCCTCCTGGGGCCTCCAACCCAACCGGTTGTTCGGCTCCCAGGCCCCCCATCCCTGCTGCTGCCCATGTCTTCGGAGTTCTCCCCTCCTTCTTTCTTCTCTTTGCTCCCTCTGCTCCCTCAGCTCCTTCTGCCTTCCTGCTGTAGGCTCCTTCACATCATCTTCCGCCAGCCTGGCCAACTTCCTGCCGAACGCTGGATTTGCCCTCTCGAAGTCTATCTCTTTCGCCGCCCTCTCCATGAGCTCCTCAAAGGAGAGGGGGGCACTCTCTTCAACTCCATACTAAAGAATCCCGGCCTCAGCCCCAGGGTGAAGGCGAGCATCAGCGCGTACCATGGGACCTCCTGGACTAGGAGGATCTCTTCCTGAAATCGGTCAACGTAGTGAACCAGTGTCTCATCCTGCTTCTGCCTCACTGCAAACAGGCACTCCGCCTCCTTCTTCCGCTTCTTTGATGTTGAGAACCTCAATAGGAAAATTCTTCGCAGATCTTCAAAACAGTAGATCGAACTTGCTGGCAACTGGTGGAACCAGTCCCGAGCCTTCTCCTTCAACGTGATGGCAAATAGCTGACACTTGAAGACATCCGTCATCTGCCTTATCAAAACGACATCTTCAAACCACTGCATGTGCTGTACAGGGTCATCCTTCCCCGAGTAGTAGGACATGTCGGGCTCCCGAAACCCCTCCGGCACCGGAGCCGAGATGATGAGCTCGCTGAAAGGGCTCTCGCCTCCTGCCTGGCGAGAGGGCACGTCCCGCGGCCTCGGCTGGCTGGCCCGATCCGCGAGACCGTGCCCAGGGAAGAGTTCTCGCACTATCGCCTCCCTCTCACCCAAATCTGTCAGAGTCTCCTTGCACGGGTGCTGGCCTGGGAAGAGCTCCCGTGCAGCCACATCCCTCTCACCAGCCTTCGCCGGGACCTCCTTCCCCGGGCGCTATCCAGGGGCATTCTTGCCCAAGAGAGGGACCTCCTCTATCAGAACCTGAGGTGTGGCCCACTCGCTTTGGGCCGAGAAGGCCAAGTTGATGGTCTGCAGGACTTCTCGCCTGAAGTCCTCCAACATCTTCCTCGTCGCCTCCTCTCTCCGGGTGGGGGAGCCTCTAGAACCAGACCCTTCACCTTCACCTCCAGCCATGGGACAAAACTCAAGGCTTTCTTGTATCAGCTGCCTTCCACACTCACTGCACCAGAACTGTTGAAGCCAAAAATGACCTCAACGGGAGTTCAAAACTGGGGTGCAGCCAACACCCACTTCCCTCAAGCCTCGACCCTTGACTAGTTGCAAAGGACCTAAGACTGGCCCAAAGCCTCAGCAGGGAGGTCCCACCTCATACCCGGAAGATCTTTGAGAGCTTCCCCTTCAAAGCCAAAAGCTGGGCTAGGAGCTCCTCAGAAAGCACAGGAGATTTTTAGGATAATGAAAGCTCTCCCTCTCTAAGGAGCCCTTATGAGTCTATTTATAGCCTTTTGCTGACCTGAGATTACTGAAATACCCTTAGTTGACCTGCCAATAGCCAAATCCCGCGGTTTATCCTGAGGGTATAGGGGTAATTTTACCCGAGGGTAATTAGGTCATTCTACCCCGGGCCCTGGGCCCCACTCGGCGAGAACTCTGAGCCGAGAGCCTTCCTGTCTAGAGCCCGGCGCAAGCGGTCTCGCCTGCTTATAGGCGAGAGCTCCTCCAAGGCGGTAGCTTGGCGCAAGCGCAAGCGTTCCCGCCCACTCATGGGCGGGAACTTCTTCAGGGCGGTAGCTCCTCTGGCTAGCCTAATCCTGACCGTTGGTGTCTCCGGGTCCGACTCAGCGAATATGAGGTTGTACAATATATATATATATATATATATATATATATATATATATATATATATATATATATATATATATATATATATACACATATGTTCATATGCATGAACTCGCAGATTTTACAGAAACATGACTTCATTTCGCACTTGATGCAACTTTTCTTATTACTCTGTTGAGAATTCTTCATTGCTTATTAGAGTGACTCATTTGTTGTGATTGGACAGTTTCTTTATGAGTTGGTAATCCTTTTGTCTTTTTTGATTATTGCTACTATTGACCTTTGATCACCACTTGTACAATCTTGCTGAGGTATTCTTTTCTTTTGAATGCCTCAGGTTTGGAGCAGTAGCCGGTTGAGCGGCTAGGATTGGTTGTTGCTGGTGTCCTGCAGCTGTTGCAATTGTCCTGTTCTCACCGTTGTGAGGTAGTTTTGTTGTTTTTTTTGTTCAGACATACATGCCTTCTGGTGGGTTCGTATCAGTTTATTGACGCCCACTAAATGTTTTGGTAGATCGTTAAGTTACTTATTAGCAACTAAGATTTTTTTAGATGATTTGCTAGTTTTACTTTCTCTCTGTGAATGTTTTATGTTATAATTGCATGTTAGCTATTTTAAAGTATAAAAATCTCATTATGACTTTCTCATGCATAACATCTTTTAAATCCAAAGTCATTATATTTTAATGATGTAAAAGACTCTTTATATACTTATAATAAATCTATAGGTATGCATATCATAAGTTGTCCATTTTGGAGGTCCATACTCATGTAGGATAATAATCAAGCTAAATAAAGTATTTTCCGCATTGTATATTTATATTTCTATCTGTGGATTAGCTGATCCACCGAGCCGAGGGATACGACTGTCAAACTTAACTAAAACATGTTTTCTTCAAAATAAACTTGGGGATTTCATGATTAGTGTTAGGAGAAGGTTCTCGCCTAAGTGTCTGCAGTTATCCCCTGTACAGCGTGACATCACAACACGTGTTTTCTCTTACTCTGATACAATGTTTTATGATGAGAAAATGTGGGTTGTGACAAACAAGTCGAAAAGCCTTCGAGACTCCACCCCTAAGGGACAATTCTCGAACGTCTTCTATCTGAGGCTCCACCTCCTTGCTTCAGATCTCACCACGAACTTCCTAGCTGATCAAGCATCGATCCCGCATCTAATCCAGATACTCAATGTACTCCGCAAGATCAGCAACCTTCAAATATGACACACGACTATCAGAAGATAACACCTCCACTTGGGCTTTCGCCTCACAAAGCTCCGTCTCCAAACGAGAAGTCTCCTCTTGAGCATGCTTCAGCATCAAAGTAGTCCTTCCCACTAGAGATTTCTCCATCTCCAGAGATGCTCGAGTCTCCTCCAATTCCGCCTTCAGCTCCGATCCGATCCGACAAAATCGAGAAACGTCCCGCTCATGCTCATCCTTCAAAGCAACAAGAGAGCTCGTCATAGCTCGAAACTTCTCTTGAAGGGCCAGATACTCATCCTTCAAGCTCACGTAATGAACATTCCAGGTGTCGACAATTTGAACATGAGCCTCGATCTGCAAAAGAGAAGACGAAGAGAAGTCAACACAATACAACAATAAAGAAGAGTCAAAAATAATCAGGCTCGCTTACCACCTTGTTCATCGCCTTCAAGGAAGAAGATAGCCTTGGAGCCTCCGCAGGGAAAGACTAGGGGCCAGATGATCCAAGCACCTGTACCACGGGAGGCGAACCTCCACGACCATCGGGAGGGGAGTCAATGCCCAGAGAAGACGAACGAGGCGCCGCACTACAGCTACCTCGAGAAACTACAATGACCTTCCGCTTCTGATTGCAAACCAAAGATGTCTCAGCGGTCCTCCCAAAGTCCGAAGAAATACCATACCGCAACAAGCGTTTCTCTTCCATAAATGAATAAACACTGAACAAACGGTTCGCCAACTCCCGAGGCTCTGAAAATCCAAGCACTGGAGAAAACTCCCGCTCTCTCACCTTCTGACGACGACAATGATCAGACAGTGCGTCCCACAGCTCTGGCAAGCCCCAAGAGTTCCTGACATAACCAAACAAAGTATTTCTATGACGGCGGTCCGTCCGAACCTCAAAATCAAGCCAGCTTTTATTGTTATGGATCTCTACGCGCTCACCACCATCCGAACGAACATCGCACCAATCTCGGAAGCAGTCGAGAGAAAGTTTCCTGCCGTGCCCACAAAAGAAGACAACCAACCCCATGAGACGTACTACCCTCAAGGGAGTAAACTATGAAATCGGCATGCTGCAGAACTTCAGAATATCAACCACTTCCTCGCACGAAGGGAACCAGAATCCCGATCTCAAGGTAGTCTCGCAGATCGTCAACCAGCCACAAGGAGGATTTTGAACCCTCTCCTCGGCACGCGGTATCTTCACTTCAAAGTCGGCTGGCAGGCCGAACCTGCTCCTCTAAATTGCAACCTGAACCTCGATAAGAGAGGAGTGAAGCCGCATCGGTCTCGCAGTATACTTCGATCCCTGTCACGAAAATCAAAAATAAATTTAGACTAAAAAGTCCAATCAAAGATCATCCACCCTCGTCATGCACAAAAGGCGCGTCACCCGATAGAATCAAAAATATCTGCCACGCGCCCAGAACACACACACACGCCCCGACACATACATACCCACGCAACAGCGCCCGCGCGTGGCCACGTGCGCGCAATCCAGGCCAGGCTCGCGCCCGCACGCGCCACCAGACGTGCGGGCGCGCGCGCGTGGTCTGCTGCGCGCCCGTGAGCACGACCAGGTGCGTGCGCGCTCGCAACCATGTGGGCACCCCCACGCGCACTTTCGCATATACGTCTGCGCCCTATCTCGCATGTGTCCGCGTGCACATGCTCGCGCGCGCAACCAAGATCGTGCGCGTCCATGCGCGACCCCGCGCACGCATCCGCGTGCGCCGTCGCGACCACGGCAGCAACACCTTCCACCCCAGGTGCGTTCATCGCCTCTCCTACACCATAAATATGCTAACAATTTTTACCCAAGTTTGCAGGGCGCAACCACTTGCCGGCTCAAGTCTGTCACCGTTCTCCACCGTAGCCGCCATAAAAGTGAACAGAGAAAGATCCTTGCTTTCATTTGTCCGAAGCGGTCTTGCACAACAAAGATCTGGGGGGGGCAAATGTTGGGGCTGACCCCAATTTTATAGAAATCAGGTGTGCACATAACCACACACCCATGATGCCCACCTCAAAAAAGTGAGATCATGGGATTGATCGCGCGCGCGATCACTACGCTCGATCCCCGCACACCGATCCCATTACACGTAATGGGAAAACCGCCGCGAGCCCCACCTCGCCGACGGCAGGCGACCGGCCTCCTCCCCGGCCGCCGGCCGCCCGCCCTCTCTCGCCACGCCAGCCCCGTCCGCGGCCGAGGATGCGGCCGCCCGGACGACCCCCTTCCTCGGCCGCCGGCGCGGCCGAGGGGGCGGCCGCGCCCGCCGGCCCCTTCTTTGGCCACCAGCGCACGACCAAGGGGAACGGTCGCTCAATCCCGGCCCCCGTCGGCGGACCTCCCCTCGCCGATGAACTTGTCGGCAAGTTCGCCGGCCGCCTGCGAAGCCCCGCTCCCGTCGTCCGATCGTCGAGAAACATCTCCGATCATCCGATTTACGCGTAACCACCCACTAACCACCGGGTTATTGGGGGGGATTTAATTAATATTTTATAATGATCTCCAAATAGCGAAATAGACGCATTTAAACTATACTAAAAGTAAGTGTGATGGTGGTTATGGTGTGCGGATAGCCGCGTAACCGCCATAACCACCACCCGGAGCCTATAAAAGGATCTTCAGGCCTCCTCATTTCTCACCTTTTTCCTCCGAGTCTTCTTCTTCCTCAAGTTGAAGCTCTGCCGAATTCCTCCTACGAGCCGCACCCGAGCTAAAGCGAGTCAAGTTTAAGCCACTCGACGAAGCCAAATCTCTTAAGTTCCAAGTGGCCCCCGCAACCGTGAGTTCAGGCGCTCCGCTCCCACGTTCAGAATTGGCAAGCCGCTATCCGAAGACCACTAGCGTGAAGTGTAAATTGTAATAACTCCCAGCGCCACGGCTTGTCGTTCACCGCGTGCTAAGTGTTCTCTCACCCCAAAGCTGTAACGAGTGGTGACCTGTCACCATCGACTTCACGAACAAGTTGTAACAACCCAAAGATAGTGGACTTTGTGTAACGCCCCCACTCGTCACGTGGCATATAACGGTGGGTCCGGCTGGGGCCCCACGCCATATGTCACAGACAAGCTGCGAAATTACTTGTGGAAATCAAAATCTACTCGCATCCTAACTCAATCCATTCTAGCGCAGCATTTTTTTTTAGTTACATGAACTCAGCTCAGAGAATGTCCACTACTATATAAACTTCACATTTATATATTAACACCAGGAATGTATACAACTCACACACACATGGCCTTAAGGCCTTACGGGTTTCTCTTTGCACAAATACATTTTCGTACATCGGCACGCAGGCCGACCACACATGAAATCCAACCACGCCTCTTTGCACGGCCTTCAAGGGCCTTTAGCAACAATCCAACACTCTGCTTCCTTCAATGCCATCATCAGCACCTGTAATTCATTATCCACCCAAGAGCGGCAAAAAAAGTAACAGTCAGCTTTAGCTGACCACGTATAACGACCCTACCCCTTACCCGGGGCAGTGGTTCCTTCCCTGTATGCATTGCCATATCATAATCTCTATCAATCTATCAATCACATCCATAACACAAACGCTGTTATCCACCAGACGCTCCATGCACTCAGGGCACCTTCTTAGTGTATCGGGTATCCCAGTCATACACCGCCGATTAGAGGTTCTTCACTTGTTGGTTGGGCGGCTCAATCCTAGTCCACCAATCCCGCAAGCTGGCGACATCCCGTCCATACCACTCAGAGGTACTAACCTCACAACATCCACAAACAACCAAAGCAGATCGACCCACACCATGTGGTGTAGCTAGCCGAGTTTATCAATGTTCCCCAGGCATTACCACCAATCGACCCCTCACCTATTCCTGATCGACTCACCCTTGTGGTGCAGCAAGCCGGGTTTAACTCGGCTCCCCAGGCATTGCCACCAATCGATCCCTTATCTATCCAGATCAACCCACCCTAGTGGTATAACAGGCCGGGTTTAACTCGCGCTCCCCAGGCGTGCTACCAATTGATCTCTCATCATAACCAGGAGCTTACTCAAAGCCTCCATACATCCATAACCAACATTCATTCATCCATACAACCATTCAATCAAAGCATAAACCTTGCATAACATCAAATCCACAAAGTCTTCTCTGGTTTACCCATGATCATCACCAATCTAGACTACCAGTATAGATGGGCTTCACACAGCATGCCTATGTCGTACTCCACACTTTCGGCTCTAGATGCAAACTCAACGAAGGAATCACTTACGAAATCCACCTCTTAGTGGAGGATTCCACACATGCACAAAGAAAGGTCTTCGATGTCCAAGAAGGAGATCGTTACCCTTGAAGATCGCTTCGGTTTCATGAAGTAGTCTGATGGAAGTCACCGCCTCGGCCTCGCCTTCACAAATCCGCTCTCGGATCTTCGTCCCGCACTCCACAGCTCCTCCAGCAGCTGGCTTTCCTTCCTTCTCTCCTTCCCTTGCTCTCCCTTTCTCTTTCTCTCTCTTGAAATGAAAAAGGAGAAGAAGGAGATGAAGATGAGGGCTTATATCCCCATATCCTCGGCCTTGACCCACCTGGAAGCAGCCTAGCCTTTGGATCCAGGATAAGGGAATCGAACGGCTCAGAATTGTCCAGAAAAGCCTGAACATGGCCCGACACGCCCTGTGACACGTCCGTGTCACAGACCGTGTCACTAAAGCGGCAGACAACTGACTCAAAGCCAGCCAGTACACGGCTGTGTGACACGCCCGTGTCATACCCTACACGCCAATGTCCTGACCTACACGCCCGTGTTGACCAACCGTGTACTTCACTCGGCAACATCTCAATTCTCCTGAGACACACACGACCATGGGACATGCCTGTGTCCCAGGCCGTGCCGCGCAAACACGCCCTGGGACACGCCCGTGTCCCAGGCCGTGTACACCTTACTCGACAATCGTCGAGCACAATTCGTCGACCGGGGAGGGGGGACACGCCCTCGAACACGCCCGTGTCGCCGGGCGTGTTCCCTTCAAAAACTTCGTCGACCACTCAACCAACCATGCAACCCAACCACGACACGCCCTGGGACACGCCCATGTCCCAGGCCGTATCAACCAACCTGAAACCCAAAACTATATTGAGGTGTTACAATTTGACCGGCACAGACCCGATTACATGGTTTTTTACCTAGTTGAGGGGTTTTTCCACGTTAAAAATGCTTGTGTACAATCGACCTACTCTATTGACTGTGTGCGCGCTCGACCGTTCCGAGAGATAAGACTGTCCAAGTATTCCGGCCCGACCGGAACATCGAGTTAGACCGCAACATTCCGACATACGAGTGATGTTCGTAAATAATCTTGTGAGAGTGTCAAATAATTTTTGACATTAAGGCTCTATGTTAGGTACATTGGTCAAATGTACCTGATTTGAAGAAGCCTCACCAACTCAATGATATACATCATAATGTATTTGATGTATGTTTGAGTTACTTGTGCAGGTTAGGTATTCATTGGACTGAAGCTAAAAAACTTTCTAAGTCCATGTGTCGACACCCAGAGGGAAAGTGTCGACACTTGAGAAAGCTTGTGTCGACACCCAGACAAGCAGTGTCGACACTTGGAGTCATTGTGTCGACACCCGGGATGAAGAGTCGACACCAGACAGAAAGTGTCGACACAAGGAGCTGTGTCGACACTCAGTAAAGAAGAATGCAGAGAAGCAGTGTCGACACTTAGCAGAAGTGTCGACACCTAGAAGAGCTGTGTCTACATCAGAAAGTGTCGACACTTGGAGTTGTGTCGACACTCAGCAAAAGTCTGCAGAGTCTAAGTACAAGTGTCGACACTCAACACAATGTGTCGACACTATGCAGAAGAGTCAACATTTAAAGTAAGTGTCGACACTCAACACAATGTGTCGACACTATGCAGGAGAGTCAGCATTTGAAGAATGTGTCGACACTCAGCACAAGTGTCGACACACTACCAGAAGAATCAACACTTGAAGTAAGTGTCGACACCCAGCACAATGTGTCGACACTTAGCTAAAGACTCAACACTTGTAGAAAGTGTCGACACAAGGAGCTGTGTCGACACTTAGCAAAGAACAGAAATATCTACAAAATATATTCTAAGTACAAGTGTCGACACTAAGGGAATGTGTCGACACTCAGCTGAAGAATCTATATTGAAGACTTGTGTCGACACCAAGAAGCAGTGTCAACACTTGACAGATTCAACACAAGAAGTTGTGTCGACACAAAAGAGATGTGTCGACACTTAGAAGAATACAGTTAAAGAATGAAGAACAAGTACTTGTGTCGACACTCAATTTCAGTGTCGACACATGCAGAAGAATCTGTGTCGAGACATACAAGGAGTTGTGTCGACACCTTGTAGACTTGTGTCGACACTTACACAGCATGTGTCGACACTTGGTCTATAAGTGTCGACACTTAAGAACAGAAAGTCTCGACAATATCTGACAGTTAGAGAATTTCAAGAAGTGACTGGTTGACATGACAGCTGCCGATCCAGCCGGTCTACAGCAACTGTCAGGGAAGTCAGAAGTCTGTTATGAACCGGACCAGCCGGTTACCATGAAGAATGCCTATAAATAGGCACTCACAGTTTACAGAAACTGTTGTTGAAGCTATTTGAAGTAATTGATCAGATTATTCAAGTAATCAGAAAAGTGGTACACAGAGTATCAACACAAGAAGATCTGGCAGTCCAACTGCAGATCTAAGAAGTTGGAGAGAGAGAGCTCCAATCAAGAATTCAGTCTTTGGAACTAGGCTGAGAAGAAGGATTCAGAGGCATCTAGATCTTAAGAAGCAGAGGTCAAGGAACAACTGCAGAGGATTCAGACTTATTCAGTTCTACTCAAGAAGCTTTGAAGGAAGCTAAGTCAGTTTGGATCTATCTGAGTTCTTCCAAGAACTCAGCAAGAAACTCACAACTCCTCTCTTATTTTCTGAGTTGTTGAGTTATTTGTTGTAATACTATTTTAACTTGTAGGATCTTTGGATCTGAGTGCATTGTAAGCCTAAATTTATAAAGGCTGAGGGTAGGGCTTGAGAGCCTGAGTGTAGGAGTTGAAGAACTCTGAGTGTAGGCCTTGATTGACTGAGTGTAGGCCTGGGTGGCTGAGTGTAGGCCTTTGTGGCTGAGTGTAGGCTTTGGAGAAAGCTGAGGTGTAAGGCTTTGGGCCTGAGGTGTAGGAACCTATTTGGGTTCTGAGACAGTGGAGAAGTTTGGCCGAATCTAGTACACTGCTAGATAGGCGAAGGGGGAAAGTGGATGTACCCAAAGATTGGGGAACCACTATAAATCATTGTGTGCTGTGCTGTGTATGTTTGATTTTTGCTGATTGCTGTAATAGACTACTTAGAAATCTGTGATATAACTGTTTGGCCGCCATCAAAGTTAGAAAAGGATTAGATCACCTATTCACCCCCCCCCCCCTCTAGGTGTTTAGGTACCATATCTTTCAAGTGGTATCAGAGCCAGGTTCCTCAAAACAAGGACTAACAGTCTAAGGAGATCCTGTTTGGCAGAAACAGTCTAAGTCAGAAAACAGCTTCAAGAAAATCAAGAACCATGGGTTCTTTTGAAAATCAAAAAGAATTGGGTTCCATGAAATTACCTATTTGCAGAAAGGAAATTTTTGGGATCTGGAAAGAAAGGGTAAGGCTATTTATGGAGGCCTCAGACCCAAGAATCTACATCACAGTTAAGGAAGGGCCTTATGTGTCAATGAAGATCTCAGTATTGGATGCAAATCAGAGGACTCCAAAGGATTTCTCTGAGATGACCAAGGATGAAATTGTCCTAGTCACTATGGACAAGAGGGCACAAAACATAATAGTGAGTGTCATTGATGATGCAACTTTTCAGAACTTAATTCACTGTAAAACAGCAAAAGAAATGTGGGATACCCTCATTGTCTATATGGAAGGTTCTGAAGAAGTTAGACAAGATAGGAAGTCCTTGCTTAATCAAGAGTATGAGAGCTTTAGGCAAGGCAAGGGAGATAGCATCACTGAATGCTACAAGAAGTTCTATAGAATAGTTAATGAACTCATGTCTTATGGAAGAGAGTTCAGCAACTATGAACTAAATGACAAATTCCTAAGGTCCCTAACCAAAGATTGGGACACCAAGATCTGTGTCATAAGAGAAATGACAAAATTGGGAGAAATTCCTCCTCCTACACTATTTGGCAAGTTGTTGTCATATGAGATGCAGCTGACAGTGAGGAAAGAGGAGGAGAAATCAACAAGGACTGAGCACAAGGAAAGGAATGTTGCCTTCAAGACAGATGTTCCCAGAAAATGCAGAACTAAGTCATCAACTCCACCTCCAGAGGTAGTTGAATCTGAGTCAGAAGGGTCTGTCAGTACAAAGTCTACAAGCAGTGAAAGTGATGAAGACTTTGCTGCCTTCACTAGACACTTTCAGAAATTCCTGAAAAAGAAACAGTGGAGGTCCAGACCATCTACTTACAAGGGAAAAGAAGTCTTGTATCAGGAGAAAAAACCTTCTAAGAAGGACAGAAAGAAGACAAAGACAAGCAAGGCAACTGGATCAAAGATTGTGTGCTACTGCTGCAATAGACAGGGTCATGTCATTGCTGATTGTCCTGAGAAAAGAAAAGAATCCAGTGACAGGAAAAAGACTCACTTCAAAGGGAAGAAAGAAGTCTTTTGTTGCCAAGAATGAGAAGACTCTTTCAGATATTTCTTCTTCAAACACTGATACTGATGATGAAGCCTACATAGGGCTATTTGCTGAAGAAGAAGAAGAAGAATTTATGCAGATCTTGGAGTCAATTTATGAACAAGAAGACTGCCAATGCCAAGGACTGATGGCATTGACTGAGAGTGCCAAAATCCTGGAGCAGCCAGGACCTAGTCAGGTACAAAGTCCAACTCTAAGTTCAGTTTCTTGTTCTAGTTCAGAATCAGAATCATCTTCATCAAATGATGGAAGTGGTTCTGAGTCTGAGGATGATATTCATCAGCTCATAGATGAATATAAGGTGCTGTTACAGGCTTATAAGAAAAGCAAGTCCCTTGCCAAAAGTCAGGCAAAGAAATTGCTAATCTAAAAGCTGCTGCAACAGACCTTGAGAAGCAGTATGATCAAAAACTGAATGAAGTAGCCAGGCTGAAACACATTACAGTGATTCAGATGGGTACTATTACATTTAAGAATGATCAAATTAAGAGACTGGAGACAAATCTTCAGAAAGAGAGAGAACTGGTTGCAAAGTTTTCAAAGCCTAAATCAGTTCTACCTTTGATTGATGATTTTATTCATCACAAAGGCAAGGCTGGACTGGGTTTTGTTAAACCTGCTAGGACTGTTCAGGATCAGTCCAAGCCCAAGGGCAAGGCCCCAACATTCAATCAGTCAGCTGCAGTTAAGACAGCAAAGTCTGTACCTAAGCAAAGGTACAATAAGTTTGAATGTTGGTGTTTTGTGGCAAGGTTGGCCACTTTGCCTTGGATTGTTGGCACAATGCCAGTGCAAGTTGAGTAGCAAGTTACCTGGTGGAAAGCCAGTAGGTAGCTGTGTCATGTTGCAAACTAACAATCACCAAGGACCCAAGTTTACTTTGGGTTCTAAGGTTCATTAATTTGTTTTGCAGGTGAATCCAAGTGGCCATACCCCAACATGGTACTTGGATAGTGGATGTTCCAGACATATGACTGGAACAAGGGGACTACTGAAGGACTACATTCCAATCAAAAATGGTCCTAAAGTGACCTTTGGTGGTTCTGAAAAGGAATCATCAAAGGGTTTGGTAACATTTCTTCAAACCTTGTTACCATTACTCAAGTGGCTTATGTTAAAGGGTTGAAACACAACCTTATAAGTATAAGTCAGTTAAGTGATGTAGGGTATGACATCTCATTTGTTAAAAATGGTTGTCATATCAAGAGGTCAAGTGATCAAGAGATCATTTTGACAGGATATAGAAAGAGGAATGTCTACTGTCTAGACATCATGATTGAGAACAATGGTTCTCCTGTTTGTCTTGTAGCTGATGAGACAGTCTCTCATTGTGTCAAGTGGCACAAGAGGCTAGCTCATCTTAACTACAAGACTATTAGCAAACTCTTTAGCAAAGAGTTAGTGAGGAATGGTCCTCAAGTTAAGTGTGTTAAAGATGGCATTTGCTCAGCTTGTCAAAAGGGCAAGCAGACCAAATCCACCTTTAAAAGCATTGAGAACAAAGATGCTGTGAGGTGCTTATACCTCTTGCATATGGATCTCTTTGGTCCAATTCCAGTTCACAGCTTAGGTAGGAAGGTCTATACCTTTGTAGTTGTTGATGACTACTCAAGGTTTTCCTGGGTGTTCTTCTTAAGGCAGAAATCTGAAACACCTAGTGTCTTCTACAGCTTTGTCAAGCAAATTCAGAATGAACTAAATAGTACTGTGGTCAAAATTAGAAGTGACCATGGTACTGAGTTTCAATCTGAAAGCATGACAAAACTATGTGAAGACTTTGGGATATTTCAAGAATTCTCTTCACCTAGAACACCTCAGCAAAATGGCATTGCTGAGAGGAAGAATAGAACCTTGATAGAGGCTGGTAGAACCCTACTTAGTGATACATCACTGCCTGAGTATTTCTGGGCTGAAGCAGTTAACACTGCATGCCATGTGATAAATAGGGCTACCATCACTAAAAGACTAAACAAGACCCCCTATGAAGTAGTGAAAGGCAGGAAACCAAACCTATCCTATTTTAGGATCTTTGGTTGCAAATGCTTCATACTTAACAATGGAAGTCTTACATAACTAAGTTTGCTGCCAAGTCCCAAGAGAGAATTTTTGTTAGGTACAGCAACAATAGTAAGGCTTATAGAGTATACAACTTGATTACACAAGTTGTAGAGTAGACTGTGCATGTAGTTTTTGATGAGACAAAACTTATTAACAATGAGTTGTCTAGCAATGTATGCAGCCCCACAGGTTTGACAAAGAAATTGGACAAGCTTACTATAGAAGAGATGCCTGCTGAAAGACAGCAAGTAGAAGGCAATAGCAGTTATCCAGGGGAGAACTACATGTGCCAATAGCTGAAGAAATACAAGAAGTACAACATGATGCAGATGCTGAAGAAGTTCAACCTGAAGCTAGGATGCCTCCAGCCCACAGGCATCTAAGAGATCATCCAGTAGAGCTGATTATTGGAGATCCAAGACAAGGAGTTCAGACAAGGAGCAGAAATCAGAATGCTGCAGTATATTCTAGTTTTCTGTCTCAAATAGAACTTAAGAAATTTGAAGAAGCTATACAAGATCCACAGTGGACTGAAGCTATGCAAGAAGAGCTTAATCAGTTCAAAAGGTGCAAGGTTTGGGAGCTGGTTCCAAAGCCTAAAGACCACAATGTTATAGGAACTAAGTGGATCTACAGAAATAAGTTAGATGAACAAGGGGTCATCATAAAGAATAAAGCAAGACTGGTTGCAAAAGGATATAGGCAAGAAGAAGGTATTGATTTTGATCAAACTTTTGCCCCAGTAGCCAGACTGGAGGCCATAAGGATGTTCTTGACCTATGCAACCTATCAAGGATTCAAGGTTTACCAGATGGATGTCAAGTCAGCATTCTTAAATGGTAATCTTAAGGAAGAAGTCTATGTGGAGCAGCCTTCAGGTTTTGTTGATCCAACTCAACCTCATTATGTCTATAGACTTAGGAAAGCATTATCTGGGTTAAAACAAGCTCCTAGAGCTTGGTATGAAACCCTATCTAGTTTCCTCATTGAGAACAAGTTCACAAGGGGGAAAATAGATAAGACTCTATTCCTTAGGGAATCTAGAGGCAAAGTCATACTTGTCCAAATATATGTAGATGACATTATATTTGGGTCTACTGAAAGTAGCCTTTGCAAAAAGTTTGCAAAGCTTATGCAAAGTCAATTTGAGATGAGTAGTATGAGAGAGCTAAAGTTTTTCTTGGGTCTCCAAGTTAAACAGACTGAAAGTGGCTTGTCCATATGTCAGTCCAAGTTCACCCTAGAACTCATAAGGAAATATGGTATGGATTCATCCAGTACCATGAAGACTCCTATGGGGTCAAGTATGTCTCTTAGCAAGGATGATGCAGGAAAACCTGTAGATGAAACCTTGTATAGAGGGATAGTTGGCTCCCTACTATACTTGACTGCAAGTAGGTCTGACATTATGTATGCTACATGTGTTTGTGTCAGGTATCAAGCCTGCCCTAAAGAGTCTCATTTGACTGCTGTCAAAAGAATATTGAGATATCTAAAGGGCACTCCCTATCTAGGCCTCTGGTACCCTAGGAATGGAGATTTTGATCTAACAGGTTATACAGATGCAGACTTTGCAGGATACAAAGAGGATAGAAAGAGCACAACTGGAACCTGTCAATTCCTAGGAGGAAGAATAATTTCATGGAGCAGCAAAAAGCAGACTAGTGTGGCTATCTCCACAGCTGAGTCAGAATATGTAGCTGCAGGAAGTTGCTGTGCTCAACTTCTATGGATTCAACATCAGCTAGTGGACTATGGATTTCAGGTAAGTAGAACTCCACTTTACTGTGATTCTACAAGTGCTATTTCAATAGCTAACAACCCTGTATCTCATAGTAGAACAAAACATATTGAGATTAAATATCACTTTCTTAGGGAGCATGTAGAAAGAAATGATATTGCACTTGAATATGTTAAAACTGATAATCAGATAGCTGACATGTTTACTAAGCCCTTAGAAGAAGCTAAGTTTAATAGATTCAAAATTGAACTAGGTATGATAAACTTAGACTAAGTTTACAAAATAGAAAATTGGCTAAGTCAAAAGGTGTCGACACATAGACAAGTCTATGTCGACACAGAATAAAAGTGTCGACACTTCAGGAAAAAGGTGTCGACACATCTAGGATGTTGGTGTCGACACTTCAGAATATTAGTGTCGACACATGTCGAGTAGGTGTCGACACATCCAATGTGGTGTCGACACTTAAGTTTTACTCAGAATTTTCTAAGTAAAGTCTCGACTATTCGTCGAGTAGAGTGGTGTCGACACATAAACATGTGTCGACACATGATATCTGTTGACTAAACTTGTGTCGACACATGTGTGTCGAGCCATTATAAGTCAGTGTCGACACTTATTGACAGTGTCGACACATTTTTAGTTATCCATCCCGCCTGTTCGACTTCAAATCAGAAAGGTATAAATAGGGTTCTGTCTTTGATTGTCGACACGCTTTCAACGTTTCGAGACCAAAACTCTTGTGTCGACATTTCTCTTTTCTCAAGACTAAATCTCCAAACCCTAATGGCTCCCAAGCTCGAGGAGAATGTTAACGAAGGCTATGAGCTCATGCGAGGTGCATTCGATGAAGCTGATCAAGAACTCAAGGCGGTAGTAACCCTAATTGCCGATTCTGGATTGAAATACTTGACTTCAGAACCAACGAAGATTTGGAAAAAGGAAGTTCTTGAATTCCTCCATGGAGCAGCTGTAGATGACTCTGGATTCAGGATCAAATCCAGAGTTCATGGGACTAAGGTCAAAGTTTCACCCAAGAATCTGAGAAAGGTACTCCAGCTACCTAAAGCACATGATGAAGAGGAAGTAACTGCTTCAAAGACCAGGGAAGCTCTTACTTGGTGTGGACTGGATCCAAAGATGAAGGTAGGATCAGTCTTTAACAGGAAAGGCATGAATAATCAAGGGAAATTCATGTCTGAAATAGTGGGAAAGGTCATTCTCAGTAAACCTGGAGGGCATGACAGGGTGTCAGCCTCAATGTTCAATATCATGACAAGAATCATCTTCACCCTCAAAACAGATTGGTCAATGGTCCTCTATGAAAAGATCAAGGAAAGTCTGAAAAAGCCCAATCTGGGCAGAATTATAAGTCTCTACCTGGCTGGTACAATACCAGAGGTAATGAGCACAGCTGCTGGAAGCAAGATCAATCATATGAGAAAGATGGATTCCAGGATATTTTCTAGATGGGAAAGGGTGTTGTCAAAGGACATGCCTACCCCTGAGAAGCCAGTATCTGAGAAAGTTACTCCTCCCAGGAAGAAGAGAAAGACTGCTGCTGTGACAGAAGAGTCCTCCAGCAGTTCTGATAGTGAAGCACAGGTTGTTTTCACACCTGATGACCATGAAGAAGTGGCTGTAGAGAAGACTCCTGCTCCTCACGATGTAGCTGAGATCCAGGGGGAGCTGCCTCCAGCTAGCCCCATCCATAGGGATCACAGCCAGGGGGAGCTTCCAGTAGTAGAAGAACCATCTACTCTGGACAGTGAGCAAGCCACCATCATTATTCAAGAGGTACTCACTGACTTAACAACTTTAGAATATCTTATTGAAGATGTTGATTTGTCTGATGTTCCTCAGCAAACTCAGCTATCTAGCCAAGCTCCAGATGTTGGTCTTGCAGACACATCTGTTGTTGTGCAAAATGTTCCAGATACTACTCAAGTAGTTGAAGAACAAAGACTATCTCCAGCTCCATCCCCTCATGAATATACTATGGAAGATTTGTTTCTGAATTTATATCAAGAGGATTTTGACATGGACAAGGTTGCTGCTGCTGAAGAGAAGGGTGCTGCTGCTGAGGGGGAGCACATGGCAGTTCTGGAAGAGCCTTTAAGGCTAGACACTGAGAAGGCACTAGATGTGCAAGCTGAAAAACCACAAAGCCCTAAGGATAGGGTTGAGATTGCCAGCACCTCTGCCTCTGAAGATGAGGATAGTGCTAGGGCTAAGAAGAAGAAATTGTTTGTATTCAAAAGAAGAAGTCAGAGCTACAAGAAAGCCATCCAATCCATTGCCCCACAGCCCATAGTTCAGCAAGCTCCAACTGCTGACTATAGTGCTTTACTGATTGCACTACAGATCAAGCTGGATGAGCAAAGGAAGGCTATAGAGACTTATGTTGATGAAGGGCACAAGACCCTACAATTTGATCTGGCACAGGAAATCAAGTCAATAAGGTTTGAAATGAACCTTAATAAAAAGGAGATGACTGACTGCTTCCACAAGAGTGGGAATGCAGTAGTCTATTTGGCTACTCACCAGGAGAAGATCAAGACTCAAGTAGATGATATAGCATTGAAACAAGGCTATGTGCTGGAAAATCAATTAAGGATGAATGATAATTTGACTGCATCCCACAATGCTATAGTCACTGAATTAAAGAATAAGTCTGCTGAACCATCTACATCTGCTGCTGCTGCAAAGGCTGATTTTGATAAAATCTTTCAAGCTGAGATTACTGCTGTCAAAACTGCTATACAAGATTCCCAGAAAGCAATCTCTGAACAACTTACAAAGCTTAGACCTTATTTTAAGGATGACATCAGGTATTTGGATAGTCAGATTAGATTCCAAAAGGATGATGTAAGAGACCATGTGGCCCAAGAAGTCATAAAGGGGGAGAGAGTGTTAGTCAAGGCAAGTTCTGAGCATGCAAAATGGATATCAAATTCAATCAGGGCTACACTTGGATATCATCCCCTGTGTGATGACAATGAAGTTGCTGAATCTGGACTGAACCCTGCCTATTTTGGAGGTGAGCCACAAGAAGTAGCTCAAGTCATTTATCCACCTCCAGATTTTGAAATGATTCATGCAGAGGTGAGCACTATGTATAGCCCATCTGGGGGCAAGGAAAATGTCCATTTAGAAAAGGTTGTTCAACCTATAACAGCAGCTATGCAAGAGGCTTTGGACAAAGAAGAAGAGACAAGGCTGTCAAAGAAGAGGTTTAGGAAACTAGCAGAACAAAAGCCAGATTTTGAACAATGGAGCCCTACCTCTAGAAATATCATTCTAACTGCCTGGAAAGCTGCTAAAGACAACACTACTGATAGAAACAAGTGGTTCTCAGAAGCTGAATGGAGGAAGCATGAGATCAGGCAGGAAGCCATTGTCCAGTACAGAAGAAAGGCTAAGTTAGGAAAGCTACCTCCTACTGCAGTGGAGCCTAGCAAGTACTTTCCTAAGCCCTATCATTATTTTGAGAGACAGAAAATCAAGGCTGAAGAACAAAAGAAGAAGGACTCAAAAGGCAAGAAGCCTGCTGATGCTGAGCCTACTACTACTGCTGCTGTCAAAGCTCAAGTTAAAGCTGGAAAAAGAATTGTTATCAAAGAACCTGATCAGAAATAGATTAGCAATTAAACTTGAAGCTTGTTGTAATCTTTTAAATGAAAAACATTTTTATACAACATTGAAAATGTATAAGGAACAATGTTAGAACAATATGTGATAAATATAGTATGATTGTTCTGAAATGTGTTTGTTTCTTATTTGTTCTGGAATGTTGAATGTATATATGTGTGAAGTTTTACATGTTCATGTTAACCCTGCTGATTATAATCTGCTTTTCATCATTTTGTAATTTTTAATTATGAATGGTGTATATCATTGACTAAGGGTTATGACTTCTCCAAATTGGGGGAGATTGTTAGGTACATTGGTCAAATGTACCTGATTTGAAGAAGCCTTACCCAACTCAATGATATACATCATAATGTATTTGATGTATGTTTGAGTTACTTGTGTAGGTTAGGTATTCATTGGACTGAAGCTAAAAACTTTCTAAGTCCATGTGTCGACACCCAGAGGGAAAGTGTCGACACTTGAGAAAGCTTGTGTCGACACCCAGACAAGCAGTGTCGACACTTGGAGTCATTGTGTCGACACCCGGGATGAAGAGTCGACACCAGACAGAAAGTGTCGACACAAGGAGCTGTGTCGACACTCAGTAAAGAAGAATGCAGAGAAGCAGTGTCGACACTTAGCAGAAGTGTCGACACCTAGAAGAGTTGTGTCTACATCAGAAAGTGTCGACACTTGGAGTTGTGTCGACACTCAGCAAAAGTCTGCAGAGTCTAAGTACAAGTGTCGACACTCAACACAATGTGTCGACACTATGCAGAAGAGTCAACATTTAAAGTAAGTGTCGACA
This sequence comes from Platanthera guangdongensis, assembly GCA_039583875.1. Taxonomy (NCBI): domain Eukaryota; kingdom Viridiplantae; phylum Streptophyta; class Magnoliopsida; order Asparagales; family Orchidaceae; genus Platanthera; species Platanthera guangdongensis. The sequence goes on along the minus strand of CM077151.1, from coordinate 55,873,981 downwards.
CTCAACACAATGTGTCGACACTATGCAGGAGAGTCAGCATTTGAAGAATGTGTCGACACTCAGCACAAGTGTCGACACACTACCAGAAGAATCAACACTTGAAGTAAGTGTCGACACCCAGCACAATGTGTCGACACTTAGCTAAAGACTCAACACTTGTAGAAAGTGTCGACACAAGGAGCTGTGTCGACACTTAGCAAAGAACAGAAATATCTACAAATATATTCTAAGTACAAGTGTCGACACTAAGGGAATGTGTCGACACTCAGCTGAAGAATCTATATTGAAGACTTGTGTCGACACCAAGAAGCAGTGTCAACACTTGACAGATTCAACACAAGAAGTTGTGTCGACACAAAAGAGATGTGTCGACACTTAGAAGAATACAGTTAAAGAATGAAGAACAAGTACTTGTGTCGACACTCAATTTCAGTGTCGACACATGCAAAAGAATCTGTGTCGAGACATACAAGGAGTTGTGTCGACACCTTGTAGACTTGTGTCGACACTTACACAGCATGTGTCGACACTTGGTCTATAAGTGTCGACACTTAAGAACAGAAAGTCTCGACACTATCTGACAGTTAGAGAATTTCAAGAAGTGACTGGTTGACATGACAGCTGCCGATCCAGCCGGTCTACAGCAACTGTCAGGGAAGTCAGAAGTCTGTTATGAACCGGACCAGCCGGTTACCATGAAGAATGCCTATAAATAGGCACTCACAGTTTACAGAAACTGTTGTTGAAGCTATTTGAAGTAATTGATCAGATTATTCAAGTAATCAGAAAAGTGGTACACAGAGTATCAACACAAGAAGATCTGGCAGTCCAACTGCAGATCTAAGAAGTTGGAGAGAGAGAGCTCCAATCAAGAATTCAGTCTTTGGAACTAGGCTGAGAAGAAGGATTCAGAGGCATCTGGATCTTAAGAAGCAGAGGTCAAGGAACAACTACAGAGGATTCAGACTTATTCAGTTCTACTCAAGAAGCTTTGAAGGAAGCTAAGTCAGTTTGGATCTATCTGAGTTCTTCCAAGAACTCAGCAAGAAACTCACAACTCCTCTCTTATTTTCTGAGTTGTTGAGTTATTTGTTGTAATACTATTTTAACTTGTAGGATCTTTGGATCTGAGTGCATTGTAAGCCTAAATTTATAAAGGCTGAGGGTAGGGCTTGAGAGCCTGAGTGTAGGAGTTGAAGAACTCTGAGTGTAGGCCTTGATTGGCTGAGTGTAGGCCTGGGTGGCTGAGTGTAGGCCTTTGTGGCTGAGTGTAGGCTTTGGAGAAAGCTGAGGTGTAAGGCTTTGGGCCTGAGGTGTAGGAACCTATTTGGGTTCTGAGACAGTGGAGAAGTTTGGCCGAATCTAGTACACTGCTAGATAGGCGAATGGGGAAAGTGGATGTACCCAAAGATTGGGGAACCACTATAAATCATTGTGTGCTGTGTTGTGAATGTGCTGTGTATGTTTGATTTTTGCTGATTGCTGTAATAGACTACTTAGAAATCTGTGATATAACTGTTTGGCTGCCATCAAAGTTAGAAAAGGATTAGGTCACCTATTCACCCCCCCCCCCTCTCTAGGTGTTTAGGTACCATATCTTTCACTCTATTTGTTTGAGCGTTTCGGTGCTCCGTTTTGGGCACACGCCGCCGGAAGGCGGGTAAACAAATGAACCTCCAGCGGCGTTTGCTCTGTTTCCACCCGCCCGCCTTGAGAAACGCCCCAAAAAGCTCCGTTTGGAGCAGCCACCTCCCCCCTCCGTTTCGAACACTCTGTTTCCACCCGCCGGATCGACCCGCCACCGCCGAAACAAATGAAGCCTAAGCTCCTTTTGACACAGTGTGTGGCGGTCGTAAACGTATGAGTTAAAAAAACATTTATTAAGAATCACCTAACAAACATCGTTCATTTGAACATATAAGTGGATTAAGGCTTCATTTGTTTTAGCGGTGGCGGTTGTAAAACGAGCTGTTGTAAATGCAGGCTTGTAAAGGGAGCTGTTGGAAACTGAATGCTGGAAACGGAGTTCTGTTTGTCTAGTCTGCGTTTGCAGAGCTGTTCGAAACAGAGAACTGTTTGACATTACTGTGTTTGGAAATGGAGATCCGCGACTGAAATTTTTTTCTTATAAACATTATTTATAAATATGCATATTAAACCTTCAAAAATAATGAAATAGAAACAAACAAATTATTTTTTATTAACCTCCGGCGATGGTTGTTACCATAAGGTGCAGTTCAAACATTTATAGGTTTTCCACATTACATGTAAACGTTTTCTAAATATGAAAAATGCGTTCAAGCTCGGTGCAATAATTGTTCGGCAATTGAGTCACGCAATGCCACCATCTCATCCACTCCTACCCGAATCCCTTTAACATTGTCTCCACTTGAGCCAACATTATTTTGAGCAATTACTTTTGAGATTGTTCTCCAGTTCAGTTATTAACCTCCGGCGATAGTTTCCAGTACAACATACAGACAACACAACATACACACAACACACATATACACACAATACACAGTCACACAATTCACATATACAATACACACACACAACATACACACACACACTCCGAAACTCCAAAACTCCAAAACTCCAAAACACACACAATATACACAACATATCCAACATATCCAACAAAAATAGGGGAAAAAATTTGGGGGAGGAGGTATTCCTGCTGCTGCTACCAGTCAGATCTACAGTAGAGGAGGGTAATTTCTGCACAACATATCCAACATTCATTCATCCATACAACCATTCATCAAAGCATAAACCTTGCATAACATCAAATCCACAGAGTCTTCTCTGATTTACCCATGATCATCACCAATCCAGACTACTAGTCCAGATGAGCTTCACACAGCATGCCTATGCCGTACTCCACACTTTCGGCTCTAGATGCAAACTCAACGAAGGAATCGCTTACAAAATCCACCTCTTGGTGGAGGATTCCACACATGCATAAAGAAAGGACTTCGATGTCCAAGAATGAAATCGTTACCCTTGAAGATCGCTTCGGTGCCATGAAGTAGTCGGATGGAAGTCACCGCCTCGGCCTCGCCTTCACGAATCCGCTCTCGGATCTTCGTCCCGCACTCCACAGCTCCACCAGCAACTGGCTTTCCTTCCTTCTCTCCTTCCCTTGCTCTCCCTTTCTCTTTCTCTCTCTTGAAATGAAAAGGAGAAGAAGGAGATGAAGAGGAGGGCTTATATCCCCATATCATCGGCCTTGGCCCACCTGGAAGCAGCCTAGCCTTTGGATCCAGGATATGGGAATCGAACGGCTCAGAATTGTCCAGAAAAGCCTGAACACGACCCGACACGCCCTGTGACACGTCCGTGTCACAGGCCGTGTCACTAAAGTGGCAGACAACCGACTCAAATCCAGCCAGTACACGGTTGTGTGACACGCCCGTGTCACACCCTACACGCCCGTGTCCTGACCGACACGCCCGTGTTGACCAACCGTGTACTTCACTCGGCAACATCTTAATTCTCCCGAGACACACACGACCCTGGGACATGCCCGTGTCCCAGGCCGTGCCGCGCAAACACGCCCTGGGACACGCTTGTGTCCCGGGCTGTGTACACCTTATTCGACGATCATCGAGTACAATTCGTCGACCGGGGAGGGGGGACACGCCCTCGGACACGCCCGTGTCGCCAGGCGTGTTCCCTCCCAAAACTTCGTCGACCACTCGACCAACCATGCAACCCAACCACGACACGCCCTGGGACACGCCCGTGTCCCAGGCCGTATCAACCAACCTGAAACCCAAAACTATATTGGGGTGTTACAATTTGACCGGCACAGACCCAGTTACATGGTTTTTTACCTAGTTGAGGGTTTTTCCACGTTAAAAATGCTTGTGTACAATCGACCTACTCTATTGACTGTGTGCGCGCTCGACCGTTCCGAGAGATAAGACGGTCCAAGTATTCCGGCCCGACCGGAACATCGAGTTAGACCGCAACATTCCGACATACGAGTGATGTTCGTAAATAATCTTGTGAGAGTGTCAAATAATTTTTGACATTAAGGCTCTATTTGTTTGAACGTTTCGGTGCTCCGTTTTGGGCATACGCCGCCGGACGGCGGGTAAACAAATGAACCTCCGGCGGCGTTTGCTCTGTTTCCACCCGCCCGCCTTGAGAAACGCCCCAAAAAGCTCCGTTTGGAGCAGCCACCTCCCCCTCCGTTTCGAACACTCTGTTTCCACCCGCCGGATCGACCCGTCACCGCCAAAACAAATGAAGCCTAAGCTCCTTTTGACACGGTGTGTGGCGGTCGTAAACGTATGAGTTAAAAAAATCATTTATTAAGAATCACCTAACAAACATCATCCATTTGAACATATAAGTGGATTAAGGCTTCATTTGTTTTAGCGGTGACGGTTGTAAAAGGAGCTGTTGTAAATGCAGGCTTGTAAATGGAGCTGTTGAAAACTGGATGCTGGAAACAGAGTTCTGTTTGTCTAGTCTGCGTTTGTAGAGCTGTTCGGAACAAAGAACTGTTTGACATTACTGTGTTTGGAAATGGAGATCCGCGACTGAAATTTTTTTCTTATAAACATTATATATAAATATGCATATTAAACCTTCAAAAATAATGAAATGGAAATAAACAAATTATTTTTATTAACCTCCGGCGATGATTGTTACCATAAGGTGCAGTTCAAACATTTATAGGTTTTCCACATTACATGTAAACGTTTTCCAAATATAAAAAATGCGTTCAAGCTCGGTGCAATAATTGTTCGGCAATTGAGTCACGCAATGCCACCATCTCATCCACTCCTACCCGATTCTCTTTAACATTGTCTCCACTTGAGCCAACATTATTTTGAGCGATTACTTATGGGATTGTTCTCCAGTTCAGTTATTAACCTCCGGCGATAGTTTCCAGTACAACATACACACAACACAACATACACACAACACACATATACACACAATACACAGTCACACAATTCGCATATATAATACACACACACACACACAACATACACACACACAACACACACACACACTCCAAAACTCCAAAACTCCAAAACTCCAAAACACACACAATATACACAACATATCCAACATATCCAACAAAAATAGGGAAAAAAATTTGGGGGAGGAGGTATTCCTGCTGCTGCTACCAGTCAGATCTACAGTAGAGGAGGGTAATTTCTGCACAACATATCCAACATTCATTCATCCATACAACCATTCAATCAAAGCATAAACCTTGCATAACATCAAATCCACAGAGTCTTCTCCGATTTACCCATGATCATCACCAATCCAGACTACTAGTCCAGATGAGCTTCACACAGCATGCCTATGCCGTACTCCACACTTTCGGCTCTAGATGCAAACTCAACGAAGGAATCACTTACAAAATCCACCTCTTGGTGGAGGATTCCACACATGCATAAAGAAAGGACTTCGATGTCCAAGAATGAGATCGTTACCCTTGAAGATCGCTTCGGTGCCATGAAGTAGTCAGATGGAAGTCACCGCCTCGGCCTCGCCTTCACGAATCCGCTCTCGGATCTTCGTCCCGCACTCCACAGCTCCACCAGCAACTGGCTTTCCTTCCTTCTCTCCTTCCCTTGCTCTCCCTTTCTCTTTCTCTCTCTTGAAATGAAAAGGAGAAGAAGGAGATGAAGAGGAGGGCTTATATCCCCATATCATCGGCCTTGACCCACCTGGAAGCAGCCTAGCCTTTGGATCCAGGATATGGGAATCGAACGGCTCAGAATTGTCCAGAAAAGCCTGAACACGACCCGACACGCCCTGTGACACGTCCGTGTCACAGGCCGTGTCACTAAAGTGGCAGACAACCGACTCAAATCCAGCCAGTACACGGTTGTGTGACACGCCCGTGTCACACCCTACACGCCCGTGTCCTGACCGACACGCCCGTGTTGACCAACCGTGTACTTCACTCGGCAACATCTTAATTCTCCCGAGACACACACGACCCTGGGACATGCCCGTGTCCCAGGCCGTGCCGCGCAAACACGCCCTGGGACACGCTTGTGTCCCGGGCTGTGTACACCTTATTCGACGATCATCGAGTACAATTCGTCGACCGGGAGGGGGGACACGCCCTCGGACACGCCCGTGTCGCCAGGCGTGTTCCCTCCCAAAACTTCGTCGACCACTCGACCAACCATGCAACCCAACCACGACACGCCCTGGGACACGCCCGTGTCCCAGGCCGTATCAACCAACCTGAAACCCAAAACTATATTGGGGTGTTACAATTTGACCGGCACAGACCCGGTTACATGGTTTTTTACCTAGTTGAGGGGTTTTTCAACGTTAAAAATGCTTGTGTACAATCGACCTACTCTATTGACTGTGTGCGCGCTCGACCGTTCCGAGAGATAAGACGGTCCAAGTATTCCGGCCCGACCGGAACATCGAGTTAGACCGCAACATTCCGACATACGAGTGATGTTCGTAAATAATCTTGTGAGAGTGTCAAATAATTTTTGACATTAAGGCTCTATTTGTTTGAACGTTTCGGTGCTCCGTTTTGGGCACACGCCGCCGGACGGCGGGTAAACAAATGAACCTCCGGCGGCGTTTGCTCTGTTTCCACCCGCCCGCCTTGAGAAACGTCCCAAAAAGCTCCGTTTGGAGCAGCCACCTCCCCCCTCCGTTTCGAACACTCTGTTTCCACCCGCCGGATCGACCCGTCACCGCCAAAACAAATGAAGCCTAAGCTCCTTTTGACACGGTGTGTGGCGGTCGTAAACGTATGAGTTAAAAAAATCATTTATTAAGAATCACCTAACAAACATCATCCATTTGAACATATAAGTGGATTAAGGCTTCATTTGTTTTAGCGGTGACGGTTGTAAAAGGAGTTGTTGTAAATGCAGGCTTGTAAATGGAGCTGTTGAAAACTGGATGCTGGAAACAGAGTTCTGTTTGTCTAGTCTGCGTTTGCAGAGCTGTTCGAAACAAAGAACTGTTTGACATTACTGTGTTTGGAAATGGAGATCCGCGACTGAAATTTTTTTCTTATAAACATTATATATAAATATGCATATTAAACCTTCAAAAATAATGAAATGGAAATAAACAAATTATTTTTATTAACCTCCGGCGATGATTGTTACCATAAGGTGCAGTTCAAACATTTATAGGTTTTCCACATTACATGTAAACGTTTTCCAAATATAAAAAATGCGTTCAAGCTCGGTGCAATAATTGTTCGGCAATTGAGTCACGCAATGCCACCATCTCATCCACTCCTACCCGATTCTCTTTAACATTGTCTCCACTTGAGCCAACATTATTTTGAGCGATTACTTATGGGATTGTTCTCCAGTTCAGTTATTAACCTCCGGCGATAGTTTCCAGTACAACATACACACAATACAACATACACACAACACACATATACACACAATACACAGTCACACAATTCGCATATATAATACACACACACACACACACAACATACACACACACAACATACACACACACTCCGAAACTCCAAACTCCAAAACTCCAAAACACACACAATATACACAACATATCCAACATATCCAACAAAAATAGGGAAAAAAATTTGGGGGAGGAGGTATTCCTGCTGCTGCTACCAGTCAGATCTACAGTAGAGGAGGGTAATTTCTGCACAACATATCCAACATTCATTCATCCATACAACCATTCAATCAAAGCATAAACCTTGCATAACATCAAATCTACAGAGTCTTCTCCGATTTACCCATGATCATCACCAATCCAGACTACTAGTCCAGATGAGCTTCACACAGCATGCCTATGCCGTACTCCACACTTTCGGCTCTAGATGCAAACTCAACGAAGGAATCGCTTACAAAATCCACCTCTTGGTGGAGGATTCCACACATGCATAAAGAAAGGACTTCGATGTCCAAGAATGAGATCGTTACCCTTGAAGATCGTTTCGGTGCCATGAAGTAGTCGGATGGAAGTCACCGCCTCGGCCTCGCCTTCACGAATCCGCTCTCGGATCTTCGTCCCGCACTCCACAGCTCCACCAGCAACTGGCTTTCCTTCCTTCTCTCCTTCCCTTGCTCTCCCTTTCTCTTTCTCTCTCTTGAAATGAAAAGGAGAAGAAGGAGATGAAGAGGAGGGCTTATATCCCCATATCATCGGCCTTGACCCACCTGGAAGCAGCCTAGCCTTTGGATCCAGGATATGGGAATCGAACGGCTCAGAATTGTCCAGAAAAGCCTGAACACGACCCGACACGCCCTGTGACACGTCCGTGTCACAGGCCGTGTCACTAAAGTGGCAGACAACCGACTCAAATCCAGCCAGTACACGGTTGTGTGACACGCCCGTGTCACACCCTACACGCCCGTGTCCTGACCGACACGCCCGTGTTGACCAACCGTGTACTTCACTCGGCAACATCTTAATTCTCCCGAGACACACACGACCCTGGGACATGCCCGTGTCCCAGGCCGTGCCGTGCAAACACGCCCTGGGACACGCTTGTGTCCCGGGCTGTGTACACCTTATTCGACGATCATCGAGTACAATTCGTCGACCGGGGAGGGGGGACACGCCCTCGGACACGCCCGTGTCGCCAGGCGTGTTCCCTCCCAAAACTTCGTCGACCACTCGACCAACCATGCAACCCAACCACGACACGCCCTGGGACACGCCCGTGTCCCAGGCCGTATCAACCAACCTGAAACCCAAAACTATATTGGGGTGTTACAATTTGACCGGCACAGACCCGGTTACATGGTTTTTTACCTAGTTGAGGGGTTTTTCAACGTTAAAAATGCTTGTGTACAATCGACCTACTCTATTGACTGTGTGCGCGCTCGACCGTTCCGAGAGATAAGACGGTCCAAGTATTCCGGCCCGACCGGAACATCGAGTTAGACCGCAACATTCCGACATACGAGTGATGTTCGTAAATAATCTTGTGAGAGTGTCAAATAATTTTTGACATTAAGGCTCTATTTGTTTGAGCGTTTCGGTGCTCCGTTTTGGGCACACGCCGCCGGAAGGTGGGTAAACAAATGAACCTCCGGCGACGTTTGCTCTGTTTCCACCCGCCCGCCTTGAGAAACGCCCCAAAAAGCTCCGTTTGGAGCAGCCACCTCCCCCCTCCGTTTCGAACACTCTGTTTCCACCCGCCGGATCGACTCGTCACCGCCAAAACAAATGAAGCCTAAGCTCCTTTTGACACGGTGTGTGGCGGTCGTAAACGTATGAGTTAAAAAAATCATTTATTAAGAATCACCTAACAAACATCATCCATTTGAACATATAAGTGGATTAAGGCTTCATTTGTTTTAGCGGTGACGGTTGTAAAAGGAGCTGTTGTAAATGCAGGCTTGTAAATGGAGCTGTTGAAAACTGGATGCTGGAAACGGAGTTCTGTTTGTCTAGTCTGCGTTTGCAGAGCTGTTCGAAACAAAGAACTGTTTGACATTACTGTGTTTGGAAATGGAGATCCGCGACTGAAATTTTTTTCTTATAAACATTATATATAAATATGCATATTAAACCTTCAAAAATAATGAAATGGAAATAAACAAATTATTTTTATTAACCTCCGGCGATGATTGTTACCATAAGGTGCAGTTCAAACATTTATAGGTTTTCCACATTACATGTAAACGTTTTCCAAATATAAAAAATGCGTTCAAGCTCGGTGCAATAATTGTTCGGCAATTGAGTCACGCAATGCCACCATCTCATCCACTCCTACCCGATTCTCTTTAACATTGTCTCCACTTGAGCCAACATTATTTTGAGTGATTACTTATGGGATTGTTCTCCAGTTCAGTTATTAACCTCCGGCGATAGTTTCCAGTACAACATACACACAACACAACATACACACAACACACATATACACACAATACACAGTCACACAATTCGCATATATAATACACACACACACACACAACATACACACACACAACATACACACACACTCCGAAACTCCAAAACTCCAAAACTCCAAAACACACACAATATACACAACATATCCAACATATCCAACAAAAATAGGGGAAAAAATTTGGGGGAGGAGGTATTCCTGCTGCTGCTACCAGTCAGATCTACAGTAGAGGAGGGTAATTTCTTCACAACATATCCAACATTCATTCATCCATACAACCATTCAATCAAAGCATAAACCTTGCATAACATCAAATCCACAGAGTCTTCTCCGATTTACCCATGATCATCACCAATCCAGACTACTAGTCCAGATGAGCTTCACACAGCATGCCTATGCCGTACTCCACACTTTCGGCTCTAGATGCAAACTCAACGAAGGAATCGCTTACAAAATCCACCTCTTGGTGGAGGATTCCACACATGCATAAAGAAAGGACTTCGATGTCCAAGAATGAGATCGTTACCCTTGAAGATCGCTTCGGTGCCATGAAGTAGTCGGATGGAAGTCACCGCCTCGGCCTCGCCTTCACGAATCCGCTCTCGGATCTTCGTCCCGCACTCCACAGCTCCACCAGCAACTGGCTTTCCTTCCTTCTCTCCTTCCCTTGCTCTCCCTTTCTCTTTCTCTCTCTTGAAATGAAAAGGAGAAGAAGGAGATGAAGAGGAGGGCTTATATCCCCATATCATCGGCCTTGGCCCACCTGGAAGCAGCCTAGCCTTTGGATCCAGGATATGGGAATCGAACGGCTCAGAATTGTCCAGAAAAGCCTGAACACGACCCGACACGCCCTGTGACACGTCCGTGTCACAGGCCGTGTCACTAAAGTGGCAGACAACTGACTCAAATCCAGCCAGTACACGGTTGTGTGACACGCCCGTGTCACACCCTACACGCCCGTGTCCTGACCGACACGCCCGTGTTGACCAACCGTGTACTTCACTCGGCAACATCTTAATTCTCCCGAGACACACACGACCCTGGGACATGCCCGTGTCCCAGGCCGTGCCGCGCAAACACGCCCTGGGACACGCTTGTGTCCCGGGCTGTGTACACCTTATTCGACGATCATCGAGTACAATTCGTCGACCGGGGAGGGGGACACGCCCTCGGACACGCCCGTGTCGCCAGGCGTGTTCCCTCCCAAAACTTCGTCGACCACTCGACCAACCATGCAACCCAACCACGACACGCCCTGGGACACGCCCGTGTCCCAGGCCGTATCAACCAACCTGAAACCCAAAACTATATTGGGGTGTTACAATTTGACCGGCACAGACCCGATTACATAGTTTTTTACCTAGTTGAGGGGTTTTTCCACGTTAAAAATGCTTGTGTACAATCGACCTACTCTATTGACTGTGTGCGCGCTCGACCGTTCCGAGAGATAAGACGGTCCAAGTATTCCGGCCCGACCGGAACATCGAGTTAGACCGCAACATTCCGACATACGAGTGATGTTCGTAAATAATCTTGTGAGAGTGTCAAATAATTTTTGACATTAAGGCTCTATTTGTTTGAACGTTTCGGTGCTCCGTTTTGGGCATACGCCGCCGGACGGCGGGTAAACAAATGAACCTCCGGCGGCGTTTGCTCTGTTTCCACCCGCCCGCCTTGAGAAACGCCCCAAAAAGCTCCGTTTGGAGCAGCCACCTCCCCCCTCCGTTTCGAACACTCTGTTTCCACCCGCCGGATCGACCCGTCACCGCCGAAACAAATGAAGCCTAAGCTCCTTTTGACACAGTGTGTGGCGGTCGTAAACGTATGAGTTAAAAAAACATTTATTAAGAATCACCTAACAAACATCGTTCATTTGAACATATAAGTGGATTAAGGCTTCATTTGTTTTAGCGGTGACGGTTGTAAAAGGAGCTGTTGTAAATGCAAGCTTGTAAAGGGAGCTGTTGAAAACTGGATGCTGGAAACGGAGTTCTGTTTGTCTAGTCTGCGTTTGCAGAGCTGTTCGAAACAAAGAACTGTTTGACATTACTGTGTTTGGAAATGGAGATCCGCGACTGAAATTTTTTTCTTATAAACATTATATATAAATATGCATATTAAACCTTCAAAAATAATGAAATGGAAATAAACAAATTATTTTTATTAACCTCCGGCGATGATTGTTACCATAAGGTGCAGTTCAAACATTTATAGGTTTTCCACATTACATGTAAACGTTTTCCAAATATAAAAAATGCGTTCAAGCTCGGTGCAATAATTGTTCGGCAATTGAGTCACGCAATGCCACCATCTCATTCACTCCTACCCGATTCTCTTTAACATTGTCTCCACTTGAGCCAACATTATTTTGAGCGATTACTTATGGGATTGTTCTCCAGTTCAGTTATTAACCTCCGGCGATAGTTTCCAGTACAACATACACACAACACAACATACACACAACACACATATACACACAATACACAGTCACACAATTCGCATATACAATACACACACACACAACATACACACACACAACATACACACACACTCCAAAACTCCAAAACTCCAAAACATACACAATATACACAACATATCCAACATATCCAACAAAAATAGGGAAAAAAATTTGGGGGAGGAGGTATTCCTGCTGCTGCTACCAGTCAAATCTACAGTAGAGGAGGGTAATTGCTGCACAGAACAGAGTGCAGGGGGAGAGGGGGGAGATGAGTAGTCTGGCAAGGTAGGAAAATCAAGAAAGGGAAGGCATAGGAGCCGGAGCAACAAATCTGCGCCGGAGAAGAGTAGTCCGACGGAGAAGAGCAGTCCGTCGGAGAAGACAAGTGGCTGAAGCCCTTCACACGGAAGGCTCGATGCTGTCGTGGAAGAAGCTCGATGCCGGAGTCCGTCACCGATCGCCGCCGGATGTCGCAGAAGGGAGTCCGCCGGATGTCGCGATGACAACGCTGTCCAAAGCCCTAAAAACGCGATAAACCGGAGGTAGACTCCTGCAGTTCGTCCCGCGATTATTTGAGCAGTAGGTAAACAGTGTGGGTTTGGAAACGTAAAGCGGAAAAACAAATGATTTTCAGCCGGCTTTTCGTTTTGGGCAAACAGAACGGAAGGGAAAAGCCTAACCAAATGAAGCCTAAGTTCCTTAAGTGGATATTAACAAATGACAATTTAACCCTCGTGTTCATGTCCGCCACCACCGTACCAAGTGGAGCCCACGCTTCGTTTGATTCGGCGGTGGCGGGACCAGCCGGCGGGTCCAGATGGAGGGTTGGAACTGGAGGGGGGGAGGAGCAGCTCCAGACGAAGCTTTTTGCTCCGTTCTTCACGGCACGACGGGTCCATACAGAGCAAACGCCGCCGGAGGCCATTTGTTTGCCCGCCGTCCGGCGTCATATGCTCCAAACGCCCGACGAAAACGGAGCGCCAAATGAAGCCTAAGGCTACGTTTGTTTCGGCGTTTTCGCCGGGCGTTTGGAGCAAACGCCGCCGGACGGCGGGTAAACAAACGGGGCGCCGGCGGCGTTTGCTCCGTTTACACCCACCACCACAAGAAAAAGCCCCTCAAACGCCGCTTTTCCAACCCCGCCTCCCCCCTCCGGTTCCAACTCTACATTTCGACCCGCCTGGAGCAAACGCCACCACCACCGCCGTACCAAATGAAGCCTAAATATCACACTGCCCAAATGAAAATACTATAAATAGGCAGTATCAGTTCATCCAACTGACGGCTCTGATCGTTCCATGTCCATCCATACAGCCTACTTTCAAGCATTATATTTGGAGAGAAAGGGAGAACGGAGATCAGCAGCAGCAAGAGCTGCCGCCTTTTATAAAGAAAGTTTCCTCACCCGCTTCCTCTCGCTGTCCCTAATACCTCTATTGGCGGCTGAGGGGAGTCCACTCGCCGGCCAAAACCCTAAAAAAATTTATTCCCCGATTCAGAAATCTTAGTTCGTGCGTGAGATATTAGGTTGGAGGCTGTTAGTAGGCTATGGAGGTTCCGTCAGATCGGAAACCAAAGCATCATCAGGAATTCAACAGCCTCGCCATCACGGACCTCTCGCCTTCGACTTCATCCCCCACGTTTCCGCCGGTTGTGACCGCTTCCTTCGCCGCCGACAACTCTGGAGTTTCCCAGTTGCGTCTCCGGCAGCCGGAATCAGGCGGAGAGGCTATTTGCTTTGGTCTGCGCAACTCTCAGGTTGGACGACTTTCTACCTCCCTGAAGAATGCGGCTGCACTTTACCTGGGTCTGCTGCATATGTGATGATTCTGATATTCATACTGTCTTTTGTCTCTGTTTTGAGTTTTAGCTCTTTAATCTTGGACCATTGGAGACGTTGGTAGTAGTCGAAGAATCAGGAAATAGTGAAACGGCCAAAGAGGTATCAGTCATAATGCACCGAGTTTCTTCTTTCACATAATGCATTTCAGATCATTTCATCCCCAAAATTACCTAAAGTTCATGGAATGTTTCAAAAAAAAAATTTGAAGGTTTTATATTTGCATATTCATGTGATTAGCTGTTCTAATCGGTAATCCTTTGTATAGTTGCTAATGTTTAACAATGACATCTTCTTCTATCATGTTTATTCAAGCCCATTCCTTATTGCCGTATTAGATTCTCTATTTTGATCTGGGCTTTTTGGCACTTTGCACCCCCAAATTACCCTATTTTAGGACTTTGCATCCCGAAATTTTAAAATTGGCACTTTGCACCCCCTAATTACAAATTCTTAACATTTTGCACCGCAAGACTGAAATTTAAGGGATATTTAGGTCCGGGAACCTTCCAAAATGCTCATTTTGGTACTTTGTAAATAGCCAAAATAAGGTAGGTCAGGGTGCAAAGTGTCAAAATGAGCATTTTGAGTGGTGCCCGGACCTCAATACCCCTTAAATTTCAGCATTGGGGGTGCAAAATGCGAAAAATATGTAATTATGGGTTGCAAATTGCCAAAATAGAGTAATTCGGGATGCAAAGTGCCAAAAAGCATTCTGATCTGTACGTGATTCTCTTTATTCTTACATGCCTTTCTTCTGGGGATTGTTGTGCTTCATATTTTCTTAAGGAGAGTGGACTTAAAATTAATAATACTATGCCTTTCTTCTTGGGATTGTTGTGCTTCATATTTTCTTAAGAAAGAGAGTGGACTTAAAAATTAATAATACTATGAAAGCTTAAATAAAAAACCAATCTTTTTAAGTGTACATGTGTAGGAATTAGAAAGAAACTGCGGCGAGAGACTTCTTTGATATTTACAAGTTCGTTAGTTCTTTCTCTCAAAAGAGTTAATTCAAAATTGTGCCCAGGAGTTAGACTCAATTCAACTACCATCATTTTTTGAGACATCTTTAATGCTCGGATAAGGTAAAAACTGAGCCAGAAACCTAGAGAAAGTGCATTGTGCAAAATACCAAGTCCTCGAGACGAGCTGATAAACTAAATGGAAACCATGGAAAATTCCAAAGAGCTATCCCGACAGAGCAACAATTGAACTCTTAATAGTGTTTTGCACTAGTTTTGTTACCACAATTACCACAGCTTGACTTGAGGAATTCACCTTGCCACTATAATGGCCTTGTCATCTTGTTTATCAGGTCTGTTCGACATTTATACATTTATAATGCATGGAACTGGACGCTAATTCATCATGACGTGATTGAAAAGTTATGCTTGCTTTTTCATTTTTACCGGGTTTCAAGTGAGAAATGTCGTTCCTCGCTTCCTGTCTTTCATTATGTCTTTCAATCTCTCTCTCTCATTCTCAGTTTCTCACTCTTTATATCTTAATCTCTCTATTTTTATTTTTCGCTCTCTCGCTGCTGTCTTTCTTCACTTTCTCCCTTTCTCTCTCTCTCAAATCTTTTTTTCTCCTTTTTTCTATTTATTCTTTTTTGCCAGGTTAGTTGATAGACAACAACAACAACATTCAAGCCTTTATCCCACTATAGTGGGGTCAGCTATATGGATTCTTTGTCGCCATTAAAGTTGCAACTGCTCTAGTGTCGATGGGATTTTGATAGACTTCAAAATATTTCAAGTCATATTATATCACAAATGACTAGACATTAAGCATTTATTAGCAACAATTCTTTCTCTTTTTTTCTAGGTTATCTTTGAAGCTCTGGGATCTTAGAGTTGATTGGGTTAATAGCTTCTCTCACCTTGTTTATTGTTTCATATGCCAGAGTTCATCCTTTTCAAAAGCTTTCAAACTAGAGTTCACAACACTTTATCAACAGAAAGCCTTTTATGCAGCATTTGAACGGTTGAAGCACGGAGTCTCCATTACACAAAATGGTACATTTGCACCTATTTTAATTTCTGCACTACTATGATTTTTTTTTGCTGATTGACGTAAAAAAGTTTTTTCATACTGAGCAGTTCCTTTAACCTTTAATCATATTGGTGCAAAATATAAATTTATGAGGTGCAAAGAGATTTTAATTCTAATAGACATGAAAATTGCAGCATGCCATTTGGCTTTAGCTACTTAAAGCCTAATGTATATTAAAAATTAATTCCATGTTTTAGAATACCTGAATGTGGGGGAGTCAGGAAGGAATAATTTAATATAACTGATAGCTTCCTTGATAATTTTTTTAAACATTGGTTGATGATCTAGATGATTGTGGAAACCATGATGTGCGCTGCAACGGCCCTGCCAGACCACCACAATTTAATTGCTTTTCATCCACACATCAAGGGCAGAATTTTATACACATAGCAACGAAAACAATAAGCATTAAGCTGATCACCAAATATCCAACAGATATGTAGAGCAAACTCGCAACAGTGTGTATATATATAAATATGATTCATAATACATCATAATTTTGATGATCCAAAGTACAACAGTCTCATAACATATATACTCATACCTCAACATGATATAGCCTTCCAAACTAGTGACGATTTAAGTACACAAAATATTCACTAGAGAATATCTACCCATAAAATCCTGTAATCCTTGAGGCAAAAGTTCCGACGAATCCCGACTTACTAAAGAACAATTTCTTTTCATCTTTACATTTTGCTTGATTTGTTTCTATAATTTAAGAGACTGCGGTGATGATTTAAACCCATAATCTATACTTTTCTTCCCTTAAAAGTCTTTTTTTTCCTCAGACAACTTACTGCTGACTTCATCTTCTTTTACCTAAAATAGTTAGAAATAAATCCGTTAGACATACTGCCCTAATGAATTCTCATTTCTTTAACAACTTATATGCAATTCAAGAGTTAGTACTAATATGCATAAATAAAACCGAGAGAAGAAAAAAATCATTTACATGTTTGTAAACTGATAATCTGCATGAAATTAAAAACAATATGTAAATAACTATACCAATTCTTAATGAAACATGGTGTAAGAAGACAGAATGATTAACATATGGTTAATCTTGATTCTCAAGACTTATGACAAATTACTATTTTTATTACCTGTGTTTATTATCGTATTTCATATCATAACATAAAATATGCTGCATTATTCTTTATCTTAATTCATTTTTTTCTATACACATTAAGTTAAGGGTAGATTGCTTTTCTTTCTTTCATAATTGTTAGAGAAATAGGATATATTGTAAAGGCCCATTAATTTGGCCCATTTTATTCTCTCTTGCTTTAGTCCCACATCTCTTGTATAGGACCCTTCTCCTCTCTCCTCTCCTATATATATGTTCTCATACTTGTTTTTAATATATGGAAAAGTGTTCATAAGGTTTGGGACCATTTCTCTACATGGTATCAGAGCTTGCGGTCTTCCCTTGTCTTCAAACCGCCCAGCTCGCCCAGCCCGCCTTCCCCTGCGGCCTGCCTTTTCTGTCCGCTCCGATCTCCTGCGGACTATTTTTCCCCTATCCGCGTGCCTTCTGCGGACTGCCCCTCTGCATTCGCCTCTCTTCTCTCTCTCTCCGTGGTTCCACCCTCCTCAGGCTTCTTATAGCCATCTTCTGCTCTGACCCGTGGGGCCCTCCTCTTCTATCCGCTGCGGGCTTTCCTTCCTGACCGCTGCACGCTCTTCTTCTGTCCGCTCGAGCCTCCTTGCTCGCGGACTGCTCCTCTCTTCTCCCTATCCGCAGTCTTTTGCGGACTGCTCCTGTCCGCTGCGGGCTCTCCTCTTGTCCGCTACGCGCTCCTCTTCTCCCTTGCTGCGTGGATTCTTCATCCTCGCGGTCTCTTCTTCAGTCCGCCACGGGTTTGCTGCGGCCTGCTCTATGCTATAGTCTGCTGCGACCTGCTCAGCTCGCTGCGTGGGCTGTCCTCCAGTCCGCTGCGAGCTCTCCTCTGCTCTGGTGCAGCCTGCTCTCTACTCGAGTCCGCTGCGGCCTGCCCCAGTCCGCTGCGATCTACTCCAGACCGCTGCGTTCTCTACTTCAAGCCGCTGCGGCCTGCTAACTGCTCCGTCTGCTGTCTCTCTTCGAACGACGAGCTCCCTTCCTGCACTTGCGGCCTCTCCTCTCTACTCGCTGCCGACTACACCAGTTCCCTGCGGCCTGGTTCTTGTTGTAGCCTCGGCTTCTCCTGCGGCCTGGTTCTCGCTGCGGGCTCGGCTTCTGCCTGGTCCTTGTGCGGCCTCTGCGGCCTTGCTGCGGCCTCTGCTTGGTGCTCCTGTTGCGGCCTCTGCGGCCTGGTCTTTGGCGACCCCTATAAGGATGTGTGCCTCTTCCGCACTGATCACCCCACCACTGGTCTCTGTGGTGTCTATCTCTGATAGCGGAAGCTCCTGTCTTGTACATAGTTCCTCATGGATTTTGGACTCCGGTGCGACGCACCACATTACCCCACTACAGCCTCCACACTACCTGGCCTCCGTGCATCCTAAGTTCATCACTGTTGCAAATGGGGATACCACTCCCGTCTCTGGATCCGCTGACATCCCTCTTACTCCCTCTATTACACTTCGATCTGTTCTTCATGTTCCTGACTCTCCTTTTAATCTTCTCTCTATTAGTCGTCTAATTCACGACCTCAATTGCGACATAACCTTCTCTTCAACCTCTTGTGTTGTGCAGGATCGCAAGACGCGGAACATCCTCGGTACCGGGCGGCTGTCCAATGGGCTCTACATTTTCGGTTCCTCTTCTCCCACCGCTCTGTCCACCATCTCTTCTGTTGACTGACATCGTCGGCTTGGGCATGCTCCTCTTCCAATTCTCCAGAAAGCTCTTCCTGATGTTTCCCTTTCTGAGTTTCGGTGTGAGTCTTGCATTTATGGCAAACAACATCGTGTCTCCTTTACCTCCCCTAGTACTCGGTGCGATGCCCCCTTCTCCTTAGTCCATTCTGATATTTGGGGGCCATATAAGCTCCCGAGTGTTTTTGGCTATCGGTATTTTGTCACATTTATCGATGACTACTCACGCGTTACCTGGTTATATTTACTTCGAGATCGTACTGAACTTCCCTCCACTTTCCGTGCCTTTCTGGTAGAGATTCGTACTCAGTTTTCTACCTGCGTCAAGATTTTTCGTACCGATAATGCGCGCGAGTATACGGGCCACACCTTCTCTAATATCTGCACCGAGTTTGTTATTGTTCATCAGACCTCGTGTGCATATACTCCTTAACAGAACGGCGTCGCTGAGCGGAAGAATCGGCACCTTCTCGAGGTCGCCCGCTCTCTCATGTTTCAGATGCAAGTTCCACCTCTCAATTGGAACTTTGCCGTCTCTACTGCCTGTCATCTCATCAACCGCATGCCCTCATCCACCTTGAACTTTGTGGCTCCTGTCACTCTTCTCTTTCCTTTCAAGGCTCTGTTCTCTCTCACGCCCCGTGTCTTTGGATGCACATGCTATGTTCATAACCTAGCTCCGCCCACTGACAAGCTCGCTCCCCGAGCAACCAAGGTGATGTTTGTTGGCTACTCCCGCACCTAAAAAGGATATGTTTGTTATTCTCCTGCCGACGGTAAACTAATCATCTCTGCTGATGTCACCTTTTTGGAAGATCAACCATTTCATACCATCTCTACAGATCCGTTTCTTACTCCTATAATTCGGCCCGTCGTACCCGTTACGTCTCCTTCCCCCCTCTACTTCCAACACCTACCCCCGCCAATCCGTCCTACGCCGCCTATCATCCAGGTGTACTCTCGTCGCCCTCCGAGCTCTCATGCCCTGCCCCGGCCTCCCTCTACCGAAGTGATTTCGCGGCCTGCTGATCCGGTGCCTATCTGCACAGCTCATCCCATGGCGAATTATGTCTCGTTACATCGCCTGTCCCCGACCCTTCACACCTTTGCTACTTTCTTGTCCTCTATTTCTGTTCCTACTTCTGTGCAGGAGGCTTTGCAACATCCAGGTTGGCGTGCTGCCATGGATGAAGAAATGCGCGCTCTTTGGGCGAATCAGACTTGGGATCTGGTCCCTCTACCACCTGGGCAGCCTACAGTTAGTTGCAAATGGGTCTTTGTCATCAAGCATGCTTCCGATGGGACGGTTGACCGTCTTAAGGCCAGACTGGTGGCTCGTGGCTTTACTCAACAACACGGTCTCGACTATGAGGAGACCTTCTCTCCGGTCGCCAAGCTCAACACGGTTCGTGTCCTTCTCTCTGTCGCTGTGCATCGTCGGTGGCCCTTGCACCAACTCGACATCAAGAATGCGTTTCTCAATGACGACCTACAAGAAACCGTCTATATGCAACTACCTCCCGGGTTTGAGACCACGGGGGAGTCCAGAGTTTGTCATCTTAAGAAATCTATCTATGGTCTCAAACAATCCCCGCGGGCATGGTTCGATAAGTTCAGTAAAGCTGTTCAGGCAGTTGGTTTTACTCGGAGTTCGGCAGACTTCTCTCTGTTCACTCGACATAGAACAACAAGCACGATTCTCCTTTTGGTATATGTTGATGACATCCTAATCACAGGCAATGACTCAAAAGGGATACTAGAGGTCAAACAACATTCTAGCTCTGTTTTCCAAACAAAAGATATGGGCAACCTTCGATACTTCCTTGGCCTTGAAATCGCAAGACGTCCTGATGGACTTGTCCTATCCCAACGGAAGTACTGCCTTGACCTTCTTCGTGATGCTGGCTACTCCGGGTGTAAACCTGTGGACACACCGATGGATGCCAATCACAAGCTATGTGCCCATGGGTCTGACTCTGATGATCTGCTTTCAAACCCTGAGTATTATCGACGGTTTGTAGGAAAACTGATATATCTGATAGTTACAAGACCTGACATCTCCTTTGCTGTCGGAGTAGTCAGTCGGTATATGCATGCTCCTCGAGGCTCTCATTTACAAGCCGTGGAACGGATCCTCAGATACCTAAAGAATGCACCAGGACAAGGGTTGGTATATAAACCATCTTCTTCTCTATCTCTTGTTGCATATTCTGATGCGGACTATGCGGGCTCCCTGGATGATCGACGCTCTACTACGGGTTTTTGTACCTACTTTGGAGGGAATCTCATTACTTGGCGCAGCAAGAAACAATCTGTTGTTGCTCGCTCTTCTGCTGAAGCTGAGTATCGTGCAATGTCCGCCGTTGTTTCTGAACTCACCTGGCTGGAGGCTCTTCTTGGTGATCTAGGAGTCACCTTATCCTCCCCAACTGTTCTACTTTGCGATAGTCAGGCCGCAATCCACATTGCGAAGAACCCAGTTTTTCATGAAAGAACCAAACACATTGAAGTTGATTGTCACTTCATCCGTGAAAAGGTTCAGTTAAAGAAGTTAGAGCTAGAGCATGTTCCCGCTTCTAAGCAAGTTGCTGACATCCTCACCAAGGCATTGCCCCAGCATTTGTACCATCAGTTCTTATCCAAGCTTGGTGCCTACGATTTGTATGCTCCAGCTTGCGGGGGAGTGTTAGAGAAATAGGATATATTGTAAAGGCTAATTAATTTGGCCCATTTTATTCTCTCTTGCTTTAAGTCCCACAACTCTTTTATAGGACCCTTCTCCTCTCTCCTCTCCTATATATATGTTCTCATACTTGTTTTTAATACATGGAAAAGTGTTCATAAGGTTTGGACCATTTCTCTACAATAATGAGCTTGACGCATGCAAAAATTGCTAGACTACTAGTTATTGCCAATCTTTGGGCATCTGTTGCATGCCCATAATTATCATGGAGTCCTGAAGGACACCTACATCATATAAAGTGGTAGAAATATCACCCCTAATTTAGGGTTAACCCTTAACTTTATTGTTTGCATACATGCAATAATTTTATCACATAATTTATCATTTTACTTATGTTTTTGATTAGTTGTCATCTTTATTAGGCTCCATTCAAATTTTTTCTTTTATCAGTACTGCCAACGAATTTCCAATTAAGCCGAGCAATAACGATAAATGGAACTAGATCATAAGCATTCAACTTTCATCATTAAGGTAAATCATAAAAATGATGGTCGACGCTTTTAAACGAATAAAATTTTGAATAAAACACATAAATTCATCTAGCCGTATTCATTAAAGTGATTCATGCTAAAATTTTTATAGCCATGAATGATTTGAAATGCAATAAAATTTCCTTTTTGCCACTCTAAACATAATATATTTTAATCTTAAAATTTATGAAATAGAACATAAATTAAAGAAACGGGAACTCACTTTAATTTTCTCTTTTCTCGCCTAAGCTCGGTGTTCCTCTCCTCCCGAGATGCCATCTCGAACATAGTAAAGTTTGGAAGTGCACTCATAAAATCCCGAGGCTTCAAACTCTGCAGTCAATAATTTTATTTTATTTCCGGAATCGAATTCATTCCTACACAAATCTAAGTACCTAAGAACGGAAACCTCAATAGAGCAATAATTCATTTTCACCATATAAAACTGAATTAAGGGAAGGAAAAGTAAATAATAGAGTTGAAACTTGAAAACTAATAGTGCCCATAATTTGACCAAAACATTTAATTCCAAAGTCACCTTTTGAGTTAGTGCAGGGCATAATGAAATCAGCAAAGTAATGACTAGAATTTTTAAAATCAGCAAGCATACAAGATTTGGACAGCCATATGGAGTCCCAAAGCCACCAACCCAAAGCCACCAACCTAAATCTAACATATTATGCCCAATTAATCACATGCAATAGCAATTAGAGGGAGACATATTAGCCATTAATGGAGTCAAATTAAAACCAAATGACCTAAGGACAACAGCCCAAGAGAACTAGGACAGCAGCCCCCATAAAACTAGGGCAATAACTTTAATAAAAACTTGGACAACAGCTTTAACAATAATCAGGACAACAGCCTTAGCAAAAGACAACAGCCCAAAAGAACCAGGACAGCGCTAGGACAGAAATCCCTAATAAAAACCGGACATCACCTTAAAAATCTAAGCAGCTGCTCTCATAAAATCATGCCAGAATTTTAATTTAAAGAGATTAAATAGTGAGCGCACCACCACAACGACTAGCAACAAAAGAAGCCAAGCCAGGGATCTCATGGAATCAGACAACAAATCTAGTCACTAAAACCAAAGAAACCAAGCCAAGAATCTCACGACAACATCCAACAGCAAGCTCTAGCCAAGGGAAGTATCCAGAAAGGACACAGTGCGCTCCAGCACCAAAGAACCTAAGACAAAACCAGGGAGCTTATTAACTTAGCTTGGGGAAAGAGGAGGCAGAGAACCAAACTAGTGAGGATGAGTAAATAATGAAGGAGAAGTGAATAACCAGCCATAAATCTACTTCACAAAAACCATTCCCAAGGCAAAGAAGGAAATCAACTGGCACATAATTGGTACTTCACCTTTGAATTGCATTCATCATTAGGGAGGTTGATGTAAACCACAGTTCTCAATTTGATTTTAAATTAATAAATTTGAGTTCTCTTCTAATTATATAGTGCAACGAGACGTTCTCAAATAATATCAAGTGACAATCGATCTAGAGTTCGCAGATGTGCATAAGAGTCAACATTCGAGTGTAATTAACAACACACAATAACTCATCCACAAGTACATAAGAAACGAGCAATAAAAAATTTCAAATTAACTGCAAAAGAGGTTCTAGTTAATTAAGGCAAGCTATGAATTTTTAAAAAAATCACTTAAACATTAAGGATGATATTATTATAATATGATGTGAGCGCGAGACTCAGCTAGAAGTATACCTCCAGGGTCGAGATTGAGGCATAGAGGTCACTTGCTGCTGTTAGGAATGGAGGAAGAGGTCGGGCACCGGAGACTTCCGTCGGACTGGAGGCAAATTTCATTGGGAGGTGGAGGAAGATTGTTTGCCCGAGGCCACGTAGGCGGCGATGGAGTTGTTCTGGAAGGTTTCAAAGGACCCGGAGAGTATCAGTTGCGACCCAGGTGGCAGATCCAATGGTGGGCTCGTCGAAATCACCGAAAGAGAGGGGAGGAGGGGTCGCCGGATCCAGAGGGATTTCTGGCGACAGTGGAGGCATGAGACAGTCGACTGATGATCGTGGGAGGGAATGTTTTTTTCTCGCGCGAGGAGGGTTGTCACTGGAATATCGGGAAAAAATAGAGTATGTTTTTTCTCAATATTTTCCAAGCTGCTTTTACGGGAAGGAGATGGATTTTAATAGAGCTGGAATGAAATATTAAAGGAAATAATATAATTTTTTATTTAAAAAGAAGGTTGGCCCGTATATAATAATAAAGTGAAATAAAAGAATTGACTTTTAGAGAAGATTTTGGCTGTCCCTCATTAAGTTCCTTAAGAGGAGGAAATTAATTGCCTTAAAAAGATAAATTAATCTTCGTTTTAATTTCATTCGTAGCATCTTTTACATAATAGGTGGAAAATTAGATATTTGTTTCTCATTTTTTTATAAAATATTCTTCTTTTTGAGCATGCTTGCCTTAATTTACATGCTACATAATTTGACGGATCTTTCTATTCAAGGACTTACTGGACAATCACCCCAATAAGTCGTACAATGAGCGTGGGGATGTGCTCGAAAAAATAAACAAATACATGGACGGAAAATAAATATTTTTTCGCGAAGACATGCGCTACACAAAACAATGCGGGAAATAATAATAACATTAATATGCTTAAAGATATGACACTGGTTGCATATAATGTTTTTATATATTTTTTAATTTAATAACAATTTTGGAGCCTCACATGTGCTGCCTCCCTTTCTCTTTCCTTTTAGTATAGTAATGGGATGAATTATCTGTGTTAGCCCTTGTAAGATAATCGTTATTTTTCCATGCTAAATTTACTTTATTAAATATGACATTTCTCTAGTGCATATTTTATCTGTTTTGTTTTGGGTATTAATGGGGTGCCTTGGGCTTGGCTGGCCAATGACGTTTTTAGCTTGTCTTTCAGGTTTGAAGCATATTTTTATTCTTGCACAAAAGTTGTTCGTCATTTTATATTAGTGGGCTAAATTTATGTTCTATCATACTCTAAGCAAGTGGTATACTTTTTTGAAATAGATTGCTTTATTCTCTTGCTCGACTTTACCGTACACTCTAAACATATGACTTTATTCATGTTTTTGTTTATAATGACTAGCAGTCTTGTATGGTACTTCGCTTGTACCCGGCGCACAGTCTCCCCCCATGCTTTTTTGAATCATGCAAATACACAAATTTAAAAAGGTGGTATAAAATTGAAATAATAACTGTTACACCAAATACTCCTCTTCAACGGTTAAAGATCCGTTGAACTTCTTTTTCTTATTATTCTATCAAATATCCAAAAGAATAGTGTATGCAGAAGAACTGAAGAAGACATGTTGTAGAGAAAATGATGTCTGACTAAACATTTTTTTATTCTTTTTCCATGTTTATCTGCAGGACCTTTGAAAAATGGATCTATAACATCTCAAAAAAGTAAATTTGATAACAAAATAGAGGCTTCTTCGGCTAAAATGTACTTTCATTACTATGGACAGTTGTTACATCAGCAGAATATGCTACAAGATTATGTCAGGACAGGTTATGCTGTCAAATAATGCCTGCACTGATTTCTTCAAGAACTTACATTGTGGTTGTTCTGGATTTCAATGTCCCTGCTTAGTCCTGAACCCAACTGAAATTTTCACCAGAAATTGCCAATTATGATGCCCAGTAAATCTACTATTGATTCTGAGATTAATTTTACAGGAACCTATTATTCTGCAGTAATTGAGAACTGTATAGACTTTCAGGGCCGTGTTGTAGTTGATGTTGGCGCTGGTAGTGGTATACTCTCGCTCTTTGCTGCGCAGGTATGCCTAAATTATAGTAACTGATAAAGTCAGTTCTAGTGTAGCCACATATTGTTGCCTTGCCAGTGCTATTTTCCCTTTACAAGTGCATACAAGAACTATTTAATTAATTTGGGCCGAACCTTTTTGCCAAATTCTTAGGCCGGTGCCAAACATGTGTATGCTGTAGAGGCATCTGAAATGGCAGAGTTTGCAACAAGGCTGATAGCTGGGAATGAATCACTTCGACATCTCATAACGGTTTGGTTTGATTATTTTTATTTCATATGATGATTGGATTTTGATCTTTTAGTTCTTGTTGGAAAAGCCCATGGAGCCCATTTGTTTGTTTTTATTCTTCTCTCCTCTTTAGTCCCACATCATGTATAGGGATCTCTTCTCTCATTCTCCCTCCTATAAATGTGTATTCATACCTTGTATTTGATTATTGATAAAGTATATACAAGTTTGAGGTTTTATCCACATGGTATCAGAGGAAACAAGTCCTCCGTGCGGTTAAGTGTCTCTAACCGCTGCTTCCCGTGCGGTTAAGCTCGTCTCTAACCGTTGCTTCCTGCGCGGTTTAGTTTCTCTAACCGCTCCTCCTGCTCTCTCTTTCTCGTGGCTTCCACCTCCCGTTCTTCCTCTTCCTCTTGGCCCTTTTATAACTCTCTCTCTGTCAGGTGGGGCCATTTCCCCTTTCCCATCTAACCACGCGGTTTCTTCCCGTCTATCCGCTTCTCTTTCTACTCGCTGCGGTCTCCTTACGCGATCTCCTTGTCTACTCGCCTTGCCGCCGATCTAGCCTCCTGACCGCCTTGCCATGGGGTCCTCCCTTGATTCTACCGGACAGGCGGCTTCCTCTCCTGCAGACCGCCCGACCCTTGTCCCTGAACTCCGGGATGAATTGCGGATCACCACTATTTCTTTAGCCGGGAAGAAGAACTTTGTGGAGTGGGTGCACTCTGTTCGCCGAGTTCTCCAGTCCAGTCCAAAGGCTTTCTACATCACTTGACCCAAGCTGTTCCCGCTGCTCCTACTGAAGACTGGTCGTGCAACGATGTTCGCGTTTAAACATGGCTCCTCAACTTCCTTGATGACGAACCTTATCGCATGACCATGTATCACGAGACGGCTAAGGCGATGTTGGGATGAGCTCCATTCTCTCTATTCCGCCAAAGATTGTCTCCAGCACCTGTATGACATCATAACAGATCGTCAAACTCTTGACATTGGCGAGGCCGCCGACCTCACCTCCTTTGTTGCTCGGGCCAAGACTCTGGTTGAAGCCTGGATTCAACATCAGCCCCCTACGATGGATCTTGCTGCCCAACGTGCCCAAAAAGAAGCCGTCGGTGTGGCCATGATGATGACTCGTGTACCGCCTCATCTTCAGAGCGTTCGGGCTCAGATCCTCTCCTCTGCTGCTACTCCGTCATTATCTGATGTGTGCTCCATGTTGCTCAAGGTCTCACCACCTCCTGACAGTTCTGGACCTTCGTCACTAGTCCTCCTTCAGCAGACTTCTGCGCCCTTACCGCATCTCCCTCCTGCTCGTGGGGGACGTTCAGGTTCTCGGGGCAGAGGTCGGGGTGGCCGGCCACGACCTAAGTGTTCCTTCTGCGGAAAGGACGACCATCTTGAGGTCACTTGCTATCGCAAGCATGGGCTTCCTCCTCGTCCGCTTGCCGCTGTTGCTGCCAACGACTCATCTGTCACCCGTACCGACCTTGAAGAGGTCCGGCTTCAGCTCCAACAACTTCAGGGTCTGCTCAGCCGCCCACCTGCCTCCGTTGCCTCCGCTGCCTTCGCTGCCTCCATCTCAAAGGAAGGTATCGCCACTCTCCACTAGTCCGCGTTGGATAGTGGATTCAGGTGCCACTCATCACATAACCTCCCCGCGGCCATATCAGTACTTGGATTCTCCTCATCCTAAGTGTATCATAGTGGCCAATGGAGACACTATCCCGACCTCCGGCTCTGCTGATATCCCTCTCAATTCTTCTCTATCTCTACGCTCGGCTCTTCATGTTCCGGGCTCCCCGTTTAATTTACTTTCTGTTGGTCGCCTCACTGTCAATTTAAACTGCTCTGTAACATTTACATTTTCTTTTCTTATACATGGATCGATGGACGCAGAATATCATTGGTAAGGGATGACTGCAGAACGGGCTCTACCTTCTTGATGACTCGCCTACTATTCTCTCCGCCGTCTCTTTCGTCGACTGGCATCAACGTCTTGGGCATGCCCCTTTACCGGACCTCCAGAAGGCTCTACCAGATGTATCTCTTGCTCCTTTTCAGTTCGAATCATGTATTTTTGGCAAACATTCCCGTTCATCTTTTCCATCTCATTGTACTCGGAGCTCTGCTCCTTTTATTTTAGTACACTCTGATATTTGGGGTCCGTACAAAATCACTAGCATTTCTGAGTATCACTATTTTTATCTTTTATTGATGATTATTCTCGGATGACGTGACTATATTTACTTCGTGATCGCTCCGAGCTTCCTCGTGTATTTCAGGCATTCCTCCTTGAGACCCACACACAATTCTCCACGACAATCAAAACTCTACGCACCGATAATGCTCGCGAATACACTAGCCACGAATTTGCGAATCTTTACTCTGGATTTGTGGTCATTCACGAAACATTGTGTGCTTATACCCCCCAACAAAATAGAGTCGCGGAACGTAAGAATCGACATCTGCTTGATGTTGCTCGCTCTCTCATGCTTCACACGCAGGTTCCCCAAGGTTATTGGAACTTTGCGCTTTCAACGACATGTTATCTGATTAACAGTCTCTCTTCCCCCATATTCCACAATGCCACTCCGTTCAACCTCCTGTTCCCCTTTACTCCGACATTCTCTCACACCCCGCATGTTTGGTTGTACTTGCTACGTTCACATTCTTGGTCCCTCAACGGAAAAGTTGGATCCCCGGGAGGCCAAACACATCTTCGTTGGTTATTCTCGAACTCAGAAAGGCTACATGTGCTACTCTCCCGTTACCCTCATGGTGTCTGTTTCTGCTGATGTTACCTTTCGGGAGGATCTTCCTTTATTCTCCCCTTCAGATCTAACTCCTCTACCACCACCCGTCCTACGACGTGTCATTTCCGTTACCACTCCACCACCAAAAATTTCCGACCGGGCTCCCACTCTTTTCAAGCCGTCTCTTATACATGTCTACACTCGTCGTCATCCTGGCTCCGTTTCCCCAATGCAGTCGGCTTCGACCTCTGACGCTCCACGTCCTGCTGGTCCGACACCAGAATCAACCGCTCATCCCATGGCGACCTATGTATCCTTACATCGCTTATCCCCACAACTTCAAACATTTGCCACTTCATTATCCTCGATTTCTGTACCTAACTCTGTGCAGGAGGCTCTCCAACATCCTGGTTGGCGGGCGGCCATGGAAGAAGAAATAACTGCTCTCTGGGCTAACCAGACATGGAACCTGGTACCTCTACCTAATGGCCAAACACCGGTGGGGTGTAAATGGGATTTGTCATCAAACATGCTCCTGATGAGACAATTGATCGTCTGAAAGCCCGCCTGGTGGCTCGTGGCTTTACCCAACAGCAAGGCCTCGATTATGAGGAAACTTTCTCTCCAGTAGCCAAGCTCAACACCGTTCGTGTCCTCCTCTCCGTGGCTGTGTATCGCCACTGGCCCTTACATCAACTAGATATCAAGAATGCGTTTTTGAATGACGACCTTCAGGAAACAGTCTACATGCAGCAACCTTCCGGGTTTGAGACCACGGGGGAGTCCCGAGTTTGCCATCTTAAGAAGTCCATCTATGGTCTCAAACAATCCCCTCGGGCATGGTTCGACAGGTTCAGTAAAGGCAGTTCGGGAAGTCAGCTTTACTCCGAGCTCAACAGACTTCTCTCTGTTCACTCGACATCGGACAACAGGAACGGTTCTTCTGTTAGTATATGTTGATGATATCTTAATCACTGGAGATGATTCAAAGGGAATCCAAGCTGTCAAACAACACCTTAGCTCCCTCTTTCAAACCAAAGATCTGGGGCACCTTCGATACTTTCTTGGTCTTGAGGTCGCGAGACGTCCGGATGGACTTGTCCTCTCCCAACAGAAGTACTGCCTGGATCTCCTTCAAGATGCTGGCTACTCTGGATACAAGCCGACTACAACTACAATGGATGCAAATCTTAAGCTGTGTGCTCTTGCTTTCGATACAGATCTTCATCTCCAAAATCCTGATTACTATCGACAATTTGTTGGAAAATTGATCTACCTAACTGTCACAAGACCGGATATATCCTCTGCTGTTGGGATGGTCAGCCGGTTTATGCATGCCCCTCGAATATCTCGCCTTCAAGCCGTCGAACGCATCCTAAGATATCTTAAACAGCTCCGGGTCAAGGGCTGGTATACAAAACCTCATCCTCTACTCCAACTTTGGTTGCGTATTTTGATGCAGATTATGCTGAGTCCTTGGATGATTGACGATCAACCAGTGGTTTTTGTACCTATTTTGAAGGTCATCTTGTTACCTGGCGGAGTAAGAAACAACCGCGGTTGCTCGATCCTCAACTGAAGCAGAATACCGATCGATGACGTCGGTTGTCTCTGAGCTCACATGCCATGAAAGTCTCCTCGCCGATCTAGGTGTAAAAGTTCCCTCACCAACCATCTTGTTATGTGACAGCCAAGCTGCTATACACAACATCCTCGTCGATGTAGGAGTAAAACTTCCCTCACCAGACATCCTGTTATGTGACAGCCAAGCTGCTATACACATAACAAAGAATCCGATTTTCCATGAAAGAACGAAACATATTGAAGTGGACTGTCACTTTATCCGGGAGAAAGTTCAAATGAAGAAGATAGAATTGAAGCATGTTCTGGGTACTGAACAAGTTGTTGATATCCTTTCAAAGGCCCTACCAAGTACTCTATTTTATCAGTTCCTGTCCAAGCTGGGTGTCTATGACTTGTATGCTCCAGCTTTGCGGGGGAGTGTTGGAAAAGCCCATGTAAAGAGGCTCATGATGGAGCCCATTTGTTTGTTTTTCTTCTTCTCTCCTCTTTAGTCCCACATCATGTATAGAGATCTCTTCTCTCTTTCTCCCTCCTATAAATGTGTATTCATACCTTGTATTTGATTATTGAGAAAGTATATACAAGTTTGAGGTTTTATCCACAGTTCTAATATACTATTTATTCTTGGTCTTTGAACTTGTAGCTTCTGCTTGACAGGTCATCAAGGGTAAAGTTGAGGATGTTGAATTACCTGAGAAAGCAGATATTCTTATATCAGAGCCAATGGGTAAACTTTTAAATTTATACAGGATCTCTCATATCATGCAACTCAGCAACTTACAAAACTGCTAAATGTATATTGTTAACTTTTCTTGTTGATCCTATTTTAATATGCTCTAATTGAAACTAGTCAAAATTTTCCATCTTGATTTTCATTTCTAGATTGAACATTCTTGATCCATTTACAGAATTATCATTTCCTGCTGCTTCTTTTGGATTTTTCTTATGTAAATAGAACACAAATTTATAGTTTCTGTTCATTTGTCATACCACTTTGTAGCACGATTTTACTTGGGGCTCGATTTGTTTATTTATTGCTTTTAAGTATGCAATTTTCCTTACTAAAGCTGACTTTGTTTTTTTTTATTTTCACCGTGATTCTATTAAACATGAGTTGAAATTTTAGAAATTCGTAATTCTTAGAATTGAATGATTTGAACAAAATACTAATAATAACCAAAGTTTATTAAACATAGACATGTTCTATTCCATAAAGATTGCCCATAAACAAAAACACAGAAATATCAACACCAAAATTTCTACTTAAAATATCTTTTAATGACGATTATCAACACAGAAATGGATTCACTATATGGAAGCTTGTTCATGCAAAACAAATTTGATAAATCCTCATCATTCAACTCTTCATCAGGATTATCGAAGTATTATACATCTAGACTCCACTTCAACACAAATTGGTTCAAAGCAAACAGATTATCAACATAGAAATTGTAAACACCACTTCCCAGTTTTACAATAATCAGCCGTCCGATCGGGTCAACGATATAAAGAGAACTAAGAAACAGTATCAAAAACTATTACACAGTAGGTAATAAGAAGAATACTGAGAATTTTAAAACTTACAACAGAAGCTATGAAAGAAAACTAAGGGTAAGCACATACTTTTATATACTAGATTCACAGAGCCACTAAACATGAATTAAGATGAAAGAACTGTAAATCTGAAGTAACATGATAAGTCTGATACATGATATTTCAAATATTAACCACATACAGTATCCAAGGTTACAAGTGTACCGGGCGGTACTGTCTTGGCGGGTTGAAGAAAGAAAACCGCGCGGTCTGAAAAGCGGTTTGAAACTAGCTACGGTTTGTAAACCGGGCGGTCTAGCGACTTCACAAGGCGACCTCTCTGCTTCATCTTGTTGTAGCCGCGTAGTCCTTCTGTCTAACCGCCGGCTTGTGCGGTTTACTTGTACAGTCCGCTTAGTTGTAAATTTTTAGTCCCACATCTCTTATTTGTATTCTCTCATCTCTCCTCCATTCTATATAAGAGGGTCAGACCTTTGTAATAGTTATCTTTTTTGATAATAAAGTTTCAATTATTCAAAAGCTTATCCGCTTGTTCTCTACTTTTCGTTCTTTTCGACACATAAAATATTTTCTTAAATCCGACTGAATACATGCACTTTGAAAAATACTTGTTTGGTTCATTAAAAATTGGTTTATGCTATTCGAGCGACCTGTTTTCTTGTCGCCGCGCTCCTTGTTCTTTCTTGCCTCTCCGATGTCGTTGCGGCCTTGTCTCTACCCGCTGCATTTACAATGCTTTCCTGGTCTCTATACATCTGACATACTCGTGCGGGTTTACGTTCATGAACTTTCGTTTTATTTACCCAAGACCCAACGTTCACTAACTAGTGCGTTGTCTCACGTCGCGCGGTCCTTGCTTGAGTTCTAGGTGCTTGTTACGCCGCGACCTCTATTCATCGCGCGGCTGTGCTCTGCACCTTCTACTTGAAAGGCTCTAGACAGAGTAGCTTCCTAACGCCGCAACTGAAAACTGACGACCCGAGACCATCTTACGAATCATATGAATTGTTTTCTAGTGTCGCGCAGACACCGGTCTCGACTTTGCTCTTCATCAAGGGGAGTCATGTCACTCCCAAGACTCTACTACTCATAGGATACCATATGTGCCCCAGTTCCCGTGCAACTTATTATCTGTTACCTCTCTTTGAAAATTACAGGTTCCGTCATTTACTTCTACTTCTTGCGCCTCTACCAAGCACGATTTCTACTGGGACTGAGAGTGGCTTATACTTCCTGGACAACATTTCTGCTTTTTCCACCTTCTCCTCCACCTCCACAGACCCCCTGGCATCTCCGCCTGGTCTGCTCCTCCCCGTCTTCTTCGTCAACTTCTGCCCCACCTACTCTCAAAGCTCCGCTCAACTGTGAGGCCTGTCACCTCTCTCCTTCCCTCCAAAGCACGTGTACTACCCGTGATCTTATCCACTCCGATATCGGGGTCCTTCTCCTACACTTAATTGGTCGGGTAGTTCTTTTTGTCACGTTCATTGTGATTTCGGCTAGAAGGGATGTTCTATTAAAAGATCGCTCCCTAATTATTCTCTGTCTGGAATCCTTCTATCTCAATCAAAACTCCTAAACTTGATAATGCGCAAGAATATCACGTGAACATTCTGCATGTGGGATTCTTCAAGTCTATACTTCACAACAAAATGTGTGGCCGACCAAAAACCGTACCTCCTCGATGTCGCTAGCATTGATACCCAGATAATGTTCTGGCTCCTATTAGGGTCTTGGAAAAGGGGTTCTCCTTGCCTGCTACAACTATCATTCCGCGATTCCCTCCACGGTTTTCCTACCGGCCAAACCCCGTTCCCATTTTGTATCCGGCATGGAGCCGTTTCCTCTTCCTCTCCAAATCTTTGATGCACTGCCTTTGTGCATACCCCTTCTGCCACCCGTGATAAGCTCTCCCCTCGCTCACAAATGTGTCTTTCTGGGGTACTCCACCACTCAGAAAGGCTAATTTTCTTGATACGTCTTCGTAACAGTTCGTCTTTGCTGACGTCACCTTCTTCGAGATTACTTATCGGTTTCTCTTTCTCCCCGTTCTGATGTCCTGGTTCCCTTCGCCCTCACCTCCTACTACACCGTCTCCACCCCCTCCTCTTCCTCCACCTCTCTCTCTCCTTTCTCCACCTCTCTCTCTCCTTTCTGCTTGTACACTCGGCGCGGCGACATTTGCTTTTCCGAAGGAAATCTGACAACTGCGGACTTCCAGAACCTTGCCTCGAGGCCACCAAAAATCTGCAATCCCTGATAAACCTAAATTACACATTTCTCCCTTTAGGGTTATCGGTAACGGAAACTCAAAACGGCTAGGGTAAACAAATGAAGGACCAACATAGTGTAGTACCTCTACATGAGAGCGATTAAGACTCACAACGCGACCAACTCCAGATTTGCGGTGGATCTAGAACTCCACGGAAGGAGAAGAGAGGGCGGGAGAAGAAAGGGGAGTGGTTCCACGGAAGGAGAAGAGAGGGCGGGTAGAAGAAGGAAGCCGCAGGAGAGGCGCAGTTAGCCAGCGGGTAGAAGACCGCAGAGACTGGCGGTTAAAACAGAAGAAGCCGCTCGACTTAGGCGGTAGGACCGTATGACTCTGATACCATGTAGAGAAGTACACTAGAAATGAAGCAACAAAACAATCAACCTTGCATATCCCTCTTCTATATGTAAATACAATGTATGAGCACATATATATATAGGAGAAAAAAGAGAGAAGGGTCCCTTATACACAATGTGGGACTAATATAACAAGAGGAAAATATATAAATGAGCCATTTAGATGAGGCCCTTTACAATATCTTTTCTAACAGGTTGTATTGCTTATGTGCACACTCCTATATTTGGTCGCGATAAACTCTCTGCTCGTGCCACCAAATGTATCTTCAAGGGATGCTCTCCAACTCAGAAGAGATCACTTTGATGTAAACCGAGAGAGCAATTCCAAATTTTGCGCGTGCAACCATGCTAGACAGTTGGAATTTCTTAAGTCGTTATTCTTTATTTAAGAAAGAGATTCTAGAGTGTTTACAATTCGAATATAATCTGTATTTATAATTTATCACAAGCTTAATCGCAAATAATAATTAATGAATAACTACAATTTAACAACGAGAATATTAGAGGCATGCTTTTGATTATTAAATGAGTCACATAAGATTAAGCTAATTAAATGGAGTAAGTGGAGGGCACAATTTACCCAAGTTATATTCAAAGTTATGGCAAGGAGGAGCATTCAATCCCAAATCCAGTGGTTGGAAGTGGTCGAGAAGGCTTTTAGCAGGATGAATGGTCGGAATAAGTGTTGTAGTCGAGGACAATCAAGTGGAATAGGCAGGATAAACAGGTCGTTAACCAGTGGCTGGAAGTGGTCGAGAAGGCTTTTTGCAGGATAAATGGTCGGAATAAGTGTTGTAGTCGGCGACAATCAAGTGGAATAGGCAGGATAAATAGGTCGTCAGAAGAGGAGGTCGACGTTGACGACGAGCTGAGGGACTCAATCGCTGGACGACGGAGGAGGCAGATGAAGATGTGGCTCTGAATGACGCGAAGATGCGGCTCTGAATGACGCGAAGATGTGGCTCGTGAAGAGAAGAACAACGACATTCGCTGGTCGGCGATCTCAGCGAGCTAGGGCACGACATCTTTGGCTCTACCGATTAGTAGAGGAAACTACAACGTTGTTTCCTCTATTTTTCTTTAGCCCCATTTACTTCGATTTTGGGGGCTTTTATGAGGAATCCAAGAGTGGGCCAAATCTTTTATTTCCTAAACCTTCAATCAAATATTTCCTTAGATATTTCCTCAATTGATTTTTATTGATTGAGAATACAAGTTAAAATAGTTTAAATAAATAATTTCCAACTTAGCCGCATCCTAAATTATTTAGAGCTTGCTTTTCCATCCTCGTTATTATAAATTACCGGCCCATTTATTCTGGGTCTCACATGGTGGTTAAACCGATGAGCCGGAAAACTCAAAACAAGATTGGTTCCTGAAAAAAGAAGATTACATATACACATAAAAATATCACGCGTCCTCGGATGAGGTAAAATGTGCATCAATTCTCCCGGGGTTAACAGAGCTCGACCCCGACGAGAACTCGCAAAAACCGGCAACAGAGAGATTGGGGCGTCGTCGCTGCAACTCAGCGGTGCTAATCCAAGAACAATCAATAATGTCTAGTTCCTTCCAAAAAACCAAATAGCACTAGTATGTCCCGTAGCTTGTGCGAAACTCTTGGACATCAAGAACCTGATTTATCTCCTCAGTAGTAAGCGTCGACGCTGGTGCTAATTCGGGTGCTATGTCTGGGGGTGGACCGGGATTGGAATTAGGTGGTTCGCCATAGAATGGAGTCAGATCAACCACTTTAAATATCAGCGAAGTACCAAATTCAACTTGCAAATTTAGAAGGTAGGCGTTTTTACATATGCTCTTCCAATCCTGAACTGTATCGAGCTTCCTTTACAACTTATGATATGTCTCCAGCATAAATCCCAGCTTTCTGAAATATGCAAACACTCAACCTCCTTTTGAAAAGTATAACTCTCGGTGATGTCAATCGACCATTGATTAATAATTTTCAGAAGTAACTCGCAATTTATTAGATAAAGTCTTACACAAATCTTTTAAATATTCAATATGAGATTGC
Organism: Platanthera guangdongensis; assembly: GCA_039583875.1. NCBI lineage: Eukaryota > Viridiplantae > Streptophyta > Magnoliopsida > Asparagales > Orchidaceae > Platanthera > Platanthera guangdongensis. The sequence continues at coordinate 55,837,159 of CM077151.1, read as the reverse complement.
ACGTCAAAAGAAATACGTTCATGAGATGGCAGAAAATGACAGTCAAGCAAGTATGGTATGAAGAATACATATACAATCTCAAAAGAAGATTTATTAGTAAAACGATTTTTAGAATTTTTAAATGCGAATTCAACTTGTCGAATTGCAGGATCTCATTTCTTTGGATTCTCCTCAGTTAAATACCTAAGAAGGTTCTTCAAACTCCTATTAATAGTAGACACCATAATATGTATTATCATTGTACCCTAACTCAAGACAAGCATACATATATAGGATACCAAACACGTGACACATGCCATGTAATGTGCAGAGGTAAAATAACAAACTAAGAATAAAATACGCATATTCAACTCTCTCCCTCAAGTTGGGAGTATATATCAATCATTCCCAACTTGACTGTATCGTCCATGAAGTTGTCATAACTTAATCCTTTGGTGAAGACGTTGACCAGTTGATCATGAGAAATCATGAAAGGTGTGTACAGATATTTCCCTTATCCAAGTGTTCTTTGACGAAATGTCTGTCAACTTCAACATGCTTCGTCCTATCAGGTTGAACTGGATTGTCAGCAGTATTGATGACAACTTAGTTGTCGCAATAAATAATAACAGTTTTGTTCACCTGGAGTCTCATATCTTGGAGAATTGTCTTCAACCCTAACCCCTCGCATACTCCTTGTGCCATTGCCTTATACTACGTTTCGGCACTTCAGCGAGCAACAATATTCTGTTTCTTGCTTTTCCACGATACTAGATTTCCACCCACAAATGAACAATACCCGATAGTATATTTTCTATTGTCTTGGCTACCAGCCCAACTAGCATCTATAAACACTTCATTTTTTTTCAATGTTGGTTTGCAGAAAACAGAATCCCACGTTCTGGAGACTTCTCGAGGTATCTCAATACCCGACATGCAGCCTGCTGATGGCGAATTGTGGGGGAGTGCATGAATCTACTTAAGACACCCACCACATCATACGTAAGATCAGGGCGAGTATGCGATAAGTATATAAGCCTCTCCATCCAATCGTTGGTACCTTGAGATGTCAACTTTCTCCCCTCCAGTATCAACATCGATCTTGTGATTAGCATACCAATTTCCTCCAGAAAATCATGAGTATACTTTCTCTAAGTGATGAAGATCCCCCAACGAGACCTTACTACTTCAATCCCCGAGAAGTATTTCAACTTTCTCAGATCTTTGACTTCAAATTCTTTGCCCAATTGTTCTTTCAAGTGCAGGATTTCCTCCAGGTCATCTCCTATAATGATGACGTCATTCACGTATACAATGAGTATCGATATTTGAGTTCCTTTCCTCTTGATGAAGAGAGTACGATCAGTTTGTCCTTGAGTATAACCCATTTGTAGTATGATTTTGTTAAACTGTCCAAACTAGGCCCTAAAGGATTTTTTCAGGTCTTATAAGGATTTCTGCAGATGATAAACCTTTTCATTGGTCCCTCCTTTTGTAAATCCAATTAGGATAGTCATGTAGACTTCTTCTTCGAGATCACCCATACAAGAAGACATTTTTGACATTAAGTTGTTGTAACTCCTACCCAAGACATGCATCACAAGAGAGGATCACACAAATAGAATTCATCTTTGCAATATGGGCAAATGTTTATTGGTAGTCAAATCCTTGGATTTGGGTATACCCTTGAGCGACCAAGCGCGCTTTATACCGCGCGACCACCCCATCTTGACTCTGCTTAACAGAGAAAAATCTAACTGTTCGGTTCCCAGGGGGAAGATTCACAAGTTGTCATGTTTCATTTTTTTCCAAAGCACACATCTCTTCTTCCATAGTCTGTTTTCACTAAGGTATCTGAACAACAATATAATTGACAATGGAGCGTTTGGTGTCACCAGTATTATCTTTAAGTAGAGCAAAGGGAATATGAAGGTCATCATCCTAATCTGGAGCAGAAGCGGGCACCGACACTAGCGGGACATCCACGAGCGGCACTTGCTCAACGGTACGAGGTGAGAGGAACAATAACAGTACTGAGAGAAATAGGAGCATGTATAGGAGGAATATGAGGAGAAGCAACTATCGGAAGAGGATAGTCGAGTCTCCCGTCAATATTACTACTCGTCTCCCCCTGACGAGAACCAAAATACGACTCCCCCTCACAAAAAGTAACATCAGCAGTGCAATAGAAGCGATATGTAGGAGGGTGATAACTCTTATAACCATTGGTGGTAGGAAAGTTGCTAACAGAAACACATTTAAGAGAACGAGCATCCAATTTATCTCGATGCGGGTATGAACATGATCGAAGCAAACAGAACTAAAGATGCGAAAAGTGATGTGAGAGGTGTGGACATTGTGTTTCTGGGATAAACGGGAAAGGGACATATCGTAGTGAAGGGAGCATGACGGTAGACAATTAATGAGATGAGTTGTAGTCAAAACCGCATCATCCCAATAAGACTTGGGAAGGTTTATGACAATTGACAAACACCGAGCAATCTCCAGTAAGTACTTATTTTTCCGTTCGGTGAAGAATGTCATGTTTAGCAAGATAGGCACCAAACGCTCCCCAATTATCATACTCCCTACCATTATCACTACGAAGCACATGAATTGTGTCATTGAAATGTGTCACAACCATTTAATGAAAGGAACGAAAGCAAGTAAACACGCCAATCTTCTGTTTTAACAAATACAACCATGTAGTACGATAATAACAATCCATAAAGGTAACAAACTATTTATAGCCAGATAAAGATAACATGAGGGAGGGACCCCATCAAAATTAATTACATCAAACAGATAGGAACTTGGAAAAAAACACGAATGAGACTATGACGAGCATGTTTTGATAGTTCATAGTTGTCACTGTTAAACGATTTAATTAAACAACTGAAAGCAGAGAATAGTTGTGTAAGATATAAAGAAGAAGGGTGGCCAAAACGAAGATGTCAGTGTCGGATGTCATGCAAAATTGGAGCATGGGTGGTGGAGCACTGAGAGATAACCGTTGGTTAAACAAGTACAGTCTTCCAACGTTCCTGCCACTGCCAAGCATCTGCTTTGTATCGAGATCCTGAAACACAAACATTAGGAAAAAAAATTACGAAGCAGTTTAAAAAAGCAGTTAAGTGACTAACGAGAGAAGATTGCGAGAAAACGAAGGGACATGCAAGACCGGAGAAAGAGACAGGTCAGGAGAACAAGCAATGGTTCCTGAGGCAGTGCCGGTCATGCAATCAGTCACACCCGAGTCAATGATCCACTCGAAATGGGATGAAGACACAACATGAGCACCGTAGGTACCTAAAGTAGCAAACTCAGCAGTGAAATTAGCCGATGTAGAGTCAGAATGGGAACGCAATAAACAACAAAAGGCCTCTAATTTCATAGCAGAAAGGCCACCAAAGGGTGTTGTCATAAACTTCAGTCAAATGCACAAAATACTGTGTGCGGGCACCAACCTGATGACCACCACCACAGTGACTACCTCTCCCTCGAGCACTAGGGAGCAAGATGAGGGTGTACATGAAAACATACGTCCTTAATATGCCCTTTCTTTCCATAGTGGCCGCATACAAGAGATTTAAAAGGGGGAGGGCCACAATCAATCCCAACAAGGGCAGAGTGGTCTGTGGTGGAACCAAGAGAGCGACGATGATTCTCATCACTGAGGAGCATACTGAGGGCTTCCCTAAGAAAGGGAAGAGGCTTGCGGTGGAGGTCATGTAGGCGAACATCATCAAACTCCATATTGAGCTCCATAAGAAAGATGTGAACACAAAAACGGTCTTTATCCTTTCGAAGAGCTTGCACATCGGCAGTGCATGCATCAGTAAAGGGGTTGAAGTAATCCAATTTCTGATAAAGACGTTCGAACTCAGAGTAATAAGCAAAGACAGACATGGTTTCCTGCTTCATCTCCAAAACACGGCGAGTGAGCTCATAAATCTGTGTCGAACTGCCTTCTTGAGAGTAGGTGTCATGGACCCTTTTCCAAATTTCGTGAGTAGAATCCAGAAGCATGTAGTTGTGATACACCTGAGGGGACATAGAGTGAAGTAACCACTAGATAACAAAGGAATTATCCGCATCCCATTTTTCCATGAGAGATCGGTATGTGGTGGCTCAGCAGTGGTTTCATCAATATGTCCATATAGCTGGTGATTTCGAATAGCATGTTGTGCCGCCCTGGACCATTCAAGATAATGTGTGTCATCCAAGGCAACAATAGTGATCTTTAAGGAGCCAGATTGGTCGTGACTCTGAGGAGGATCACTAAAGGGAACTGTGCGGGGAGAAGATGAGATTTCAAAAGAATCACCCATCGATGACCGTCTGAAGGCAAGTAGCACAAGAAAAACTCAAGATGGAAGCAACCACATCCTACGAGTGTCCCTTAGATCGCTCCATCGGAGAGGATATCAGAGGATGTGACCATGATGTCTCCAGCAGCCCCCATGGTGGGAAAAATGGCTGGAGACAAAGGGCCACCCATAAAACGGGCGGAGAGAGGCAGTGAAGGCTGCGAACGCCGTTGGCGGAGGAAGAGGAAGAAGCGACGCCGCTGGAAGCCCTAGACGCTGGAGATGGCGCTGGAGACCGAAGAAGCGACGCCGCTGGAAACCCTAGACGAGGGATACAAAAGATGCGATGCCGCTGGAGGAGGAAGCAGGATTGAATGCGGCGAAGCAGGATTGAATGCGGCGGAAGCAAAATCGAGCGCGGCAGAAGCGGAAGGGCGTGCGTTAGCTCTGATACCAAGTAGATGGAGGAAAATGTATTATCATTGCACCCCAACTCAAAGTAAGCATACATATAAAAGATACCAAACATGTGACATCACGTGTAATGTAATACCAAACACGTGACATATCACGTGTAATGTAATACCAAAGACGTGACATAAAATACCATATCACGTGTAATGTGCAAATGTAAAATAACAAACTAAAAATAAAATACCCATATTCAACTTTAACTACCTCAATCTGTCCATCAGTTTAAAGGTGACAAAGGCTACTAAACTCGAGTTTGGTTCTCAGTCACCTCCAAAGTGTTCTCCAAAAGTATCCCAATAAATGCATATCTCAATCAAATGTATTTGACCTAGGAATTCCATTCATTCTAACGACCTCTCGAAAATAATTGCAGTGACGTGTACAACACTAGAGATTTCCCTACATGATATGAAGTGCGCCATTTTTGAAAAATGATCTAACACTTCAAAAAATAGAGCGTACTTCCCTCTGAGTGCGAGGAAGTTCTACTATGAAATCCATCAAAATGTCATTCCACGGTCTCCCAAGAATCAGTAAGGGGTATAATTCAGTATTTTGGGCATGCCCCTTATATGACTGACATGTTGTGCATTGTTTAATAAGCTCGATAACATTCTGTTTCATTTTGGGCCAATAATATCTAGCATTGACAGATCTAGCCGTTTCGATTGCCCCACGTGTCCTCCTAATCCTGATGAGTGAAGCACCCTAAGTAGAGTCTCTCAAAGGGGTCTTTCACAAATACAAAAACGGGTTTTCTTAAATAGATGTCTCTCACTCATCATGAACCGAGTAATAGGATCACTTATTTGGTAATCTCTTAAAGAGAAAAATATTTTAAAAATATCCCCAGCTAAACTTTTATCCCATTTGTTTCCTTGTTTTTCATATTTTTAGAATATTCCAAAGGTAACCTAACTTTACATAATATGAGTTGTGACATCATTTTCATGTAGAAATCATATGCTTCTCATGTTGATTTTTTTTAGGTAAATTGTTCTCGGTATCTACAAGACAATCATATCTCATAGCGGCACTAACGTTCCGAGTCATTTAGAGGATATTATAAACAAAAGTAGTAGCAACACTTCAATTTAGTAGTGCATTTCATCTTCAAACTGATGAACCAATTGACATAGTAAATAGAGGGTCTATATCATCTACTTAGATGTTTAGCTGGAGAGATACCAACTCGTGACATCTAATATTTCATTACACCGAGTTTGCTTACAACAATTCTATTAATCTTTGCTTGGAGGTCATCTTCTAAGATCTTGTATGATTAGTGATGAGATTATGAGATTCATGAACAGATCCAAAAGTTTAAAAAGGAATTATTTTGGTGGGAAATTAGTTATGACTTACTTTCAACGATACAAATATCTTGTTGGTAAATATTTACATGTTAAGGAGAAGAATTTTGTGTGTATTATGTAAGTTGGGGACTAATGGTTATTTGTTAGATGTTGTGCCCAGAATGCCTGCTTCCTTCTTTTTCAATGTAAGTAGTGGAGGCATGTTGAATGAGATCGATTTAGACTTAAAGACACAGTCATCTACAAAGACCAAGTAGTCATATTCAAATGATAATGGCGTGTTGACACACCCACCACTTTGATGTGATCATCTACGATAGTTGGTGCATTGGATAGAGCATCTATGATTTGACTAATTTAGAATAGGACAGCATGTTTATTTGGGTTGGCTGGGTCACTGTCAGTGTTCTATCCATGTATCCTATTTTCTTGAGCTTTTAGTGGTTTGGGTTTATTCCATGTCTCAGTTGTTGGGTTTTTTCTTATGTGGGCCTGATTTGATTTATTAGAATTTTTTTACAATAAAAAGTTCTAGGATAACCAAAATTTTTAACCTACCTACTGTTTGCTCTATTTCCTTTTCCCGATTTACTTTTTATTATGTGCTACTGTTGACTTGGTCTTCCATTTTGGAATTGAAATTTAATTAATTTCTATTGGTCAAGTTTTATGTTTATTTGGAGTTGTATTATCCCTATGGATATTTTAGGGTTTTGAGGAACGAGGAGTAGAAGGAGAGTGAGAGAAATTCTTGGCCATCCCTACACTCAAAATTCCAATTATCCAAAAGATAAACAGTGTTTGTACATCCTTTACTTAATGTTCGTGCTTCTGCACCTTTTGATTTACTTCATTCTGATATTTGGGGACCGTGTCATATCCCTACGTTGTTAAGACGCAAATATTATGTTACGTTTATTGATGATTTCTCTCAAATGACTTGAGTGTACTTAATGAAAAACCGTTCTGCGCTGCCGTCTATTTTTCAAAATATATGGGATGAAATCTTTACTCAATTCTCGGTTCGTCTTAAGTGTCTTCGAACTGATAATGGTCGGGAATACCTGTCTCAGTCTATGCCTAACTTTCTCTCTGACAAAGGTATCCTTCATCAAACCATCTGTCCTGATACCCCCCAACAAAATGGTGTTGCCGAAAGAAAAAATCAACACCTACTTGAGGTCACTCGGGCCATCCTTCACCATAGGCACGTACCCAAACAATTCTGGAGGGATGCAGTTCTTATCGCTGCACACCTCATTAATCATCTTCCCACTCATATCCTCGAGGGGGAGACACCCTATCACACTCTCTACCCAGACCTTGTTGGTCCCCTCCTACCTTTGAAGGTCTTTGAGTGTGTTTGCTTTGTTAGGGATGCTTGTCCCTCTGTCTCGAAATTTTATCCTCGCTCTTTGAAATGTATTTTTCTTGGCTATTCTCGGACTACTAAAAGATGTTGGTGTTATTCTCCTGATCTCCACAAATACATTATCTCATCAGATGTTGTTTTCCTGGAATCAGACTCTTACATAGTGGATCACCATGTCCTGACTCATCTCTTGATGCCATCTTGGTTCCTCGTCCTGCACCTGCAATCCTCGCTCCCACCGACCTTCTGTGTCGCCTTTGGGGGCAAGTTTACTCCCGTCGCTCTTTTGATAGTACATTAGTGCCACCACCTTAGCCTACCTCTCCCACCGATGATATGCCGACTGTTCCTACGAAAGCACCTGCTAGCGTGTCTGCTGCTCTCATGCCAGTCAGCCCAGATCTCTTTATTGCTGTCAGGAAAGGAAGTCGGACTTGTCGGGATAAACCTCTATATGTTAGTTCTTACCAGAGATTGTCAGTCTCTCATACTGCCCTGCACTCCACTCTGGATCAATACCGTCTCCCCTCTACCGTTGCAGAGGCCAAAGCTCATCCTAGCTGGTTGACTGCTATGCACGATGAATTGACAGCTCTTCAACTTAACAACACATGGGACTTGGTCTACTTACCTACTGGCAAGCAGGCTATTGGATGCAAATGGATCTATTCTATCAAATTCAATGCGGATGGTTCCCTCGATCGCTTGAAGGCTCGCTTGGTTGCCAAAGGTTATGCTCAGACTTATGACGTGGATTATGATGAAACATTTGCCCTCGTTTCTAAGATATCCTCTATCAGCATCCTGCTCTCTCTTGTAGCCTCTCACCAGTGGCCCTTGTACCAGTTGGACATCAAGAATGCATTTCTTCATGGGTCCTTAGATGAAGAGGTGTATATGGAACAACCACCTGGGTTCGTTGCTGAGGGGGAGCGTAACAAGGTGTGTCACCTCCGGAAGTCGTTATATGGATTAAAACAATTCCCTCGAGCATGGTTTGCTCGTTTCCGATTTGTGGTCACTCAATTCGGGCTTGCCAAGAGTACAAAAGATTCGTCTCTCTTTTATCAGAAATCTTCGGCTGGTACCGTTCTTCTAGTGGTTTATGTCGATGATATTGTCATCACAGGCATCAATTCTGAAGGGATAGCAAATCTCAAGACATTCTTACACTTCAACTTCCAGACAAAAGATTTGGGCTCATTACGGTACTTCCTAGGGATTGAAGTTGCTAATTATGATGATTCCCTCTTTATTTGTCAACACAAATATGCTCTCGATCTTCTATCCGACCTTGAAATGTCTAACTGTGGCCCGATGGATTCTCCACTTGAAGCAGGGGAAAAAGGTCTTCATATCGAAAACAAACCATTTGATTCACCAGAGAAGTATCGTAGAATAGTTGACAAACTGAACTACCTTACCATGACTCGTCCCGACATTGCTTGTGCTGTAAGTAAGGTCAGTCAATTCATGGCTGCTCCAACTATCTCTCAATGAGAATCTCTTCTCCGGATCGTCAGGTACATAAAGAAAGATCCTGATCTCAGGATATCATACAAGAATCAAGGCCATTCTAATATAGAGGCATACTGTGACTCTGACTGGGCAGGCTGCTTAACCACCCGAAAGTCAACCACAGGATTTACTATCTTTATGGGTGAAAATCTCGTCTCCTGGAAGAGCAAGAAACAGACCATGGTTGCTAGATCTAGTGCTGAGGCGGAATATCGGGCTATGTCCCACTCTGTTGCTGAAATCATGTGGGTTAGACAGATTCTTGGTGAAATCGGGTACCCTGTTCAAGATCCCACTCTTCTATGATGTGATAATCCGGCTGCGATACAGATAGCTGCTAATCCTGTGTTTCATGAACGCACAAAACACATATAGGTCGACTACCATTTTGTAAGGGAGAAGTATGAAGAAGGCCTTATTTCTCTATGTCACGTGAAGACTGAAGATAAGGTTGCAGATATTCTTACCATAGGAGTTACAGGGGTCAGAATGAACTTTATATGTAACAGGTTAGGTCTGGGAAGTTCACATGACCCAACTTGAGGGGGAGTGTTAGACTCATTAGTCCCATATCATGTATTTTTGATTGTTTGTTTTCTCCTCTTTATATATATATATCTACTGTGGACCTCTATGGAGGTACCAAATTATTCCAATACTGAGTTACAAATCTAAAAAGAGTTTCAGTGATTTCAATATTTGGTTTATATTTACCTTTTGGTGATATTTAAAATATTTCAGCTAATTAAAATAAAAACTGCAACTACTAGCTCTTGCTAATACAACCACATGGAAAACTGAACCAAAATTTGAAAACCGTGCTGACCCAAACTGAACCGCCCAGGTTTGGTTTAGGGTGGGTAAAAATCGAGGGTGTTCGGTTCGATGTCAGTTTGGGCTTAAACTGATCTGACCCTAACAATTGGTGAGAGTGGACCATTGGCGGTGACAATTTTATCACTCCCTGAGAGGGAGGTGTAAGAGGAAAACCTGACGATCTTCTTGTCGTGTGATCTGTTGCCCCAGAGTCAATAATCCTTTCATAGGAAGTTGCGGAGCAGACTAGGCGTTGGTCGTACCAGTGGTGGCGAATGTAGCAGTATGGGAAGAAACTTGAGTGCGCATGATACGAAGCAAAATATCCAGTTCCTCCAAGACCGCATGATACTCTTTGCTAGCCCTAAGATTTTTAATAAGTATTCATGCCTCATTCGCTTAGATAGCCAACATCCTCCATAACAATTTGCGATTGAATTAATTTCTGGGCTGTGCGCAGCTTGTGGCTACAGTGACACAATTAATAGGGCGTGGGCTGTTAGGAAGATGATCAGGAAAATATTATTAGCTTAATAGATTCAGAGCATTAGATACTTGACAATGAAGTTAAGATTCTTTTTGAATGATATTTCCTTGGGACCATTTGTGAAAACATCAAAGTTCTGTCGCATTCTTTTCTGCTACTGTGTTGTGGCATTCTTTGCTGCTACTATGTTCTGTTTGAGTTCCTGATGAGAATTTTATTCTCTTGAATTCAATTTAAAATTAGAGCCTGATTCATTTATTGTTCATGCTTAATTAAATTATGGAAGAAACTTTTTCAGTTAAAGTTCTTAAACAAAAAACATTAATTGCATTTCTAATGCCTGCATTGTGTTGCCTTTTTATGTTTTCCCTTAGAGTTGTGCATGGATATTCTGATTTAGCGGCGTTACTGGTTATAGTCTGCTAATGCTCCGTGAATATTTGTAGGCACCTTATTAGTGAATGAAAGGATGTTGGAGACATACGTCATTGCCAGGGATAGGTTCCTTGTCCCTGGTGGGAAAATGTTTCCATCAATAGGAAGGTATATAGAATCATTGACACTTGTTTATTTTATTCCTATGCTTGGTTATGCCTTCAACATGTACTTTAGCTTATTCATTTTCCTAGTATATGATTGTGTTCAGAGAGCTTATGTTTCTACTGTTGTTTTTTTATGAATGAGGGATCACCCAAAACGTTCTTTGCACCATATATGTGGGCATATTATCTTATGATGAAATTTAAGGTATGCCCAATGCAACATTTAAAGCTTCGTCAGGCTGCTCTAAATCATCAATTTTGAAACTAAGGACTTCATTCAGCATTAATTTGATCAACCTATCTAATGGGTGCACTTTCGACCCTTCTTTGTACATGCTTAAACTGCTCAAGTCTATCTTCAACTATCTTATCTTCAATTGGGTCCACTCTAATTGTTCGTTTATGTTTTTCAGCTTTTAATTTATTCATTCTAGTTTTTCCTATCATTCACAACATTCTCATTTCCACCACCCTCAATGAATATTTTATGTGGTCAATGCCTATGTTCACACAACATTGCCAACTTATCGTAGTTTTGTAAAGTTCTCCTATAATTCTTGGTGATGTCCATATACGCCTTACGGCCACCCTGCCTTAAACTGCAGTTTTATACTTTATTTTTCTATTTGCGAACTCTCTACTTTCTAAAGATTTCGAACATTAATCCAACTTTTTATTCATTTATGCAGATGTCTCATTGATTAGAATATACCATATGCAAATATGCATACACCCACTCACCTTACTTTGATCATCCTTTGTAAGCACCTCCATAACCAAAATAAAAATATTTAAAATAATTGTTATCCTTGATATCATCCTACTATAAATTGAAGCTTTTTTAATAACTCCATAACTATTTCTAGTTCTAGTCATTTATCTATTTTACATATTTAAAATAACATTCACATGACCTTACACACTCCTCTCTTTCTTAATATACGCACACCAAAGCAAGTTGTGTATGGGGCAGCGGGCACCATTTAGGGTCGATTTTTGTGACAATTTTAGGATCGATGGATGGACGATCAGAGATCGCCGTTGAGTTCAACATTGTTTTTCATATTTTATTTATTTTTTTCTTTTATTGTACAGAGGTTATTTTGAGAGTTAGTGTAAATGATCCAATCAAATGAGTGACTGATACAAGTTGTCAGATATGTTTAACCTAAACTCTTTACCCTATTTATATTGCTGATTTAACCTTGGGGAATATTAACAGTTTTATGGTTTTGAAGACGGCCTTTCGATTGCCTCTTGGCAGGAAGCTATGAGTAATGCACAACGTTGAAACCGTGTCACCTAGCTATCTATCATCCAGTGTGGCCACGTCATGTTGGTTTTAGTAGTTCACAGCTTTAATCCACAACAACCAATGCCTTAGACGACCCCCACATTCGCCTACAGAGCCGTATTCTTCCACCCCTAGATTTCACCGCCACCTCAGCTACCTATGGCGACCACATCGCCACCTCAGCTACCTCTAGCGACCACACCGCCACCTCTATGACCTCCAACCGACTTCTCCAACACAATCCACCCTCCCCCTTTTTCCCATTGTCTACGCCAGTCCCCCTCCCCCCTCTCATAGCAATCAAGCCCTCATTCCATCTCCTACATCCAACTTTCTACGCATCACAACTCACTTGAGCCCACTACTACCATCCACAATGATTTCTGCAGCCATAAGTCCCTCCGACAACCTTCCTTCCACCCATTTTTTTTTCAAATCAACATAAACAGAAACTCTCCAGGCTCTAAATCTACAAGCCCTAGGAATTTCATGCCACCTTTCCCTCACTAATCTCACATTTGATCCACCTACAAATATCCCAACCCGCCTACCACATTCTCCTCGCCTCAAAACCAATTACTTAATGAGGATTTTTATTTTAGATTTCATTTTCTCACAGTGCAAATAAATTTTTTCTAATAATATTTAACTCGAATTATTTTTGGCTAATCTAATTTCTGTCGGAGTAATATTATTCACTTGGCAATTACGTTCCTGGTACTTTCAGTTGCATGCAATTATTTTTTTGATTGGCTTGATTAAAATTAATTGTAATCAACTCTGAATGGTTGCACAACTTTTAATTTTATATTATTTAACTAATCGTGCGCATTGGAAACATTTGCATGTTTATGCATTTAATCATATCGCTTTAGTGTTGCAACTGTAAGTTGCAATCTTTTATGTGCCGTGATGACGCCGGTTATCTTTAATTTATGTTTTAATTTTTATCGTAATTTACCCATTGTCGTAAGCTTAAATGGGGGGCATGTTTTGAACCTATTTATGTGTGTGGTTAAACATTATTGGGAAGCAAGAATTTAGAAGTAAAAGTCTCTCTCGCTACCCCCCTCACGGAAGAAACCGTGAGTTAACCCTAGCCGCAAAAATCTCGCGCCTTTCTTCTTCCTGATCAACGCCGCTGCAAGCCGCACAGATCCGCCTCGCCGCCATAGCTCCGCCACCGGTGACAAGGTCAAGTCAAAGACCCATAACAGTTTGGTATCAGAGCCAAACCCCTCCGATGCAATTTCCGCCTGCCCAAAACCGCGCAATCGGCATCCTGACTCCGTCAATTCCTCCGCCAGCAACTCGCGCGAGCCGGTACTTCCTTCCAAACCCTTGACTACTACTCCGCCGCACCGCACCGCCTCTTCTCCAACCCCGCGACTACCACCCCGCCGCATCGCAGCGCCAGCTTGTCTCCCAGCACCGCTGCAGCAACTCCAAGTTCCAGTACCATCGCCAACCTCCTTCCACCACCACAAACTGATTATCTGACCCTATCTCAGATGGCGGATGCTCCCCCCTCTCTTGCCGACCTCATGACACTTCCAAACCATGTTCGCGACTCAGAACGTCAAAATGGACGCCCTCAACGCACACTTGGATGGTAGATGCCCCCTCCCCTCCCTTGAACACAGTCGATCACCATTCCACAAGCCGCGTGGACTCCGCCGCTCCTCCAGCTGTGGACTACTCCGCCTATGCAGATACCGTGAGTTAACCCTAGCCGCAAAAATCCCGCGCCTTTCTTCTTCCCAATCAACGCCGCTGCAAGCCGCACGGATCCGCCTTGCCGCCATAGCTCTGCCACCGGTGACAAGGTCAAGGGAGAAGGCCCATAACAGTTTGGTATCAGAGCCAAACCCCTCCGGTGCGACTTCCGCCTGCCAAAATCACGCGATCGGCATCCTGACTCCGTGATGAAGACCAACCTAGGTCAGGTTGATGAAAAAAAAGTGTCCGACGCCGCACCCGTCCGGATCTCTATCGACCTTAAATTTTGCATGTTTTTTTTGTGTTATTTGTTTGTTACATTTGTAGTATTTATGAGTGGAATATATATAAATATATATGTAATACATATAAGTATATATTTATATATACGAGCATCTTCGCACGGGCTACGCCCGTGCTCGATGCTCTCGGGCGGCCTTCGGCCGCATCCAGGCGGGCTTCGCCCGCCTCCGAACGGGCTTCTCCGTGCTCGATGCGTCGTTGCGAGCTGCACCCGCATCAAAGTGGGATGCGCTCGCATCCCAGCGGGATGCATCCACATCAGGACGGGTTGCGCCCGCAATATATACATATGATTACTCAAAATGACCGTAAAAAATATACATCAATATTACAAATTTTATTTTGTAAAACAATATATATTTAAACCTAAAAAAATTAAATTCCTCTCCATCTCTCTCTTCCTATCCCCACCTCTCTTTTCTTAATATTGCACGGGCTACGCCCGTGCTCGATGCTCTCGGGCGGCCTTCGGCCGCATCAGGTGGGGTTTCGCCCGCCTAGGCACGGGCTTCGCACGCCTAGGCACGGGCTTCGCACGCCTAGGCAAGGGCTTCGCCCGTGCCTGATGCTCCGTCCGAATCCCCTCGAGCCTGCGACGTCTCTGCTCGCCGGAGCGGCCCCAGCTCCCGAACCCGCTCAAATTTACTATGGTAATAATGATGTTTCAGAGATAGGAGAAGGCATCTAAATATGTTGTTATCAACTGATGTAAACATTTCAGAATTAGGAGAGCCGCTAAATATGTAGGTGTAGAGAAACTATATCTGACATGAGATTCCACAACTCACGGCAGCAGCACTGAAGTTATACTATTCATCTTCTTCCAATGGGAAAACCAGCAGAAACAGTGTTGCAGTAGGCATAAATCCCTATCCAACAATCTCAAATGGTGGCAATTCTCAGACACATAAATTAACTCTTATGTACAACAAAAACTCATCCGGAAATCTCATTAACATTCACTCCTAATCTCACTTACAACACTCCTCAACAGGAATCATCAAATGCAACAATCAATAAGTTCATCGACATCAATCTTCACAAAAAAACATACCATACAGACAACCCTTTATATAGGGTTCAAAAACAGAACCGAAAAAAACTGAAAATAAAACAGGGCTCAATCGTTCGCCGACACTGCTCGCCGTCATCCGCTCCATCCGAATCCCCTCGATCCTGCACCAAAACTCCTTTTCTACTCCGTCGCGATTCGCTCGCCGGCGCTGCCCTTCCTCCCGAACCCGCTAAAATTTCTCTGACCGGCTTAGATTTAATGCACAAATCTTCATGCCGACTCCCTTATCATCGCATACCATCTCCTCCATCGGCTCCAAAATCTGCGGCGGCGTCGGGTGAGACACCGGGAAGGAATTGGATTCAGAGGAAGAAGAGTTTTGGCCGGATTTAGCGAAGAGCACCGCCATTACTTCATGCTCTCTCTCTCTCTCTCCCCCCGTCCCTCCGGTGCCCCCTCTCTCTCTCTCTCTCGCTCTTTCTCTCTCAGTTTATATTACCAGTAAAGCTGCAGATGATCAGCGCTCTCTCTCTCTCTCTCGCTCTTTCTCTCTCAGTTTATATTACCAGTAAAGCTGCGGATGATCAGCGACATGTATTTATTAAGAAGATGAAGGCTGTGGTTTCGCGGAGCTGGCGGAGTGATGTCAGGTCGTACAGTTGGCTTGGAGAGGAAGAAGATGAAGGCGGTGGTTCGAGCGCGGTGCGATGAACGGTGGAGTGATAATAACGGAGATCATCTGGCGGAGCCGGCGGAGTGATGTGAGGGCGTATAGCTGGCTTGGAGAGGAAGTAGGCGGAAGCTGCAGGGGCAAAAACGGAAGATCCAATGTTACGGACAGGAAACTGACGGCTTCCCTTAATATAGTAGTATAGATATATATATATATATTAAAATTTCTGATTTAAACAAAACACATATATATGTATATGTCCTGTAAAGTGGTCGGCCAGGGTTCTTTTCCCCGATTCAGGAGGCCCAATGCGCTATTCATCTTCCCGGTTTAGGTTTTCCGCCCAGCCTCCCGATCCAGAGCGTCGGCCCCGCCATTTCCAGCCCCAAGCCATGCGGGATTCACGCAAGACCACTCGGCCCTTGCCGCTCCTCGACGTCGTCAGCCACCACATCTCCTGTAACCGCAGAGCACGACTCCTCCGACAGTTTTTGCTTCCACCATGGCCATTCCTTCACGCATCCGGCAGTTCGGGACTACCACACGGAGGTTCTTTGCTCTCTTTTCGATACCCTATAAAAGGGGAATGTTGTAAATTTTTTTTGGAGGCGATTGATGAAAGATGTGTTGTTGAAAATGAGATTACTATATGCGTTTTAATTCCTGTAGGTGTGTGTGTGAGGAGTTCTGTATAATAGCTGTAGGTGTTTGTTGGGATTGATGTTAGTAAATATCTAAGTGATACCTGCTGCGTTTTTCAGGTTTGGGAATCCTGGCGTTTGATTTCCAATTAGGTGTTAGTGATGAATGATTGATGAATGAGTTCGGTTGCAGGCCTTGTGCGTCCAGATTATGAGTTTTATAGTTGGTATTTTGATTCCTGTTTCAGAATTGTAGATTAGGAAATTACTGAAGGGTGAATGCTGTGCTGATTCAGTGTAAGAGAAGGTGAATAGTAAATTGTTTACTGTGTCTGTAGCTAATGATAGATTAGTATTAGGGTGATAGTTGATGATAGATTAGAAAGAGGAGAATTTTTGTGTGTTTCCTGTCGGAGAAGGTGATGAACGAGGAACAATATAGTTGCTAGTAGTGAATTTAGTTGCGTGTTAGAGATTTCGTGGAGCCACCGCGAGTATCTGAGATTACGTGGATCCACTTTGTGCGATTGAGATTTCGCGGCTCCACCTTAAGTGTGAAGAGCGAGTGAATTTTAGGTTGGTTAGGTTTGTGGCTTCTCGAGAGAGAGTGTTTTCGTGGAACCACTTTCGTGTGAGAGTGAGCAAAGATTCTCCTTGGTGCCCGTGTGCGATAGCGGCCGACCTCGGAGCGGGAGATCGAAGGTGACGAGGCGTTTCTCGTGTGATCGCCATCGACTTTGAATACGGAAGACGTCTCTTCCGTGGGTAATTGTTTCTTTCTTTTCCTTTGTGTGTGCCTCTATAATTTCTCGTAGGATAATAGACCCACTGCTGAGTTTTCGCCCGAATTTTGTCAGCAAACGCCACGTCGAAAACTCCAAACGGAAACGTATTTGAGTTCACGATTTCTGTTTGCTACGACAAAGGGAACAGAACGAAAGTTGCAAACTTCCGTCCCCGGATTTAAAATCGAACCTTATTTAAGGGAAATCATTTTGAAATGAAGAAGTAATTTTGTGTTTTTTCATAAAAATTCCAAGTTGTGAAATTTCTTAAGTGCTGCGCCCGCTCTAAAAATTGTAAAAATTAATTTAATCATCACATGCATTTAGGGTTTCCTCGAAAAGGCCGATGGGCGCGTAAACCCTACGCGTCGTCCTGCATCACTCCGCCAATTCCTCCGCCAGCAACTCGCGCGAGCCGATACTTCCTTCCAAATCCCTGACTACTACTCCGTCGCAACGCACCGCCTCTTCTCCAACCCCGCGGCTACCACCCCGCCGCATCACAGCGCCGACTTGTCTCCCAGCACTGCCACAACAACTCCAAGTTCCAGTACCGTCGCCGACCTCCTTCCACCACCACGAACCGACTATCCGACCCTATATCAGATGGCGGATGCTCCCCCCTCTCTCGCCGACCTCATGACACTCATCCAAACCATGTTTGCGGCTCA
Organism: Platanthera guangdongensis; assembly: GCA_039583875.1. Lineage (NCBI taxonomy): Eukaryota > Viridiplantae > Streptophyta > Magnoliopsida > Asparagales > Orchidaceae > Platanthera > Platanthera guangdongensis. Next base: position 55,819,244 of record CM077151.1, on the reverse strand, counting down.
AAATGTCAAAATGGACGCCCTCGACGCACGCTTGGATGCCCTACAACAGATGCCCCCTTCCCCTCCCTTGAATACAGTCGATCACCCTTCCACAAGCCGTGTGGACTCCGCCGCTCCTCCAGGCGTGGACTACTCCGCATATGCACGGACTGTCCGGATGGATTTTCCCATCTACGAGGGTCGCGAAGATCCTCTTCCGTGGCTTACGCGTTGCGATATTTTCTTCGCCAACCAGCGCACACCAGATGAAGAACGCGTCGGCGTAGCCGCCTTCCACTTACTTGGCCCAACACAATTGTGGTTCACTCAACTTCTGTGGGAACACCCTAACATTTCCTGGATAGATTTCAGTACGGCCTGCACCTTGAGGTTTGGCCCTGCTCTACAGGGAAACCCACTCGGCGATCTTGTGAACCTCAAACAGGACGGCTCCATCGACACCTATCTAGAACAATTCCAGATTCTACTGTCTCGGGCGACGTCCGTCTTACCGGAACAACAGGTTCCCCTCTTCACTGCCGGACTCCACGAGCGATTACGTTGGGATGTGGAGTTCCTTCATCTACGTGACCTCAACACCGCTATGAGCCTTGTCAGGGATTGTGAACAACGACTGCTACTGGATCGTTCGCCTTTGAGACGTCGGGACCATCAGGGCACTTACTCTCTAGCCAGCTTGTCGGACAAGGCACCATTCCGGGACGAAACCTCGCGGCCTACTGTTCGCCGCCGTTTGTCCCGCACCGAGATGGCCGCGCGTCGCGAGAAAGGCTTGTGCTACAATTATGATGACCACTTCACGCCGGGACATTGATGCAGACACTTATTTTGGTTGGAAGTTGACGACCCTCCCGATGATGACGCGACAAGAGGAGAAGCCACTGCAATACCCTTCGATCCAGCTTGAGGACAAGCTGTCTTCGGACGGGGGCGACGATGTTTTGTGGCATGACGACGCCAGTTATCTTTAATTTCTGTGTGCTAATTTTTATCGTAATTTACCCATTGTCATAAGCCCAAATGAGGGCATGTTTTGAACATATTTATGTGTGTGTTAGACATTATTGGTAAGCAAGAATTTAGAAGTAAAAATCTCTTTCTCTCTCTTAATCCTCTCCTTCCTATCTCTCTCTACCCCCTCACTGAAGAAACCGTGAGTGAACCCTAGCCGCAAAAATCCCGTGCCTTTCTTCTTTTCGATCAACGTCGCTGCAAGCCGTACAGATCCGCCTCGCCGCCATAGCTCCGCCACTGGTGACAAGGCCACGAGGGAAGGCCCATAACACAATCACATGTGCTACATACTTGCCTGCATTCTATATAGAATTAATTTAGCATGAGAACTCTATCGATTTGTCCTGCTTCACTTGTCATGTGCACTTATATGTTTATCAAGATTAATAAAAAACATATTTAAATTATTTTCTATATTTTCATTTAATTGTCTCAACAAAATCACTTGATACAAATCCATTTTTAATGCCATCTTTGAGGCACACACTAACTTAGATCATCTTCTAAATGAAAAAAGGGTTATCATTTAGGGGTCCCCCTCACATGAGCATCCATAAGGTCCCCTTTTGTGGTAAATTGATTACTTCTCTTTTTGACACTTGTCCCAGAACTTGGGATAAATGAAGATTTAGCTGTAGATAATGTCGTAGATATATTTTGTGAACAAATTTACTCTATTTCTTGTTCACTCTCATTATCATCATCAGTAGTCAAATCCATTTTTTCCCTTTTTATCATTTAATGTTGAATACATCTCAGCTGCTATTTCAGAAGTTGTCTTAAAACACTTTGATACATCTCCATACCCACCACATAAGTGATGCTTCAATCTTTTGATTCCACCTTTAATCAATCTATCACACAAATCACATTTAACAATATTTTTATCTTTTAAGTCGGGCCATTATCCATACTTCTATCTAGGATCCTTTAGTTTGCTTTTCTTTTAGAATCTGTTTTTTGATTAAGATCATTGCTATCAACGGACGAAGCAAGACTGTTATTGTTTTCGTTTTCCATCTTTCACGAACAAGACCTAAAAAATGTAGTGTTAAATGTCCCGAAGAGACTCCAAACTTTTTGATATTCTCAAACTAAAAGAAATGGGCACATGATAAAGTGATTATATTAATGAAAAGTACCAGTAATTCTTAAGCTAAAGAAATCAATTTTCATCACTTGAGGCATAAAAGTATCAAATGAAAACTGCAATTATTCTACACAATAAATAATTTATAGACCATTTAAAGATAATGCTCATTTAAAGACCATTTTAAAGAACATGTTCATTTGTTCTATGCAATAAACAATTTAAAGATCATGCTCAATTATATCTTATATAGTCATATTATTATTTGCTTGTAGTGATTATATAACCATAAATCTTATTTCGAATATTATCAATTTCTCCTGCGTAAATTGTCACTCCATGATAGATATGCAATAAAAAAACATTTGTTAAAATCAATTCAACATAATTATTATCATTTATCAATTTATATGCAGTTAACTTACCAATGATGAAATTGTCACAGTCTTAAGAACATCAACTATCTCAATCATGTAGTACATGATATAATACTCACATTGAATATTACTGTTGTTTTGGGCACTAAAAAATAAACAATTGGTAAATATGTTAATATCAAAATTTTAAATATTTTAAAAATTACAATATATATAGCTTATTGGCTTCCACTTTAAAACATTTGATTTGTGAAAACTGGTATATCGATTTTTTGTCATACCCTTAAATGCAGTTTATAAAATATAAAATTTTTTAGTTTATAGTCAAATCTGAATTTCAAATAGAAAAAAATTAATTAATAAACTTATCTTGTAATGTCATTTTTAATATCATCACGGATGTCATGATTTAAGAGATCAAGCTAATAAATAGTATTTATACTGTAATCAATAATAACCAACATTCAATGTTCTTTGTGAAACAAATGAAATAATTAATAACTTAATTAAAACAAAAAATATAAATAATCATTGATACTTACAATCTATGATAGGGCAAAAATAATAAAAAATTCAACTTGAGTTGACTAAGCCCGATTTTAGATCTTCAGATCGTGTTTTTAATTGTTCCTTGACATACTTATCATCCAAAACAAAAATGAATGTTGGATTATGAAAAGATACAATTCTTCATATGAAAATTTCTTTAGTTGTGATTTTATGTACCTATCAAAATACATATAAATTTAGAAATAATTTATATATTAATAAAAACTCTAAAGTTTATAATATTTGATACTCACCTAATACATGTTAATATAATGTTAACAATAATTTTTTCATATCACCAAAATCGTATCTCTGAAATTTCAAAGAATGCACTTGTTGATTCAAGAGTCTCAAATAATGTTGGATCTAATAATAGAAATATTATTTTATTCTCTTTCTCCATCATAGTAATGAAGCTGGGTAACATGTAGTGTTTGTACATGTCGGCCGACATGCCCGACATATCGGCCGATATAAAGGTTTTGGGTGCAAACCGCAACGAAATCGATTTGTTTGACAAAAATATCATTTTGTCAAACAAATCACATTTAACAATATTTTTATCTTTTAAGTCGGGCCATTATCCATACTTCTATCTAGGATCCTTTAGTTTGCTTTTCTTTTAAAATATGTTTTTGATTAAGATCATTGCTATCAACGGACGAAGCAAGACTGTTATTGTTTTCGTTTTCCATCTTTCACGAACAAGACCTAAAAAATGTAGTGTTAAATGTCCCGAAGAGACTCCAAACTTTTTGATATTCTCAAACTAAAAGAAATGGGCACATGATAAAGTGATTATATTAATGAAAGTACCAGTAATTCTTAAGCTAAAGAAATCAATTTTCATCACTTGAGGCATAAAAGTATCAAATGAACTGCAATTATTCTCCACAATAAATAATTTATAGACCATTTAAAGATAATGCTCATTTAAAGACCATTTAAAGAACATGTTCATTTGTTCTATACAGTAAACAATTTAAATATCATGCTCAATTATATCTCATATAGTCATATTATTATTTGCTTGTAGTAATTATATAACCACAAATTTTATTTCGAATATTATCAATTTTCTCATGCGTAAATTGTCACTCCATCATAGATATGCAATAAAAAAACATTTGTTAAAATCAATTCAACATAATTATTATCATTTATCAATTTATATGCACTTAACTTACCAATGATGAAATTGTCACAGTCTTAAGAACATCAACTATCTCAATCATGTAGTACATGATATAATACTCACATTGAATATTACTGTTGTTTTGGGCACTAAAAAATAAACAATTGGTAAATATTTTAATATCAAAATTTTAAATATTTTAAAAATTACAATATATATAGCTTATCGGCTTCCACTTTAAAACATTTGGTTTGTGAAAACTGGTATATCGATTTTTTGTCATACCCTTAAATGCACTTTATAAAATATAAAAGTTTTTAGTTTATAGTCAAATCTGAATTTCAAATAGAAAAAAACTAATTAATAAACTTATCTTGTAATGTCATTTTTAATATCATCACGGATGTCATGATTTAAGGGATCAAGCTAATAAATAGTATTTATACTGTAATCAATAATAACCAACATTCAATGTTCTTTGTGAAGCAAATGAAATAATTAATAACTTAATTAAAACAAAAAATATAAATAATCATTGATACTTACAATCTATGATAGGGCAAAAATAATAAAAATTCAATTTGAGTTGACTAAGCCCGATTTTAGATCTTCAGATCGTGTTTTTAATTGTTCCTTGACATACTTATCATCCAAAACAAAAATGAATGTTGGATTATGAAAAGATACAATTCTTTCATATGAAAATTTCTTTAGTTGTGATTTTATGTACCTATAAAAATACATATAAATTTAGAAATAATTTATATATTAATAAAAACTCTAAAGTTTATAATATTTGATACTCACCTAATACATGTTAATATAATGTTAACAATAATTTTTTTCATATCACCAAAATCGTATCTCTGAAATTTCAAAGAATGCACTTGTTGATTCAACAGTCTCAAATAATGTTGGATCTAATAATAGAAATATTATTTTATTCTCTTTCTCCATCATAGTAATGAAGCTGGGTAACATGTAGTGTTGTACATGTCGGCCGACATGCCCGACATGTCGGCCGATATAAAGGTTTTGGGTGCAAACCGCAACGAAATCGATTTGTTTGACAAAAATATCATTTTGTAAAAAAATGACGATATATCCCGATATATCTCTAACCCGATATTTCGGTTATTATATTTAATATATAAAAAAACAAAATTCACGGGACCCGTTTTTTTTACTTCACGGGTCCATTCACGCATTAAGCATTTCTCGCTCTACCCTAAATTTTACGGGAGAGTCGCTCTGGCGGAGTGGACGACACTCGACAGCTCCTCCGGCGACGAGGCAACAAATCAGCATCGTAGGCGAGGAGTAGACGACGACGCCGGGCTTTCTACGAATCAGCATCGCAGGCGAGGACGTGGATTCGACGCCGGGTTTTAGGGTTTATACTATTTCACTCCACTGTAAACCCCCTTCTTCTTTCTTCTTGTTTCTGCAACAATTGAAAGTTTTATTTGGAGTTATATTGATCAAGTCATAAGATCTAAAAGTTTTATTGAACTTGTGTTGCTCTAAGCTTCTTATGTATGCTATAGTTAGGTTTCTTTCTTGCAATAACTAAGTTTACCTTTTCTTGTGTAAAACTGTAGTGATTTTTGTTTCTCCTGTGCACTTCTAACTTATGTTAACATTATTTTTTTAACTTCTGCTATAGTGATTTTTGCAATAGCTAAGAAAAACTCTCCTCCAACTTTGCATAATTACATGAGCTTCTCCTTTATCTTTCAAAATTATTTCAAAGAAAATGTTATAAATACTTATTTGTTTGTACATTGCTATAGTTATTTGTTTGTACATTTTTACTTATTTGCAAAAAATGTGTTTCTAAATACTGTTATCTTTATTTAAATATTAAAAGCCGATATTGTAAAATATCCCCGATATATCCTCCGCAATCCGACATACGACATTTCAACCCAAACCGACATGAATCCCACATCCGACATCTACAACCTTGGTAACATGACAATGAATTCATCTGTATTCTGTGGAAATAAAAATAATTAATATTTTTGACATCAATATTGATTACATAAAAGTCAAAAATATTAATTATACCTGAGAAAGTGAACGCTCATTTGATGTTTCATGCACTTCTTTTTGTGATGATGATTCATATAAAAGTGTCGGCTAACAAACCAACAATAACAAAAAATTTAGTAATTAACTGGTCAACAAAAAAACATGACATTTCATAAAAGTATAAAGAATTAAATAATAATACCTGAGATATGTCTTGAGAAGTTTCAAGTACAGGTGCAAGTGCAACACTTGTGGACCTAACTGTTCCAGTTCCAGCACTAAACATGCGCATGAGTTTTTCAATTTGATTCTTCACACTACTCATCTCTGCTTGATGCGCTTGTTGTTGTTGGCTCAATAATTCTCGTTGTTAGCTCAATAATTCTTGTTGTTGGCTTATATATTGTTGATGTTACTGGCACATATATTCTTGTTGCTGGCTCATTTTTTTTGGACTATAACTTCCACATCTTCAATATGAACTACTGATCTTATCTCGCTCCGCCTATCATCCTTGAAAAAACTTTTAATGGTGAAAAATTTACCACTAGCTCTAACCCTGCCCGGATGTTATTTGCCTAAAATAGAGGCAATAATGTCATCTCTTTCCTTTGACACTTTCAGCACTCTGTGCCTCTTGACCCGACAACTCATCCTAAGCAAAAGCAATAAATGTTAATGCAATTAAAAAATTATACTGCACAAACAATATTACTATTGATAATTTATAAATGATGAAATGATACATTTACACTTGCAATTTTAGATGTCAAATCAGTTGCATCTTTATTAATATTTTCACCAATCTTTTTTTTTTGTGACCAACTTTTCATAACTCACGTGAAATTGGTGCAGTTGCAACTTGTTCAATTTTGACAATAAAATAAAAATAAATTATTATTTAAATTATTGAGAAAATCGATTTTTATAATGCAGATATCAAAGAGAACTAATATCATCTGTTTTTCAAATCCAAAATAACCCATTTTGGAAGTAGTATGCAGAGTCTTGTGTTTTTTCTTTCTCTGTATTAATCTGACTTTTCTCCTACGCAAATAAATATTTGTTAATGCTTAGATTGCTTACAAAGTTCAAAAAATGATATAAAACATTGAATTTAATAAGAACATAACCATATATTCTGGAGTGATGCGATGCTCGACAAAAATTCTCTAATCTTTAGGAGTAATAAAGTTATAGTTGAGAGATACATTGTATTGATGCTTCAAATCAACATTCTTTATATAAGTGACAAAAAGTTTGGATTTTCAAGTCCTTTAACTTTCACCAATGTTTTTTAGTAATGCATTGCGAAGACCATCAATATTATCAAAATAAAGCCAAAAATAATAGACAATATTAATTAATAATTAACTAAAAAACCCTGTTATATAATAACAAATAACAAATTACGTACATTTAATTTTTCTCATAATTGATTCTTAAGGTGTTTATCAACTTCCTTCCATCCAACATATGTAATTGACACATTATACTTCACAAGAGAACTCATAAAACTCATCAATTTATTTGTGTTAGGCGCGAGAATAATGCGGTCATCCTCACTCACAGAAATATTAAGTTTTTTCTCGTCTAGCCTAAGCTTATTCAAATGTCTCTTCTTGTCTTTGATGAAGATCCTTTATCAGCTATTTTTACTGTAATAGAAACCCTAAAAAAACCCGAAACCATCTAAAAACCCTAAACAAAATTCATAAAAAACTGCAATGATATTGCGGTACTACTACACAATCACACATTGAAATATATATGTTAGTGCTAATATAGAAGCACAAGGAAGGAGACTCAAGTCACTCAACAAAGCTTAAGTTGGTTAGGCACATGAAATAACTGTTACACACTTTCACAGTTTCACATAAATAATTAAATACATAATTAATCTTGCAACATTCAACTTTGTGATCAAGTATAAGAAATGCACTAACATAGTAACATCAATATGGATGATATACAATCTCATGTAAAACCATTTAGCCTTTCTTCTAAGAGGTCATAAAAGAAACACCTTTACAGTACAACACTACAACTAAACAGTGAAATAAAGTACTGACTACTGAGAAAATGAAGAAATGATATACCTAAATGAGAGAAGGATTGAAGGAGCCGTGCATTTCAGATTTAGGATAGATGTCCGGCACAATCAAACCAACATATGTTATATGTCGAAGAAGAATCACCAAATCAAAGCAAATGAGCAGAAACTTTCACCAAATCGTCTTTAGGGGTTTTTGCACAAAACATCGGCTGTAAGAAGTAAAAAGTTGAGGTAAAAACAAAATGTTACGGCTTATGATTTTAAAATAGATAGAATAGACTGCGTTTTTTAAAAAATCGCAGTCTATTCCCCTATTTTTTTTTAAAAAAATTAAGGCGCGCAACGCCTTGTGGGCATCTGGACGCCTAGGCGACGCCTTGACAAGAATGATATCTGCCGATATATCAGTTATCAACTAATATATTGGCTAATATAACATGTCAATACATAACTGGTTTTTTAATTTATTTTATTTAGCATATATGATTTAGTGGACAACAAAATGAAATTGTTCCATTGTCTAGGCTGTTTTGTGCCCTAGCTCTCGTCTCTCTTGCTACTTCTGGCTTTTTTCCCTGTTGTCGTCCGTCGTCGACATTGATTCTGCTTGATCTTTGAATATTGAACCAAGGATTCCTTATCATGGATTGTTGTTGACGATTTCTTAGGTTCCTTTGATTTTCTTCCCTGTGTTATACTGTTATTATGTGTGTAACATAAACAGTATATTAATTTGATATATTTAGAATTTCAATAAATATTAAATTGTCAATAATATCAATATATATTAATTAAAAATGATTATATGTATATATAATTATGTACACAAATTAATATTTAAATCCAATATATGATATATCACCGATATATCCTCCGACATATTAAAATTGACATGAAAAAGATCCAAAGCTTTATTTTTTAATATTTTGGTAATGCTAGCTCCACTTCACATTTTTTTGGTCAATTTATAATATATCCTATTATCTTATTAATTGTACTCTTCAAAATAATTTCTTTAAAATATTTATGTATTGATTTTTTAAATATTGTGTTTTGTTATTGTCTACACCTTGAACTAAGTTATATTTTCATTCATGTATGATGTATCTAACTTGGTCAATTTGTCTGGATCATTTTTTTTGTTTCTTAAGAATAGCAATTTCCGATGAGTAAAGGTGTACTTAAAGCATATCAGATATTTTAAGCGACTTGTAAAAATATTGCAAAATGATTAATGGACATTAAAATATAAAACTTACGACCTGGACAAGGGACTAATGCAGATAGATAATTGAAAAAACCTGAGCCATGTGAACAGGATGAGGCTGAGTCATGTTCTCTCATTTGTGTGAAAACAGCTCTGTCAAATATTTGAAAATAGAATCACCAAAACTTTTTGAAAATAAAGGAGCCCAAAGCTAGAGAAATATGATTAAAAATAGATTTTTAAACATCTAAAATTTTTTAATCAACTTTGATAAGAATAATATTTTACTCCCAAATAGACAAACTTAAATTATCGCCAACTGACTTCCTATTGGCAGCTGATGTGGCGTCTTATAGTTATAAATCTTCTTATATTTTGTTTCTGGACTCATATTATATCTTCAACTACTTTATTTATAATGCTTATTCTTCTATGAAGAACTATTTATTTTACTGAATTACATTGAAATTTACTTATTTCTGGTAATACCTGCTCCTATTATGCATCCGAATAATTAACTTACTGTTATGCAAGTTGAGTTATTTTCCAAGTAATCACTTTTTTTCTTTGTACTTCATATTTGTATCGGGAATAAGGTATATGAAGATATATATGTTACTTGTACCAATGCGAGGAATTTACTGAATTATTTATTTAGCTTCTCTGCCCTTTATTACATGAGAATGACTCCACTTTCTAAATTAACACAAATAAATCTGTGTTTGGCACTTAATGCTCAGAGTAAATTTAAAATGTCTTTCTATTAAACTAAAACATTTAGAGCTGTGCAATGAGCTCAGGTGGTTCCTTTTCTGAGTGCAGTTGTGTTATGCTACCGCTAGAGATCTAAGCAAAGAGGAAATTAGAACAAAAGACGGCTAGGGTTTTAGTGGATGAAGAAGAGAATACCTGAAAATAGATCAATCATGCTCCATAGAGGAGGGAAAAGGGGGTATTTATGGAGCCCCCTTTTCCCAGGGCCGGCCGGCCCCAATTGAGGGCTGAACTGGTGTGGTTCAGCTCTCCCTCCTCTTAATGATTAATTGCGGGCTGAACCGGATGGTTCAGCCCGGTCTTGGTCCGACGCTCCTTTAGGTATTCTGGCGTACTTGAATCCTCGAACCGCAGATCGTCCGGGGCCATAACATTCCCCTCCCCATCAAGAGGCAGCTTGTCCCCAAGCTGGAAGTCAGGAAATAACTCCCGGAACTCCAAGAAATCCACCCACGTGTTGTGAGCCTCGGAGAGATCCTGCCACTTGACTAGAAGCTCTGAACGGTACTCCGTGCCATGTTTCTTCCATCGGGACAGCAAGACAGCTTCGGGACTGGGGCGCAGCTCCCCCGTCGTAGTGGCCTCGGGTAGAGAGGGAAGCACTGTGGCGGCTGCTCCCAGCTTCTTCTTCAGCAGTGAGACATGGAAGGTGGGGTGGATGCGAGAACCCTCAGGAAGGGCAAGCGTGTATGCGACCGGCCCCACCCGGCGAGTGATGCGAAATGGCCCATAGAACCGTGGGAGAGCTTCTGATTGGAGCGGCGAGCAACTGAAAGCTGTCTGTACGGCTGGAGACGGAGGAAGACCTCGTCGCCAACCTGGAAGGTCCGCTCCGTGCGGTGCTTATCGGCCTGCAACTTCATCCGGTCCTGAGCAACCCGAAGATTGTCCCGCAAGAGAGCCAAGGTCTGATCCCTGTCACGTAACGCACGATCCACGGCCGGCAGAGCGGTGCTTCCCGGCTCATACGACCGCAGGGTGGGTGGTGCGCGCCCGTAGACAACCTCGAACGGAGTAATCCGCCCGGCCGTGTGATACGAAGTGTTGTAGCAGTACTCCGCCTAGTGTAACCATCGAGTCCACGTCCGGGGCTCATCCATGACAAAGCAGCGAAGATACGTCTCGACGCCCCGGTTCAGCACCTCTGTCTGGCCATCTGTCTGCGGGTGGTGCGCGGTGCTCATGCGCAACCTGGTGCCCTGCAACCGGAAAAGCTCTTGCCAGAATTTGCTGAGGAAGGTCGGATCGCGATCCGATATGATGGAGCTTGGGAGACCATGGAGGCGCACTACCTCCCGGGCAAAGAGATCCGCAACGGCTTCCGCGGTGTAAGGGTGGCTGAGAGCGAGAAAATGGCCGTATTTGGACAGCTTGTCCACTATGACCAAGATCGTGGACTTGCCCTGAGACCGGGGCAGGCCCTCAATAAAATCCATCGAGACCGTCTCCCATATCTGCTGAGGAATGTCCAAGGGCGTGAGCAACCCTGCCGGTGATGACGTCTCGTACTTCTGCCGCTGGCACATGTCGCACTGCTGCACAAAACGCTGCGCGTCCCTGCGCAACCCCCTCCAAAAGACATTGGTCCGCAGCCGCTGTAACGTGCGAAGCACCCCGGCATGACCTCCGGTCGGGGATGAGTGGAACTCCTGTAACATGACCTCCTTCCAAGCGGACGAAGCGGGAATGACCACCCTCCCGTGGTAGTACAAATGTCCTCCAATCAGCTGGTACCCTGGAGTGGTGGGCTGGCCCTGAGACAAGGCCTCTACAATAGGCTGGAGCTCTGGATCCGCGGCTATCTCGCGCTGAATGTCATCCAAGGACTCAATCAAAGGTACCGACAGGCGAAAGAGGGTGTCTTCCGGTAGGCGGGATAGGGCATCGGCCGCTAAATTCTCCTTGCCCTGCTTGTACACGATCTCATAGTCATACCCGAGCAGCTTGGTCAACCACTTCTGCTGGAGAGGAGATGCTAACCGCTGATCCAAGAAATGTTTCAGGCTCTGGTGATCGGTGCGAACTTTAAAATGATGGCCTAGCAGGTATGGACGCCACAACGTCACTGCATGAAGAATTGCTAGCATCTCCTTCTCGTACGTGGAGAGGCCCAAGGTGCGGGGTGCCAAAGCCTTGCTGAAGTAGGCCAACGGCCGCCCCTCCTGCATCAACACCGCCCCAATTCCTACTCCTGAAGCGCCCGTCTCCACTACAAACTCCTTGGTGAAATCCGGTAGTGCGAGCACCGGTGTGGTCGTCATAGCCTCCTTGAGAGCGGAAAAGGCCCGCTCCGCCTCGTCATGCCACGTAAAGGACTTTTTGTGGAGGAGCTGTGTGAGTGGGCGTGCCAGCTTCCCATAATCCTTCACGAACCTCCTATAGTACCCAGTGAGGCCCAGGAAGCCTCGAAGTGCGCGTACGGTAGCCGGCCGCGGCCACTCCACCATGCTCTCAATCTTCTTTGGGTCTGCCCTGACCCCTTGTGCCGAAACCAGATGCCCCAAATATTCCACCTCTGACTGCCCAAACGAGCATTTCGACAGCTTGGCATAGAACTGATGCTGTCGCAGAATTGTAAGAACCTGTGCCACGTGCTCAACATGCTCCTCCCATGACCGACTGTATATCAAGATATCGTCGAAGAATATGAGTACCGATCGCCGTAGGAGTGGCCGGAAGGTCTCATTCATCACGGCCTGGAAGGTCGATGGGGCATTGGAAAGCCCAAAGGGCATCACCAAAAACTCGTAATGCCCGTCGTGTGTGCGAAACGCGGTCTTGTGGATGTCTTCCGTCTTCATCCGAATCTGGTGGTAGCCGGAACGGAGGTCCAGTTTGGTAAACAAACTCGCCCCATGCAGCTCGTCCAAGAGCTCTTCTATCATCGGTATCGGAAACTTGTCTTTGATCGTGGACTCATTCAGGTCACGGTAATCCACGCAGAAACGCCAAGACCCGTCTTTCTTTTTCACCAGGATGATGGGTGAGGAAAAGGCGCTGGTGCTCGACCGTATGATGCCGGTCGCCAGCATCTCTTTCACACTCTTCTCGATCTCGGCCTTCTGAATGTACGGGTATCGATAGGGTCTGACGTTCGGGGGCGCAGCCCCTTCCTTCATTTGTATGCTGTGATCCCTGAACCTGGGCGGAGGAAGGCCCCGGGGCTCCTGGAACACATCTCTAAACTGGGACAAAAGTACCTGTATCTCCTCTGGAATGTCTGGTGGGTCGTGGGCCACGGCCTCTACCCCCACTACCATGGCTATCGGGGATCCCTGCTCCTCTAACCGCTGCAAGATCCTCACAGAAATCTCCTTCAGTGGTGAAGACCGAATGCCCTGTAGGCAAAAATCCTTCCCCTGCTGGGTGAATTTCATCGTCAAACGGACCCAGTCGGTAGTCACCCTCTGTAACTGCCGTAACCATTGGACCCCCAACACCATGTCGAACCCCGAATCGGAAGTAAGTACATATCCGTGTGGCACAAATAGCCCTGCACGCGGATCTCCACCCCCTTCATCACCCCCTCGCATCTCAGCTTGCTCCCATCTGCCACCATAACCTGGAAGGCCGCCTCCCTGTCGATCGTCTGTCCCACCTTTGAAGCAACTGCCGGGTTGATGAAATTGTGGGTGCTCCCACTATCCACCAGGATGGTCACACGCTCCTTGCCCACCACGCCTGTGAAACGAAGCGTCACCGGGGCGGTGCAACCCTCCATGGCCTGCAAGGAGACCCCGAACTCTGCCAAATCCAGATCCTCCACGTCGGCTTCCTCCGGATGGTCCTCCTCGTCATCCTCCTCCCGCAGCATAAACACCTGGACCTTCTGGCAGGCGTGTCTCTTGGTGTACTTCTCATCGCAATTAAAGCACAGCCCTTTCTCCCTCCTGGCCTGCATCTCTGGCCATGTCAACCTGGTCACTGTCGGCCGTATGGCCGGTGGCTGCTCGCGTCGTACCGCCGCGGAAGCCGCGGGTGGCTTGGTCGTCATCCGGCTCCGCTGCCTGTTGTAACGCTCCTCCTGTATTCGGGCGATGCTAATGGCATGACTCAGACTGCGTGACAAGTATGCGTGGACCTCGTCCCGTAACTGGTCCTTCAACCCTGAGATGAAGCAACTCAACAAGGTCTGCTCTCCCCATGCGACACGGTTTGCTAATCTCTCGAACTCCGTCCGATACTCCGTGACGGTCCCCCTCTGTCGCAGTTTTTGAAGGGTGGCTTCCACATCCTCGTACTCCAGAGGCCCAAAACGAGCCGAGAAGGCCTCGATGAACTCCGGCCACGGGGCAAAAGTGCGTCCCCGCAAAAACCATTGCGTCCACTGATACGCGTCCTCCTCCAGATGGAAGGCTGCCATTTGTACCCACTGAGCCTCGGGAATCTCCTGATATTTGAAAAACAGCTCTGCCTTTTGTATCCATTCCAGGGCGTCCCCTCCCCGGAACTTAGGAAAATTCATCCGTGTCCGCTTGGGTTGCATGTATCGTCTCTGATAAGCCCCTCCCAAACCGCCACCGTCTGGTCCCATCCCTCCGGGTTGCCCAAAATCTCCTTGGATTCCTCTCTGATTCCACCCCGGGTTCCTTCCGGTCCCATAGTGGCCGGACCGTATCCCCCGTTAGGAACAGTTGCTGGTGGGGGCGGGAAATTCCCCGTTGTGCCCCCGAGAGGAACCGCATTTGCTCCGGTGGGGCGAAACACCCCAAATCCTTGATGCTGTGGCCTCCATGCTTGTCCTGGGTGCTGTCCGGGACCCCCTCCTTGCCGCAGCAGTCCGCCGTGAGCCGGCAGGGGCTGTTCGAACCCCCACGTAGAAGCCGCACCTCCGCCGGGCCCCCAGGGCCCTCCCGCAGCCTCCGCCGCCCGACTGGGCCCATTCCGGGGCTGTTCCGGCATCCAGGAGGAAGCCGCACCTCCGCCGAACCCCCCGCTGCCCCATCCGCCAGGATCGGGGTATCCGCCCGTCATTCCGCTGGAGCGGGAAGGAAGCGGAGGCCCTCGCGCGGTTTCTGGCGCGATTCCCGCGCCGAATCCGGATCCCGACGCGCCCGTCGTCCCGCCTCCGTGACTCCCGCACCCCGTGCTTCCTCCGTTAGGGAGATTGGTCGCCTCCGTGTCCGATCCCGCGCCGTTTACGGCTTTTCCCTTCAGATTTTGCAAGAGGAGGGATTTCAACTCCTCCATCTTCTCATCGAGGCGTTCCTCCAAGTGTTGTTGCGAGTCCTTCATGCTTGCTTCGATTGCCGCCACGGAATCCGTCAACGCCGCGTAGTTCTCCTCGATGGCGGTCAAACGCGCCGTCTCTGCCTCCGTACGCGTCACCATGGTCGCAGGAAGGATGCTCTGATACCAAATGTTATGCTACCGCTAGAGATCTAAGCAAAGAGGAAACTAGAACAAAAAGACGGCTAGGGTTTTAGTGGATGAAGAAGAGAATACCTGAAAATAGATCAATCATGCTCCATAGAGGGGGGAAAAGGGGGTATTTATGGAGCCCCCTTTTCCCAGGGCCGGCCGGCCCCAATTGAGGGCTGAACCGGTGTGGTTCAGCCCTCCCTCCTCTTAATGATTAATTGCGGGCTGAACCGGATGGTTCAGCCCGGTCTTGGTCCGGCGCTCCTTTAGGTCTTCTGGCGTACTTGAATCCTCGGAACCGCAGATCGTCCGGGGCCATAACAAGTTGACATTAAAGAATTGTTCCATTCAATTTTTTGTCCAATTAGGTGTTTTAGTAATCAAAACATAAGCTCGTGTATTTGCCTTATTGCACAGTGCTTATTTTTGATGTGAAATTTCTGATGTTTAATCTCTAAGGTTTTTGGTTGTATTTTTTTTGTTGTATATTCTATGGTTTGCTTTTAGCGGCTTATATAAATTCATTTTTTTAATATTATTTTGGATTAGATCTAACTTATGTTTGTTACTGCTCTTGTAGGATCCATATGGCACCTTTTAGTGATGAATATCTTTTTGTTGAAATTGCAAATAAGGTAATTGTATATTTGTATCAATCAATATTATCTTGGTAAATTTCTTCCATTTTTTGCTCCACCAGTTCATGACAAATTTCATTGTTCTATTCACTGTGTTGGAAGTTGGATATAAAGTTAATATTCTTATTATGAATATGTATCCGACTAAGCAAACAGTTTCTTAGTAGTGTTTAGTTTCTGGTTTCAAAAACCATGGTCTTGCATACCTCTTCACTTACAATCTGTAATTTCAGCCTTTCGACAACCGTTTCCATCCAAATAAATAGGATTAGATTCAGTTATTTCTACCCATACATTCCTTCCCTTCAAAAAGAAGAAAAAACTACAAATGGTATCCATCCAAATTCCCCTCTCTTAAGCACACAAAAATAAGCCTTACCACAAACATCCTTTCACTTTTTTCTAATTGATTTGCATGCTGATAAGTTTGTGCATTTGGGTTGTCCTTACCCTGGTATTTTAATTTGAGTACAGCATTTTGTTTTTATATGCATTTGAATTTTATCTTCTGTGATCCACCAATAGCCTGATATCTCAATTCTTTGGAGTAGGCCTAACAAGTCGTCCTCATTCTTCTATTGCCTTGTCGGGTGTTCCAAAGAGGTGTTAAACGTGCTGAAAACTAATTGTTCTTAGTGTAATTTTCAGGCCCTTTTCTGGCAACAAAGGAACTTTTATGGGGTTGATTTAACTCCTCTGTATGGATCTGCATTTCAAGGATATTTCTCCCAGGTTTCTCTCTTTTATCTATTGTGGGTTGATTGTCCATATAACTGTGTTCGTCTCTGAAATCATAATATCATATTTAGAATTAGTAATTTTCTTATAATCAATTGAGTTTCTTGTAATTCAAAAACATTCACAGTGCCGCTTTTACTTGTTTAAGTACCTAAATCAGCTCTAAATGCGATTAATATGAATATTTGTTAATACTTAATAGTATAAAATATATTTATTTTGTGATATTACATGACAACTGTGATATATAATCGTAGTTTCATATGATATTATTAATGGTGACAAATTTAACATAAGATTTTTAAAGTAAATGTTTGTTTGAAAATCATGAACTTAATAACCACACATGCAACTGTTTATTAATTATATTTTGAAAATGATGTCACTATATATTCATCCATTATATGATAAATTTTAAAATGAATAACATTTAATTAATTAATTATTACTTTATGCCAAGATAAAAGTTGTATTATATTCAAATTGCACAATACAAATAAGTAGTCACTATTACACCATGTTGTTTGAACCTAGTTGTACAAACAAGAGAGCCGGGGGGGGGGGGACAATAAATTTCTACACTTCGTATGTAACCGCCCACAGACCGCCATAATTTACATTGCATATCATATAGTAGTAGAATTTTGATCTTTTTATCTTACCGCAACATCACCTTAGAACGTAAACAAGTTGGGTATCAAAAATGCACATAATAAAAACCTTTGATTACATCAAAACCTTACTTATACATGCCATGTACAGAATTCCAAGCATATATAAGACATGGCATCAGATACATTGTACTATTTACATACACATAACAACTACTACATAAATATAACACTCCTAATTCACCCTCCTACCTGCTTGACATTGTGGTTCCCGGCACCATTTCCCATGCACTCTACCACCTCTGTGATCCACACCAGAAGTCATGCCCATAATTTATAATGCTCTTCATTTTTTCTCTCTTCTCGTCCACAGTCAATTACTTGCTAATGTCAGGACCTTCTTCCACTTTGGGCATGGTACCTTTTAGGTGTGTATGGGTTTAGTCTCACACCTTTAGTTTTGAGTCAGTGTCTCCATGTAAGTCTTATATATTGCCCCCTTAAGGGATGAATAAAATCAATCTAGTCTTTCATTTCTTACTTACAACATGGTATCCATGACAACGTGATCTGCTTCGCCCACTTCCGCTCTCGCGAGGCCTAGAGCTTTTGTGGGTCTCGACTGCTCCCGTTTCCTGCTTGTTTTTCTTAGTCCGTCGCTGCTTCGATCCTGTAGGTCCCGTCTACCTGCCTTCAAGCTCGCTTTCGCTGCCAATCGAAGCTTCCGCCTGAGTGCTCATCTCGCAGTCAATTTCGAGTGCCAATCACATCTCGTGCTCGTGCGAGACACTCGTCTGCTTGTTTCCAATTGTTGCTGAATCATCTCTTTTTACTGCCTTTACTCCAGTTGACCATGGCTTCCACTCATGTGTCTTCTGCTTGTACCGATTTCGTCAAAAGCATGAGAGTCTTCGACGACATCGCTTCTCCATAGCTCCACTGCCCATCGTCCTCCCGGTTTCGAATCGACGAAGGCTAAGGCAAGTCTCTTCCTCCAGTCGACGATCCTTGTACTTCTGATCCCGCCTGGAGCTCCTTCCTATTGATCCAGTGGAGCGACTGACTATGTCGATCCTATTCCACGCTTATCTCTATGGAGGATTTCTTCCACTGTTCTTGTCCAGATCTAGTCGGCATCCTCTTGCATTTTGTCGCCATTTATAGTCTTGGACGGCTCCCTGATCCAACCACCACTTCTTTCCTCATGCCCAGCCGCTCCTCCTTTATGATGCCTTTCAGACGACTCCAGTTGTTGCATCTCAGATTTCTATCAGTTCTTGCTGTTATCACCCCTTCCAGGTGCTAATTTCTCTCCAATACTGAAATTTTGTGGTAGTGTTTGTACATTTGTATGTGTCATTAAATGTCGTTGTTGTTTAATATATGTGGGTCTTAGTCTTGCTTGTATGCACATGTTTTCAAATGAGGGGAGTGTTTGGGATTAGGGAGACTCGGATGTTCTTTCCCGTTGTTCGCCTTAGTCCCACACAACCTCTTGGCTTTTGTCGTCTGTTGTTAGCGTCTCCCCATATTTCTTTTGATTGGTCGTGTGTTGGGACACGACTGATGTTGGTTGTTTTAATCTCAGTGAGTTGTGTCGCGTGGGACCGTGTCATGCGGGACAGGGTCGTGTGGGACCGCCCTTTGTGCGGATTATCTTCGATAGATTATCCCCGACGGATTATCTCAAATCACCCGTTTGATGATTTGCTCCACATCGTTGGTTCCCTTCTGCATGTTGTTTGTGTAGGTGATGTTGGTTGACCGGTTTCCAGCGAGTCCACATCGTGTGTGGGTCCTGCGTTGTGTGTGGGTCCTACGTTGTGTGTGGGTCTGCGTCGTGTGTGTCTATGTCCTTGACTTTATTTTCCAGTTTGGAATTTCCCCGGTGGCTCGTCTGTTGTTTTGTCCTTCATCGCCTACCTTCATTGCCGTTATTTTGTGTCCAAGCTGAATGTTCCCCCTTCAGCTTGAGGGGGAGTGTTGGAGTTATGAGTATTATCCTTTAGTAGAGTCCTTTAGGCGTGTATGGGTTTAGTCCCACACCTTAAGTTTTGAGTTAGTGTATCCATGTAAGTCTTATATATTGCCCCCTTAAGGGATGAATAAAATCAATCTAGTCTTTCATTTCTTACTTTCAACAGTTGTAATATAAAGGGTTAATCATAAAGACTAAATGAGATTTGACATTTTTTTTGCTGCTAAACATGCAAACAACCAAACACAAATGGCTAGTAGCACTATGCATATATAATTCATAAGCTCAATTAAATGTGCAGTAATCAGTAATAATAATAGTACAGTGTAAATGGATTTCTAGCAAGAGTGTTCATGTTCTTATATTACACTGTCATTTCATTTATACTTGCATTCCTTGTCATTTCTTATCATTTTTGTCAATCTTTATTCATTTTGCTGTTTACAATATATAGGTGATGCTAATAGTAGCTATCTCAGTCATCAGTCATTTGAACCCGGCCCCATTGGCTCATCATATACCAATCCAGCATAATCGAACACCCATTAGGCCTTTCAGCCCCTTAAATTGGTCATCATATCTAATCCAGTGCGATCAAATGCCTGTGAGGCCTTTCGACCCCCTGAATTAGACATCTAGTCCAATTTATCGCGGTCGAACACGCGTTAGGCCTTTCAACCCCATGAATTGAAAAATCAGTATATTGGCGGGTAATCTCCCACAAACTATTGTAATTTACATTGCATTTCATATAGTAGCCGAGTTTTGATTTTTTAATTTTACCACAACATTACAGTAGAACGTAAACACAATGAGTATAAAAAATGCACATAATAAAACTTTTGATCACATCAAAAGTTTACTTGTGCATGCCATGTAAAAAGTTCCAAACATATATAAGACACAACATCATATACATCATACTATTTGCGCTCACATAACAACTACTACATACACATAACACTCCTACTTCGCCCTCCTACCCGCTGGACATTGTGGTTTCCGACACCATTTCCAGTGCCCCTCTACCACCTCTGTGATCCCCACCAGAAGTCATGCCCACAACTTATAATGCTCTTTGTTTTTTTCTTTCTCTTCTTGTCCTCAATCAATTACTTGCTAATGTCAGACAGTTTTCGTTCGGACCCTAAAAATTATAATATAAAGGTTTAGTCATAAAGATTAAATGAGATTTTATATTTTTAACCATTGCATATGCAAACACAAAGGGTTAGTACCAATATGCATATATAATTCCTAAGTTTAATTAAATGTGCATAATTAGTAAGAGTAACAGGAAACAGTACCGTGTAAAAGGATTTTTAGCTAGAGAGCATTCATGTTCTTATATTACACATTCATTTCTTTTATATTTGCATTTCTTATCATTCTTGTTAATCTTTATTCATTCTGTCGTTTACAATATATAGGTGATGCTAAGAGTAGTTGTCTCAATCATCAGTCATTTGATCCTGATCTCACTAAGTCATCATATACCAATCCAGCATGATTGAGCCCGCATTAGGCCTTTCAGCCCTTTGGATTGACCATATCTAATCTAGTGTGATCAAATTCGTGTTAGGCCTTTCGGCATCTTGATTTGGAAAATCAATATATTGGCAGGTAACTGCCCACAATCCGCCGTAATTTACATTGCATATCATGTTGTAGCCGAATTTCAATCTTTTTATCTTATCGCAACATAACAGTAGAACGTAAACACAATGAGTATCAAAAATGCACATAATAAAAACTTCTGATTACATCAAAAGCTTACTTATATATGCCATGTACAAAATTCCAAACATACAGTAGACACAACATCAGATACATCATACTATTCACATACACATAACTACTACATAAACATAATGCTCCTAATTTGCCCTCCGACCTGATGGACATTGTGGTTCCCGACACCATTTCCTGTTCTCCTCTACCACCTCAGTGATCCCCTCCAGAAGTCGTGCACACAACTTATAACATTCTTCATTTTTTCTCTCTTCTCATCCTCAGTCAACTGCTTGCTAATGTTTTTTCCGCTCGGACCTTAAAATGTTATAGCATAAAGTGTTAATCATAATGACTAAATGAGATTTTACATTTTTAACTGCTGAACATGCAAACATAAAAGGTTAGTAGCAATATGCGTATACAATTCATAAGCTTAATTAAATGCGCACCTACTCTATTAAATGCTCGCCTCAGGCGCGTCTAAGGCTCCAGGCTTATCAAGCTCAAAGGTTTGCGCTTCCGTGCGCCTTATTTGCGCCTTTAGAATATAAAATGCGCGTCTGAGTGAGTTTTTTGTTGTAAATTTTTTTCTTCAAAAACTAAGAAAAAAATAATGTAAGAACTCAATAATTTTTTATTGATTTAGTATTTGTGAATGATAATTATGCGTTGAGACTTAAATATGATGCAAGTGATCACATTGATTCTATTTTTTAAGAGATATAAATAATAGTAATGAATGATTACTAGATGAAGAATTTGACTGAGAAGCTGAAATAATGTTTGATGCTGATTATTTAAAATGGATGTGGTTGCGTCTTGTCTTCATTAGGCGCGCGTCTGCGCCTTGCGCCTAGGCTGCAAGACCCCTTTGCGCCTTGGTGCGTCTTGCGCCTTTAATAACTAAGATGTGCAGTAATCAGTAATAGTAACAGTAAATAGTATAATGTAAAAGGATTTCTAGCTAGAGTATTCTTGTTCTTGTATTACACATTCTTTTTGTTTATACTTGCATTTCTTGTCACTCCTTCTCAATCATTATTCATTCTGTCGTTTACAATATGTAGGTGATGCTAAGAATAACGGTCTCAGTCATTTGAGCTCGACTTCATTGGATCATTATATACCAATCCAACATGATCAAACACTCATTAGGCCTTTCAACCCTTTGGGTTGGTCATCATATCTAGTCCAGTGCGATCAAACACGCATTAGGCCTTTTGACCCCATGGATTAGACATCTATTCCAATTCAGTGTGATTGAACATGCCTTATGTAAGACCCCCTTTGGAAACTAGACACGACCAGGGGATCTTATTGAACACCATTGCCAATGCACAACAAAAAGGGAATGACGGAAGAGTAGAGGTATGAACGTATAAACCCTCTCCCATCATTCTCTTCTAAAGCTACGACCGACGATGGTGTTAAGCAAACAACTATCACACCCCAACCAGGGTACGCTATAAGCAATAGCGCAAGACTTGTAGCCACGTAGTAGATCACAAAAATATATGAGTAAATAAGGACATGACAAAAATAGTCACAACAACAACAAGAAGACTCCACAGTCCGAGTGCAACAATTTATAGAAAATTTGGGTGCTCACAAATAACATGCCAAGCCGGATGAAAGCTAATATATAAAGTGTTGTAAATATGTAAAAATTCTAACGAGCTAATTATATGACTGATGATGACGATCATTATCATTCCTTCTATCTCCACGCCAAGTCCACGTCATAGCTCTGGAAACACCCACGGTTTCGGTTTTGTCGCCATCGGTGGAGTCTCCGTCTAAAAATAGTTCAATGAAATGCGTCAGTCATAAGAAAAAATTTTGGGAACGGGTCTCGTTCCCAAATGTAGGAACGGGTTTAAGAAATCCAATTGTATAGACTAAATTAAATACAGTTGGATAGACTAAATTAAATACAGTTGTATATTTCAGATAGATATATATTGAAATACAGTTAGATTTATTTACACCCGTTCCTACTTTTGGGAACGAGACCCGTCCCCAAAAATTCTTCCAGTCATAAAGTCTTAGTGGTTCCTTCGCACTCCCCCCAAGCCCTAATGCTCAAGGGAGGGAAATACCACGCTGCAGAAAATGACACACTATAATATGCAACTATAGTAGACGGATATAAGCATGGTAATAGAACAGGTACAACTAGCAAGCTATTATATATGAGTAAATAGACTAAGAAGTGTATAAAACCTGCTATTTTGAACCTAGCAGCTAGCACTTTTCTAATTTAAGCATGATAATAAAATACGTACAATTAGCATACTAGCATATACGAGCAATAGACTGAGCAGTGTATAAAACCTATTATTTTGAACCTAGCATTGTCCAGACTCACACACTCAGTGATATTAAGCTAAGGCAATAAAGAAATTCTATCTGTAAAGAGAGCTCCAATCTTGTATATACTTTGTTGAATGAATAGTTACAAGTATACATACACTTATATAGGAGAAGAATGAAGAGAGAAATCCTAATACATGATGTGGGACTAATACAAGGAGAGAGAAAGGAGAAAAACATGGGCCCTTAATTGAGCTTTTCTAACACTCCCCCGCAAGCTGGAGTGTACAAATCGTAGGCACCAAGCTTGGATAGAAAATGGTAGTATAGCGGCCTGGAGAGAGCTTTCGTCAGGATGTCCGCAACTTGTTCGGTAGCAGGAACATGCTCCAAATCTATCTTCTTTGACTGTACCTTTTCTCGGATAAAGTGACAGTCAACTTCGATATGCTTTGTGCGTTGTGAAAGACCGGATTCTTGGCAATATGAATTGTTGCCTGACTATCACAAAATAAGGTTGTCGGAGATGAGAGACGAACACCCAAGTCTCCCAGAAGGCCTTCAAGCCAGGTTAGCTCAGAAACAACAACAGTCATAGCCCGGTACTCGGCTTCAACAGAAGAACGCGCAACCACAGTCTGTTTCTTGCTACGCCAAGTTATGAGGTGTCCACCAAAGTAAGTACAGAACCCAATTGTGGAGCGCCTATCATCATAGATCCTGCATAGTCAGCGTCAGAATACGCGACAATAAATAGAGATGTGGATGGTTTGTACACGAGCCCTTGTCCGGGGGCGATCTTGAGATATCGAAGGATGCGCTCGACAGCTTGAAGATGAGATATCCGAGGAGCGTGCATGAACCGACTCACAACTCGCACAGCAAACGAGATGTCCGGTCGAGTCACCGTAAGGTAGATCAGCTTCCCAACCAAGCGTCTGTAATATTCCAGATTTGTAAGCAGCTTGTCAGAGTCAGAGCTATGGGCCGAGAGCTTGTGATTGTCGTCCATAGGAGTCTCCGCAGGTTTGCACCCAGAATAACCTGCATCATGAAGGAGGTCCATACAGTACTTCCTTTGAGATAACACAAGACCATTAGAGCGTCGTGCGACCTCGAGCCCATGAAAGTACCGAAGGTTGACCAAATCTTTGGTCTGAAAGGCGGAATTTAACTGTTCCTTGATCTGTTGTATTGCTGCCGTGCCATTGCCAGTAATCAGGATATCATCAACGTAGACCAGAAGAATCACAGTCCCGGTTGACCGGTGTCGGGTGAAGAGAGAAAAATCAGCCGAGCTCCGAGTGAAGCCACTAGCACAGACCACCTTACTGAATTTTTCAAACCACGCACGCGGGGACCGTTTGAGACCATAAATGGATTTCCGAAGGTGACATACCAAAGACTCCCCCGTGGTCTCAAACCCGGGAGGTTGCTTTATGTAAACTGTCTCCTGGAGATCGCCGTTGAGGAAGACATTTTTAATGTCCAGCTGATAAAGGGGCCAGTGACGATGAACAACCAATGAGAGAAGAACGCAGACCGTGTTCAATTTCGCCACGAGAGAGAAGGTTTCCTCGTAATCAAGGCCATGTTGCTGAGTAAAGCCCCGGGCCACGAGGCGGGCCTTCCAACAGTCGACAGTGCCATCCGCCACATGTTTAATTACAAAGACCTATTTGCAGCTAACAGAGGTGTGGCCTGCAGGAAGAGGAACCAGATCCCAGGTCTGGTTAGCCCAGAGAGCCCGCATTTCATCATTTATAGCGGCCCGCTACTCTGGGTGTTGAAGCGCCTCCTTCATAGTGTTAGGTATAAAAATAGAGGAAAGAGAGGTGGCAAATGCGTAGAGAGGCGGCGTCAGCCGATGGAGAGAGACGTAGTTGGCCAAGGGATGAGCTGTAGAGACGGGAGCGGGATTTGTCGTAGCCGAGGTATCGCTGGTAGCGGGGAGCTGGGTCACAGGAGCATCCTTCAATGGACGACGAGAGTAGACACAGATAAGTGGTGGAGAAACCCGAGGAGGAACGTGGGGAGAGGACGACAAAGATGGCGTGACCGGGACGGCATGCCGAGGAATAGAGGGAAGACGGTTGATGAGATGACAGATTGTGGATACAACAAAGTTCCAATATTCGGTTGGAACGTGCATTTGGAACATAAGGGAGCGCGCAATATCGAGAAGATGACGATTTTTGCGTTCCGCCACCCCGTTTTGCTGAGGGGTATACACACATGAAGTTTGATGGATGACACCAAATTCGGTGCAGAGATTGAAGAAGGTGCGACCCGTATACTCGCGAGCATTATCAGTGCGAATTACTTTGAGGGGGGTGGCGAACTGCGTACGCATCTTAAGTAAAAAGGCGCGAAACACATAAGTAAGTTCAGTTCGATCATGTAATAAATAGAGCCACGTGGTACGCGAGTAATCGTCAATGAACGTGACAAAATAGCGAAAGCCAAAAATACTGGGGACTCTATAAAGACCCCATACATCAGAATGAACTAAAGATAGAGGAGTACTACTCCTGGTACAGACAGTGGGGAAAGAGAAACGATGTTGTTTGCCGTAGATGCAAGATTCACAAGAGAACTCCCGAAGAGAAACATCAGGAAGAGCCCGCTTGAGAACCGGAAGGGGAGCATGCCCAAGGCGGCGATGCCAATCAACAGTGGAGACGGCAGAGAGAAGAGTAGGTGGGAGATCCAAGATGTACAACCCATTCATCAGCTGTCCCTTACCAATGGTACTCCGGGTGCGGCGATCCTGCATAAGAAATGAAGAAGGTGAAAAGGTAATGCAATAATCAAGGTCGTGTGTGAGACGACTAACATATAATAGACCCCGGAACGTGAAGAACCGAGGAAAGAAAAAGTGCGGCGTAAGCTGAAGAGCGGCGGAGCCAGAGACTGGTAGGGTGTCACCGTTGGTCACAGTGATGCAAGCAGGATGAGGTGTCTGTAGGTACGTTGTGGGCTTCTGGGAGGTAATATGGTGAGTAGCGCTGAAATCAACGATCCAACAAGGATTATGAGAGAGACAGGTTATACCTTCCGCAGAAGAGGACGCAACAGAGCCGGAGGAGCGCCTGAGGGCACCCTGAAGCTGTTGAAGTTGGGTGCAGAGCTCATCGATGTCTTGGCGGGTAGTAGTAGCTGGATCAGTGGCAGGAGACCCAGTAGGAGGCGGAGCAACAGATATAGTAGCAGTAAGATGAGGAGGTAAGTCATGCTTGCGGTAGCAGGTAGCTTCAAGATGATTATCCCGACCACAATAGGTGCATTTCATATAAGAGAGACCACCACATCCTCGTCCCCGAGACAGGGGTCCCCCCCCCCCCCCCCGAGTGGAAGATCCACGAGGAGAAGGGGTCGAAAGGAGAGGCTGCTGAAGAAGAGCCGAGGCAAAAACAGGAGGAGCCTCAGAGGGAGACGTGACTTTTAACAGCATGGAGAAGACATCAGACAGGGAAGGAGTTGTGGCGGATGAGAGAATCTGGGCCCGAATACTATGCAGGTGGGGAGGAACTCGGGACATCCTCATGGCGATGTCGACAGCTTCTCTCTGGTTTCGTTGAGTGGTTAGATCGGTAGTAGGAGGCTGATGTTGAATCCAAGCCTCTGTCAAACTCTTGGCTTTAGCCACGAAGGAGAGCATATCACCAGGAGCACCCGGGGTAAGATTCTGAAGATCGGAAATGATATCATATAGGTGCTGTAGGTTGTCATGGCCAGAGTAAAAAGCGTGAAGCTCCTCCCACATGGACTTAGCCGTGTCATGATACATGGCCATCCTGTAGGGCTCGGGATCCATAGAGTTGAGAAGCCAGGACTGGACCCGACCATCATCGCGAAGCCAGTCATCGGAGGGAGCAGTTGGAGTAGCGTGGGTCAAACGAGGTCGCGACCAAGATGCGGCTAAGGATAGAGAGGAGAACGCTAGCTGCGGGAAGGCAAGATCGCAGCGAGCAGAAAAGGCAAGCGACGAGCAGGAGAGCATGTCGCGGCGAGCAGGAGGCAGGTCGCAGCGAGCTGGAGGCAGGTCGCGGCGAGCAGGAGGTAGGTCGCAGCGAAAAGGAGGCAGGTCGCAGCGAGCAGTAGAGCAGGTCGCAGCGAGCAGTAGAGCAGGTCGCGGCGAGCAGGAGGCAGGTCGCAACTAACTGGAGGCAGGTCGCGGCGAGCAGGAGGCAGGTCGCGGCGAACAGGAGGCAGGTCACAGCGAGCAGGAGAGCAGGTCGCGGCGAGTAGTAGGGAAGCAGGTCGCGACGAAAGAACCCGAGCAGCAAGCGAAAGAATCTGCGAGTTAGAGAACTCAAGCGGTCAGGAGAAGAATCCGCGAGTTAGAGAACTCGAGCGGTCAGGAGAAGAATCCGCGAGTTAGAGAACTCGAGCGGTCAGGAGAAGAGTCCGCGAGTTAGAGAACTCGAGCGATCAGGAGAGGAATCCGCGTGTTAGAGAACTCGAGCGGATTAGGCAGAGAGGAAGCCGTGAGTAGGATGAGAGAGAGCCCGCAGCGGACAGCAGATAGGAGAGGTCGCAAGGGTAGAAAGAGCCCGCGCGGGTAGAGAAAGAAAGGAGAAGGTGGACCCACGTGAGAGAGGATTATAAAAGGAGAGGTGGAAGGAAGGAGGAGGTGGAAGCCACAAGAGAAGTAGAGGTGGAGGCGGGTAGAACAGAGGCCACAAGAGTCCGCGGCAAGGGGAGGCCGCACGGACAGGCAAGGAAGATAGGCGGCTAGAAATGGGCTAGGCCGGATACCCAAGGAGGAGACCGGTTGCCTCTGATACCATGTAAAGAGAGCTCCAATCTTGTATATACTTTGTTGAATGAATAGTTACAAGTATACATACACTTATATAGGAGAAGAATGAAGAGAGAAATCCTAATACATGATGTGAGACTAATACAAGGAGAGAGAAAGGAGAAAAACATGAGCCCTTAATTGGGCTTTTCTAACACTATCAAATAAAGAGACATCGCTGGTAATAAATTAATGCTCAACCAAAACATTCCACAACTTCACAAGTGCACTTGGTTTCTATGTCGACATAGCCTTAACAAACACGTAGTGTCGAGATACAAACACTCGTTCTTAATCAAGTACAAACTAATGACCGTGACACTTATTCATGGGTTAGCTAAGCCCACAAGCACCGCCGTCATGGACAAACGGTTGCAGTGGCACGTTCTGACCACTTCTAGGGTATTTAAGCACAATCATTCCTAAGCATTACGCACGACTGTCTGAGCCCGTACTCATTCATTGCCCATACCGACGACATAAAAAAGGAACTGAGGCATAGCTCAGGTCGAACTCCAGGTGACTAACACATACACTGTTTGTGGGGTGTTGCGGTGGACATGGGGGGAGAGGTGGCGATGCTTACGCGAGAGTGAGAGCGGGAAGGGGAAGGAGGGGGATATGCAGCTATAGGGCAAATCGGGGGGAGTCGAGGAAGAACTCACTGGGCGTCCATGCATGCCACCTAATAGTCGCGTATGTGGCATTTGCGTGTCATTCCCGACAGTAGATCTCGCCGGATCGGATCTCGCCGATCGTCGCCAAAGAGGTGTCGACCTCTTTGAGTGGGCTGTTTTGGCTTGGAGAGCGTGGTCACTCTCTATTTTGGAGAGGTGGATATCGAGTTACAGAATGACGAAGGGGCTGCAGCGGTTTGAATAGAGAGGGCGCCAGAAAATGGAGAGATCTCGTCGAAAGAGGAGTTGAGAGGGCTTTTCGGAGTCGCCATCGCCGGAGGAGGGAAGCTTCAACCATGGAGGAATTTGTCGGAGAGAGATCGTCGTAGAAGGTGTTGCGGCTTGCTGTGAGGAGCACGGTGGTCGGCCATGCAAAAGGGTAGCTCGTTGGCCTTGACGGAGAGGAAGAGCCCGAAAAGGCTTGCCTTAGAGAAGTTTCGGCCATCGATGGAGGTTGTAGAGAGAAAGAGAGTTGACGACGCTGGTGGGAGTGTTTTGGATCGGCAAGGTAATTCCTAAACCTAAACTTCTACTTATATATATATGTGTTATTATTATTATCATTATTATCATTTAATCGCCCGTATCTCGCCCCATAGGACTTGGAATTTTTTCCAGACGGGCTTGTTATGACCGTCTCGTTGACACACATCTACCTGAATGATCCGAGATCAATTCCGAGTTCGTTTGCTCATATTACGCTCTCCGGAGTATTCAGCCTAATTTGACTTAAACGTTAAAACTGCCCAAATGACGTCGGAATCACGAACGGACGACTCCGTTGGACTCACAATATTATTATGAATCTAACGAAACTGACTGGTCAATTCCGAGGCCGTTTGCTCAATTTTCTCTTCTTTTGATAATTATGTTATTTAAAACTCGCGCTAACGCTATAATTTATTTGATACTCATCGGAATTGAGCGCGAACAGTTTTGTTGAGCTCGTATTGGTTTCACGTGTCAAACAAAACTGACTAAGATGAATTTCGAGGTCGTTTGCTCAGTTTTGTCTTTTTAGATAATTTGCACTATTTAAATGTGTGCATCGCCGATTCTCATCAGAATCGATCGCGACCAATTTTGTTGAACTCATATAGGCCTCACGAGTCTAACAAAACCGTCTTGGGTGATTTCCGAGATCGTTTGCCCGATATGACTTTTTGGATAATTCTGTTACTGAACTCACATTCGCTTTATAGTTTCATCGATACTCATTGAAATTCAGCGTTGACAGTTGCGTCGAACTCGTATTGGCTTCACGAGTAACAAAACTAGCTGAGTTCAAGTATGAGGTCATTTGCTCAAAAGTCATATTTGAGGCGGCGCATAGCTCGAGGTGACCATTTTGGTCAACTTCATATATATGCATCGAAATGTGATGAAACGAACGTTGGTGTGAATTCATATTGATCCTACCAGTGTAACATCATTGACCGGATCCCATTCTGAGCTCATTAGCTCAACAAGCTTATTTGAGTCATTATTGCTCGAAATTTGGTTTAAACCAGTAGTAATTGGTTCACCGGATCAACATGGGCGCACTGGCCTTGAGTAGGCTCACCAAAAGTGGTCGATTGAACTAGTTAGGTTCCCCAGGTGGCTCAATTGCTCGGGTCAGTATTTTGGGATGTTCACGTTAGGCCTTCTGGCCACTTATATTAGAAAATCAGTGTATTTGCTGGTAATTCACACCTGCTATTGTGTTTAACCCTTAACATACCTATGCATCGATGTATTGAGTCATTTCAGTCATTCATGTTTTCTTCATTTAGTTGTTATATTCTTCATTTATAAAATTAAAGGTTTTATTTATTTTTTTATTTTCCCTCGGATTCTTTATTTTTTTGGTTTCCTAGTGATACCTATAATTGAAGATCATCGGGAAAAAAATAAATAAATTAAATTGTGAATTTTGGGTTGTCACAATAATCACCCTTAGTCATCAAATCATTAAAAATAACTTATTGTCAGTGATTCATTCTGGTCATAAATTTTGAAATTATTCAATGCAAATGAAATTATATGCACATGCAAAAAATAATTTCTATATTAAAATAATTGACAGTGCATGTAATAAATTAAAAACCTTATTTCAAATCTGTTCAAGAACAATCATGGATGATATTTTATTTAACGGTAATCCCTTTGCTAGCACATGCAATTAACATCACATAACCTAAACATGAGAGAGTTTAACAATTTACCGTCCTCAAAAGTGAGGGAGAGGAGATTTCCACAAGGAATCAAAGATTTGGCGGCATTTAGGTTATGGAAACCCTAAATCGGAAGGGGTTTTGAGCGATCCCGTCAATTGATTCGATGAACGACGCTAAAGATCAAAAATAATTTTTGGTGGGACGATCATAAGTTGTGAATAAACTTGGATCACAAGTATTTGTGCAAATCAAAGCCTAAAAAATTATAAATTATCCAAAAATCTGAATGGAAGGGATGGAGAGAGAATCTTACCCAAGAGAAGCCAAATCCGAGCACAGAGGGAATCAAGCAAATCCCTAGATGTCCCTCTTGCAACTACCGGCCAAAACGAAGGGGAAGAGGGGAAAATAGCAGCCGTCCCTTGGAGAGGAAGGTGGTTGCCGGCTTGAGGAAGAGGAAAGTGGTTGTTGTCCAGGAAGAGGAAAGTGGCCGTTGTCGGCCTGAGGAAGAGTAAGGTGGATGCTATCCACAAGAAGGAGATGGTTGTCGGCCCTTGAGGAGTCGTCGCCGCTAGAGAAGGAGGAGCGAGCGGGAGTCGGGTGTCGAGCGGCTTGCGGAAGACGGGAGTTGGGTATCAAGTAGCTTGCAGAATCCCTAACCGAAATAGAATACAAAAAATAGGGGGCTTGCTCGGTATAAGAGGGGAATCTCTCTTAGGCTAATTACAAACATGCCATTAGGTAAATTTTAAATTAAATCTTTCTCCGTATATTTTCCTTTCAACTAGACCTCCATCACTCTGTGAAATTTGTGAAAACATGCAGAATATGTAATCACTTAATTGTCTAGAATGTAGGGAAAATACTAAATCATATGAATATGAATACTATTTGATTAACTAGTAAGATGCACGACCTAAGATGTTCGGATGATTAAGTATGCAATCCAACATCTTATGAAAAATAATTAGAAGGCATGATCGAAACTCTCTCGTGATAGATAGATGCAAAATGTCTTACTCATAGGGCGTAACAGACTATATGAGCCTCAAGTTTGGGGAGACGACGCCCCATTTAGAAGATTAGTAGATGCGAGTGTGTGTCCGTGTGACACTAAAATACTTGCGTTCGTT
Organism: Platanthera guangdongensis; assembly: GCA_039583875.1. Taxonomy (NCBI): domain Eukaryota; kingdom Viridiplantae; phylum Streptophyta; class Magnoliopsida; order Asparagales; family Orchidaceae; genus Platanthera; species Platanthera guangdongensis. The sequence goes on along the minus strand of CM077151.1, from coordinate 55,786,862 downwards.
AGTAGGGACTGAGATCGTTAGAATGCTCATAAGAAGCTTCTCAACTTAGAATATGAAAAAATACAAACATAAAACACACAGAAATTCAGAAATCCCTATAGTTAAATGTATCAGAGCTTGAATGAAAATGTATAATATGATTACACTAGAACTGACATTTATGTTTACAATATTTTGATAGAAAAACATACATAGATTTGTAGTACATTTTTTTCTCAGTATCAAATGTTGTTTTAAAAAGCATGCACTCATGTTTCTTCTAAATTATTTTTAGTGTCAACAGGAGGAATGATTTTCTTACTCCCGAGCGGGCTAACCCGTTTTTGCGCATTTCATTACAAGGGCCACATGTGTGGAGTTGCGCCTAGGATAAACATTTGCAGACCTCCATTTATAGTTTGTTTTTCGCCCAGTTGTATTTCCTTTCAGTACTGTATTACTTTTTTTCATGAACTCGGTGTAACCCAAATGTTTAAGATTTTCTATGTATTAGACTATGTTTAATATTTCAAAAAAAATCAGATGTATGGTTTATTTCTTTTCTAGTTTGCTCCGTGAATTTAAAAAAAGTGAGGTACTATTTTACCCTTAGTTTCATTTACTTCTGCTATAAGTTTTCATTTAGTACTTTCTTTTTTTTCCTGCTATGTACTAATTTAGATGGAAGGGGAGCCTTGGCGTACCAGTTGAGGTGTTGTCGTTTGACTCTTAGGTCGCGGGTTTGAGTCCTGGAAGTAGCCTCTTGCAAAAATGCAAGGTAAGGTTTGCCTACATTTCACACTCGTGGTGGAACCCTTCCGGACCCTCGCTCTGCAGGGATGCCTTGTGCATCGGGCTGCCCTTTTTTATGTACTCATTTAAATATTGTTGCTTAGTTTACTTCTTATCACGGTCTTGGTCGGACTGCTGATTTGTTGATAAACTAGGTTGGCAGTGTCACAATTGGTATCAGAGTCAGGTTTAGGATCCTATGACCCAAAAAATTCACAAAGCCTTAGGATTCCATCTGATTCACTTCTTCGACGTTAGAGTCACCAGGTTTTCTTCTAGCCCTTAGTTATGCATTTGTATGAAGATATCTTTCCTAGTAAGGTCTAAATCTATGTCACGTTCATCAATAATTCTTTTTTGTACATCTTATAGGTACACCGTAATAGTGAAACAGGCGGGCCATCATGTCAGAATTTTACTCCTGAGATCGTCATGGATGACGTTAATGCGCCAGCCGCTCTAGCAGTGTCAAAATCTACTGACATGACATCTCAAATTGCCATGGCTGTAGGCGTAGTCCTTTTGGAGTTCAGGAATGCACTACCTGCATGGGTCCCAGCTCCAGTCACTGCACCAGCTGTCGTGGAGATCAGGATGGAATGCTACTTGAGAATCTTTAGAGATCTTCACCCCTCCAACTTCATTGGAGTGGAAACCCCGATGGAGACAGATGACCGGTTAATAAAGACTTGAGATTTACTGAACGTGATGTAGTGCGGTAGTGCCCAAAGAACAAAAAAGTACCTTTCACAAGTTTCATCCTTCAGGGTGAAGTCAATCTTTAGTGGATCAAACACTTAGCGGATGACTCAGCTGGTAAGAAAACTAAGTTTAAGTTTCCTTCCATTAGAATTCAATTTCTTTCTAGCATAATGTTAATGTCGGTCTCTCAGACCCTAAAAAGTTATAATATAAAGGGGTGTTATAAAGACTAAGTGAGATTTTATCTCTTTAACCGCAGTGCATGCAAACACAAAAGATTAGTAGCAATGTGCATATAAAATTCATAAGAATAATTAAATGTGTAGTAAACAATAATCAATAATAATAATAGTAAATCATATATCATAAAAAGGATTCCTGGCCAGCGAGTATTCTTGTTCTTGTATTTCACGTTCATTTTGTTTATACTTGCATTCTTTGTCATTTTTTATCTTTCTTGTCCATCTTTATTCATTCTAGCGTTTACAGTATATAGGTGATGCTAAGAATAACTGTCTCAATCATCAGTCATTTGGGCCCGACCCCTATGGGTCATCATGTGCCAATCCATTGCGATCGAACACACACTAGGACTTTCATCCGCATGGATGGGTCATCATATCTAATCTAGCAAGGTTAAACACATGTAGTAAACAATAATCAATAATAATAGTAAATCATATATCATAAAAAGGATTCCTGTCAGGCGAGTATTCTTGTTCTTGTATTTCACATTCATTTTGTTTATACTTGCATTCTTTGTCATTTTTTATCTTTCTTGTCCATCTTTATTCATTCTGGCGTTTACAGTATATAGGTGATGCTATGAGTAACTGTCTCAATCATCAGTCATTTGGGCCCGACCCCTATGGGTCATCATGTGCCAATCCATTGCGATCGAACACACACTAGGAATTTCATCCGCATGGATTGGTCATCATATCTAATCTAGCGAGGTCAAACACATGTTAGGTTTTTTGCTCGCCGTATTAGACATCTTATTCCAATTCAACACGATCAAACATTCGTTAGGCCTTTCACCCCCTGAATTGGGAAATTAGTACATTGGCAGCTATGTTGTTAAAGGCGCGCTTCAGGCGCGTCTAAGGCTCCAGGCTCAGAGGTTTGCGCCTTCGTGCGCCTTTGGACATTAAAGGCGCGCTTGAGCGCGATCTTTGTTGTAAAACTTTAAAAAAAAAATAAAAAAAAAATAATGCAAAAACTCAAAATTTTTTGCATGATTTAGTATTTTTGAAACATAGTTGATCATTAAGACTTGGATATGATGCAAGCGACCATATTGATTTTATTTTTTAAGAGATATATTAATTATAGTAATGAATAATTAATGAGTAGAATATACAAAGAATCTGTTCAAGAAGATGAACTGATGTTTGATGTTGATTATTTAAAATGAATGTGGTTGCGCCTTGCCTTCTTCGGGCGCTCGCCTGCGTCTTGAGCCTTGCGCCTAGGCTCCAACACCCCTTTGCGCCTTGGTGCGCCTTGCACCTTTAATAACTAAGATTGGCAGGTAATTCACACCCCTTACCACGGTTAACACTTAACACAGCTATGCATCTATGCATTCAGTCATTCGTGTGTTATCAGTGATTCATTCAGGTCATAAAGTGCGGACTTATTCAATTTAAATGAATTCATATGCACATGCATTAAATATTTTTTATATTAAAATAATTAACAGTGCATGTAATAAATTAAAATATGCGTAAAATAAAGCATAAATGGAAGAGGTATAACTTACCGTATTCTTTTCCTTCGCCTTATAGTTCCTAGGATCATAATCACACCCATCTCTTGACGCCATCTTTTGAAGTATCTGCAACTGTAGGAGTTCTCTTATTATATGGATTGCGTTTTAATGTAGAATTTGACATTGACAACGCATGATGATAACACGAATTTTTAGGGGTGAATAGAGATGAAACAATTAGGTGATCCCGTATATAATTCTCTTAAAGCAAAAACAGTTTCCAAAGAACAATAACAGGAGGGACAAACCCGAAAAATAACATAGCCATTTGGAACAAACAGAGAATCATACAACCAATGCCTACCACTACTGAAGTTTACACATACATGGAACAAAAAAATCCACTACCAAAGCCTTTACGGTTAGCCGGCGCATACAGGGAATAAGAAAAATCCACTATTCCTGTAACAGGTATAACAAACACATACAAGGAACAAGAAAAATAATACAAAGAATCTGGAATAATGAGACTTAACAATCCAATTATCATCAAAATCTTATTCCAATGTTACACAACAAGTGGAAATCCCAAGAAGAAGTAAAGAAAGAAAGAGAAGCTTGCAGAGTAGTAGATGGAGAAGAAACAAAGAAACTCTTGATCCCGCATAGAACCAAAGCCGCTGGATCCAAACCGATGTTGAGACTCTTTGTCGTAGAAGGAGGCTCCTCACTTCACCTACGAAGATTGGTGAAGATAGTGAAGGGGAAATCAAAGCCCTAGCTTCACGTCAAGCTCCAACGAAGAGGAACCAGGTGGGAGAAGAAGACGAGTGGCTTGGGACCAAGAGATTGGCACCAAATTCTCTCAAAATAACTAAAGCTTATACTAATAGACGTAGAATCACAAAATACCCATCATAGCCCCGTTAATCAAGCCATCTGATAGCCATTCGCTGTCCAAAAAATCCATCACGAGTCCACTTAGGGCCAATTAGGACAATTTTTCCGTTCTATTTCTAAAATACAACACAACCAATAATACACGCCCAACAATCATTTAATTCAGTCGATAACCAATTTAATTTCATATCAATATCAAGCCCAGTCATAGAGCCCACACCTTGAATTTATGTATATTTACATATGTATATATATGTGTGCCTGTGTGCGCGTGCGTGCGTGTGCGCGCTCGGGCGCACACGTGTTTAGAATTCTTGACATGGCATGTATAAGTAAGCTTTTGATGTAATGAAAATATTTTTAATGTGTATTTTTGGTACTCATTGTGTTTATGTTATACTATGATATTGCTGGTAAGATAAAGAGATCGAAACTCTGCTATTATATGATATGTAATGTAAATTATGGTGGTCTGTGGGCCGTTATGTCGTAAGTTGGAGCATATTTGTCGTGTGAATGAAGCTTCGAAAGAAACTAAAGATCAAATGGATGTGTTATATGTTTGGAGAGAATGCCGAAGATCAGAAAGGCAGCGAGAACATGCTGAAATTGGATTTCTCAAGGCTTGACCTTATCTCTGATGAAATGACCATCAAATTTGGTTTGTTTTGTATGCTCATGAACAACCATGTTCTCTATGACATGAACAATAATTTGGTTATTACTGAAACTATCAAAAGTACTAAAGGAGAAGAAAGTAATATCTCAATGCTTAGTTATTAAAGGCGCAAGACACAACAAGGCGCAAAGGGGTCTTGGAGCTTAGGCTCAAGGCGCAGGCGCGCACCTGACAAAGACAAGACGTAATCACATTGTTATGCCCCCGGACGATCTACGTTTCCGTGGATTCAAATACGCGCGAAGACCGAAGGAGACGGGAATGAAAGCCGGGCTGAACCATCCAGTTCAGCCCAAACCCAACAATAAAGCAGAATGGGGGCTGAACCACATTGGGTTCAGCCCCAATGGGGCCGGCCGGCCCTAGGGTTTGGTGGGAGCATAAATACCCAACCCCTCCTCCTTGGTGGGTAAGCAAGAATATTTCCAGGTATCCTCTCTCTTCTTCCTCTCCTAAACCCTAATCTTCTAGTCTTCTTCCTACTTCCTCTTTCTCCCCCAGTTAGGTCATAACATTTGGTATCAGAGCATCTTTCCTGCGACAATGGTGACACGCACGGAGACGGAGATGGCGCGTTTAGCCACCATCGAAGAGAACTACGTCGCCTTGGCGGATTCCGTGGCCGGGATCGAAGAACAAGTTAAAACCTCCACGAAAAATTTAGAAGAACGCATGGAAGGACGCTTGGATGAGTTGAAGGCGCTGTTAACGCAAACCCTAAGGGGGGAAGATGGCGGAATCGGGAGGAATCATCGCACGCGGCACCGTCTTCCGCCGGAGGCACCACGGGAGGGCCGGGAATGATGCCCTACAGCGGCCCCAACCCCAGGCTGGACAGCCGGCCACGGAGGGCCGTCAGCACAGCCGAGCCCTACAGGGCCGACGACGCCGATCCCGCGCAGCCCAGGCGCGGGCGCTCCTGCCGCCAGACCTTGGGTCGGATCGGGACCAAACCTCCACCAGCAGGTCACCGGGGGGTGGATCGGCCCGGGAGGGGTGGCCGCCGGCGGTGGAGTCGCCGGGGTGGCTGCCGGCCGCCCTTTTGGACCTCAGGAGCCTATTTGGAGGCCGCCGCTGCACATGGGAGGGTCGAATGACGCGGGAAATGAGATCCTCCCCAGACCACCGGTACTAGGGACTCCAGCGAGGATGGGGCAAGGCGAACAATGGCGGGGATATCCTCCCAGACACGTTTTTGACGACGAGGAGGGCCCTCTTATGGGAGGGGATACGGAGGGGAACATTATCACGACTACTATGGTAGGCCGAATCCAGTGGCCGAACAACTCAGGCCAGCAGGGCTAGAGCCAGGATATGGCAGGAATGGAGGAGCGAACCACCGGGCTGTTATGCAACCAAAACATACGAGGATGAACTTTCCGACATTCCAAGATAGTGACGCGCTGGAATGGTACAAAAGGCCGAGTTGTTCTTCACATACCAAGAGATCCCCAATGAGCAATGGGTGCAGTTGGCGTCGTTTCACTTGGAGGGCGACGCATACCAGTGGGCACAATGGTTCGTGCGAAGCTATGGGTACGCGCCGTGGGCGCACTTCATAGAGGGATTCACAACCCGTTTCGGCCCCTTGGAATACGAGGACGTGGAGGCCACCTTGCAGAAACTCCGACAGAAGGGGACCGTGACGGAATATCGCACGGAGTTCGAGCGGCTGGCAAATCGGGTAAATTGGGGGGAAAAGACCCTCCTCATTGTTTCATTTCGGGGCTGAAGGACCACCTGAGAGATGAGGTCCATGCCTACATGCAGTACAGTCTGAGCCACGCCATCAGTCTAGCCAGGATACAGGAGGAGCGGTGCAACCGCCAGCGAAATCGAGGGGGAGCACGCACTCCCGCAGCACCAGCAGCACCTGTAGCGGGGCGGCGTGAGCAGCCGCAGGCCGGACGGCCGACAGTGACACGCCTGACGTGGCCTGAGCTGCAGGCCAGGAAGGACAAGGGGCTATGTTTCAATTGCGCCGAAAAGTACACACCAGGACACCGGTGCCAAAAGGTGCAAGTATTCATGCTGAGGGAGGAGGATGACGAGGAAGAGCTCCCTACCTGTGATGAGGTGGATGGTTTGGACCTGACGGAGTTTGGGGTGTCCATCCAGGCAATGGAAGGATGTTCAGCCCCACTTACGTTACGAATTGCTGGGAAGTTGGGGCACGAGCGGGTGACTATTTTGATAGACAGCGGGAGTACACATAATTTTATCACCCCCGCAGCGGCACAGAAGGCGGGACATGCAGTCGACAAGGGGGCTTCTTTCCAGGTTATGGTGGCAGATGACAGCATGTTGAGGTGCGAAGGGTCCTGAAGGGGGTGGAGCTGCGACTACAGGGCTATGTGTGCCGGACGGATGTCTACCTGCTCCCGATTCGGGGGTCGGACATGGTGTTGGGCGTGCAGTGGCTCCGCCAGCTCAAGCGGGTAACCACGGATTAGGAGAAGATGATGTTGGAGTTCTCGCACCTGGGGACAGAGCATTGCCTACAGGGGATACAGACGTCTCCGCTCAAGGAGATATCACTCACGAGCCTGCAAAGGATGGAGGAAGAGGGTAGTATGATGGCCTTGTTGTGGGGGATAGAGGCTCTTGGGCCAACAACGGAACCAGCGCAACTGCAGGATTTATTGGTTCAGTTTGACGACATCTTTCAGGCACTACATTCTTTACCGCCCGCACGGTTCAGAGATCATCAGATTCAGCTGAAGGCCGGAGCAGACCCGACGAATATTCGTCCATACCGGTACCCCCACATTCAGAAGACGGAGATAGAACGCAGCGTACATGAGATGATGGCCTCCGGCATCATCCGACCCAGCACCAGCGCATTCTCTTCTCCGATCATCTTGGTCAAGAAGAAGGATGGCTCCTGGAGGTTTTGTGTCGATTACAGGGGACTGAATCACTCGACCATTAAAGACAAGTTTCCCATTCCGATGATCGAGGAGCTGCTGGACGAACTGCATGGGGCAAGCCTCTTCACCAAGCTGGATCTCCGATCCGGCTACCATCAGATACCCATGCGGGACGAAGACATCCACAAGACGGTGTTTCGTACTCACGACGGTCATTATGAGTTTCTGGTGATGCCGTTCGGTTTGGCCAACGCCCCATCTACCTTCCAAGCCGTCATGAACGAGATTTTCCGACCACTACTTCGTCGGTATGTGCTAGTTTTCTTGATGATATTTTGATCTATAGCAGGAGCTGGGAGGAGCATCGGGAGCACGTTCGGCATGTGTTCCACATTTTGCGGGAGCACCAACTGTATGCCAAGCGCTCGAAATGCTCTTTTGGGCAGGCGGAGGTCGAGTACTTGGGACATTTGGTCTCCGCTCAAGGGGTCCGGGCCGACCCGCGGAAGATGAAAGCATGGTGACTTGGCCGCTACCCACGACGATCCGGGCCTTACGAGGCTTTCTTGGGTTGACCGACTACTATCGCCGGTTCGTGAAGGACTACGGGAAGATCGTACGGCCACTCACCCAGTTGCTGCAGAAGGATTCCTTCTGATGGCATGCGGAGGCCGAGGAAGCTTTCAATGGCCTCAAAAGGGCCATGACCACCACCCCCGTGCTAGCACTTCCGGATTTCTCCAAGGATTTTGTGGGGGAGACGGACGCATCTGGCGTCGGCATCGGCGCGGTCCTCATGCAGGAGGGTCGGCCACTTGCTTATTTCAGTAAAGCTCTCGCTCCCAGGACCTTGGGGCTCTCTACATACGAGAAGGAGATGCTCGCCATACTTCACGCGGTCGCTCTATGACGGACCTATCTTCTGGGGCGGCACTTCCAGTCTTCCTGGTCCGTACAGACCACCAAAGTCTGAAGCATTTCCTGGAGCAACGGTTGGCATCCCCGCTGCAGCAGAAGTGGCTGGCGAAGCTTCTGGGGTATGATTATGAGATTGTATCCAAGAAGGGCAAGGAGAATATGGCGGCCGATGCGTTATCTCGGATACCAGAAAGCTCCCTTACTCACATCTCGGGGCCGGTGATTGCCTCCTTAGACGACATACAGGCAGAGGTTCTCCAGGACCCAGTTCTCCGCGACATTGTTGAAGCACTGCAGCAGGGTCGAGGCACAGCGGCTGGCTATCACTTACTGGGCACGCGACTCTACTACCAGGGCTGGCTCGTTCTACCGGCCACGTCCCCATGGCGTGCTACTATGATTCGGGAGTTTCACGCTTCACCGACCGGTGGTCATGCTGGCATCCATCGAACCTTACAGCGGTCAAGGCCAACGTCTTTTGGAAGGGGCTGCAGCGGGACGTTCAGCAGTTCTTGCGGGAATGCGATGTCTGCCAGTGGGAAAAGTATGAGACGAGCTCCCCAGCGGGCCTTCTTACTCCGCTAGAAATCCCACACCAGATCTGGGACACCGTCTCCATGGACTTCATCGAGGGCCTTCCCAAATCACAGGGCAAGTCAGTCATTCTCGTCGCTGTCGATAAATTGTCCAAGTACGGCCACTTCCTTGCTTTGAGCCACCCATATTCCGGCGAACGGTGGCTGACCTCTTCGCCAAAGAGATAGTTCGACTCCACGGGCTTCCTCGGGCCATCATCTCTGATAGGGACCCTGTTTTTGTCAGCCATTTTTGGACGGAGCTTTTTCGGCTTCAGGGTACCACATTACGCATGAGCACGACCAATCACCCCCAAACCGACGGGCAGACGGAGGTACTCAACAGAGGAGTCGAGACATACTTACGATGCTTTGTCATGGATGAACCCCGCACGTGGACCAGGTGGCTACATTGGGCCGAGTATTGCTACAACACCTCTTATCACACGGCCAGCCGGCTCACTCCGTTCGCGGCGGTGTATGGGCGGCCGCCACCCACGTTGTCCTCCTATGAACCGGCCGGCACTGCCCTCCCGGCGGTCGATCGAGCTCTCCAAGATCGGGATCGGACCTTGGCTCTTCTCCGCGACAATTTACGTGCGGCCCAAGACCGCATGAAAGTTCAAGCCGACAAGCACCGTACGGAACGGGAATTTGCGGTCGGTGATGAGGTGTTTCTCAAGCTCCAGCCCTATCGTCAGCTCTCAGTCGCCCGTCAGGCCAATCAGAAACTGGCCCCACGTTACTACGGGCCGTACAGAGTCATTCGGCGGGTAGGACCCGTCGCCTTTACTTTGGCGCTACCGGAGGGGTCACACATTCACCCTACTTTTCATGTCTCCGTCCTCAAGAAGAAGCTGGGGAACACTGTTTCCGTCACTCCTACCTTACCTGAGGCTACCAGCAGCGGCGAATTGCGGCCCTTACCTGAAGAAGTTCTCATGACCAAATGGAAGAAACACGGCACGGAGTACCGGCCAATGATCCTCGTCAAATGGAAGCAGATGTCAGCGACACACAATTCGTGGGTGGACCTCTTGGAGTTTCGGGAGAGCTATCCTGATTTTCACCTTGACGACAAGGTGCTTCTTGATGGGGAGGGAATGTTATGCCCCCGGACGATCTACGTTTCCGTGGATTCAAATACGCGCGAAGACCGAAGGAGACCGGGAATGAAAGCCGGGCTGAACCATCCGGTTCAGCCCATACCCAACAATAAAGCAGAATGGGGGCTGAACCACATTGGGTTCAGCCCCAATGGGGCCGGCCGGCCCTAGGGGTTGGGTGGGAGCATAAATACCCAACCCCTCCTCCTTGGTGGGTAAGCAAGAATATTTCCAGGTATCCTCTCTCTTCTTCCTCTCCTAAAACCCTAATCTTCTAGTCTTCTTCCTACTTCCTCTTTCTCCCTAGTTAGGTCATAACACACATCCATTTTAAATAATCAGCATCAAACATCATTTCATCTTCCTGATCAGATTCTTAATCATTCTACTAATTAATCATTCATTACTATCATTTATCTCTTAAAAATAGAATCAATGTGGCTACTTGCATTATATCTAAGTCCTAGTGCATAATTATCTTTCACAAGCACTAAATCAATAAAAAATTATTAAGTTCTTATATTATTTCTTTATTTTTTTTGGAATAAAAACTTTACAACAAAAATCTCATTCAGACGTGTCTTTTATGTTCCAAAGACGTAAATAAGGCGCATGAAGGCGCAAACCTCTGAGCCCGGTGAGCCTTGAGCCTTAGGCGTGCATGTGCTGCGCCTTTACAACATAGCCTCAGTGTCAATCAAGAGGCTCTTAAACCAAGTGAGCCTAGACACTCCCAATACCATCAAGAGGTATTGGACATTAGTTGTAGAGCGGGTGCTAACCGATTACTTTTTACTCTTCTATGTGATAAGATTAATTTTAAAATATGTACAAGAACCACTTCTATATTGATTTTCATGCACTTATACTATATAATCAACATCAAAATAGGTCACAAAAGAAAGAGTGCATGACAACTGTTATATGAGTCCCTTACTAGGACCACACTTAAGAAATCGAAAAATGCTCTTAATTTCTTGTAGATGTGAGACCTCAGATTGTGCATGAACTGAGTTAAAACACTCATTGCAAAAGAGACATCCAAACGTGTGGCCGTCAAATATGTCAACTTTCCAACTAACCTCTGCTAAGATCAAGATTGGGAAATCAGGGATCTAAAGTAAGGGCAATAATGAATATCTTCACTTTTGCCCTCATAGTCGTATCCACTGGTCTACACCTCCAATATTTGACATTATGAAGATCTATGCAATATTTACTATAAGAAAGTACGAGGGAATCATTATTAGAAGCTATCTCAATACCCAAGAAGTAGAGGAGAAGGCCAAAGAGCTGGGTCAGAAACCATTTGCCTGCACAACCCGCCTAAAACTTCTCGAATTAGGCTCGGGGAACTACTTGACAACATAGAGTGATTTTCATTGATGATTAACAAGAAATTCCCCTTATTTAAAGTTTAAATATTGTTACATGTAGACAATCTCAGTCATATCATCATTGAGAAAGTCGTTCTTGATATTAAGTTAATGCAACTTCCAATGACGGTGAACAACAAGAAATATCAAGACCTGAAGAATGTTCAATTTTACAACTAGGGAGAAAGTATCTTCATTGTCAATACCCTCTTGTTGGGTAAATCCTCGGGCTACAAGGCATGTTTTGATGTGTTTGACAGACCATCCGACTTGTGTTTCCTCATAAACACCCAATGACTATCGACACGAGGTTGACCCAGAGGAAAAGGGACTAGGTCCCATGTATGACTGGCCCAAAAAGCATTCATCTCCTCATCCATTGCCACTCCCCACCACAGATTTTGTAGTACCTAATGGACAATAGGGGTGCTGGTCACAATTAAAAGAGATGTTGCAAATCTATGATGAGGGGAGCTAAGTGGTGAACGTATACAAAATTCTACAAAGGGTAAGCCTTGCATGAATGATTACCTTTGCAAAAAACGCATGAACGATTACCTTTGCGAAAAACAATGTGAAGATCCGCTGAAATACGCTCGTGTGTGTGGAGAGAGAGAGAATAACACATTAAAGTGAATGAAATTTTGTCTAATCGATTTTAGCATATATAATATAAATTCATACAAGTGATTTGAACATATTATACTAGTTTGCTAACATAAAATAAATTAGCGGATGATATGTTTGAAAGTTGTGTTTGTCGATATACAACAACAACACTCAAACCTTTATCCCACTATAGTGGGGTCGGCTATCTGGATCCTTTGTCTCCATTGTGCCATATCGGAAAAAAATCGGATATGTCGGCGTATATTTTACCAAAGGGCGTAATTAATTTTCTTTAGAAAAAATTATGTTTTCTTCTCAAAAAAGATATGTTAGTAGACATGTTGGAGATGCCGGAGAATGTTTAAATAATGATTTTCACTGTTAGTATATCTATGTAATCGTTCTTCTATTCGTAAACATTGATTCAATATACATTATGCTGGCTCAAGTATCATATGTTAATAGCCTGAAAGTATTTTTTGTGGTGGAATCAAAATTTTTTGCTTTATCATGCAGCCTGTCGTTGATGCATTTGATCCAAGGATTTTGGTCTCTCCACCTTCATCTCATTCATTGGATTTCAATTCTATAAAGGTAAAGCTAGCCTGAGAAGCATTCACCAATATCTTTATTATGTTTTTATCTTAGGAAAGGCACTGTTGGACACATAGGGTGCTTTCTTTCTTTTTTATACTTCTATCTGTTTTTGTATGGTGGGATAAAGGCTTGAGTGTTGTTGTTTTATCTGTTTTTTTATGAGGTCATTCTTCTATTATTCACTTGCATTTCTATCAGTTTTTCGCATTTTTCTTTTGATAAAAGCATATTGAAATGATTTCATCATTCACTTTATGTATCTCACATTATTGTTTGCCTATAGTTGACTTGTTATTTTGAGTAATGAACATATAAATTTTAGATCAATTTTTCAGGAAGAAGACTTGTATGAAATCGACATTCCACTAAGTTTCATTGCTGCGGTGGGCACACGAGTACATGGGCTGGCTTGCTGGTTCGATGTGTTGTTCAATGGAAGGTATATTCAATAACAAATTTCTCACAAGAGTCGAAATCTTCGAACGTTCTATCTATTCTTCGCTGAGCATGATTTTATAATCATTACCGCAGACATGTCATTCCTTTTACTCGCATGCAATGATAACCTTACACGTGCACATTTGTAAAGGCGTGTGCACATGTTAGTCCTGATAATTATGTCAATAGCTAGAAATCCCTCGATGATCGCTCAAATTTAATTGAATCAAAATGAATGTTGATTTGTTATTATGTCATGTGAAATGAGCTCAATTCAACTCAGAAATTGATTGTTATATTTGTATACAGTCTCCACACACAATCATGTGTATGATGACATGCACTTATATATACATTACAATATCTGTAATCGAAATTTGACGGTCATAGTACATGTGTTACATGTACGAGAAAACATTTGTACTAAATTGAATAACTGGATACAATCACGAGATATGCTCGCTCCCAACTTCAGTAGGTTCGTTCCTCCTAGAAGCCCCTCTCCAAATAAGAGATCTCAAACCTAACAATCAAAAGATAAACCTAACTTCCAAGCCACCTCCTTATTTAGGGAGTGAGGCTCACATGTCAATTCCCTAAAGCATACAATTTAAAATAGGAAATACAATAAAATATTACGTGCATGCGTAATAATCCATCCCGCCAGAAAATCTATCTCGAGTCCAAGGTCGAAGTGTCGTCCGCCATCTAGTAATGATGTGCCCACAGGTGGGCTGCCGCAGAGGTGCCCGGAGCTCCGCCCGTCAGTACATTCTAACATTCGTGATCATAAGGCCGTCAAAGTCATCCATGTCGATCTTATCCAAGTCATCCCCAATGAGGGCCCAGAACTTTTTGTTAGGACAATTATGATTAGGCGAGTAAGGTTGCTTGCAGTGGTAGCACAGACCCTTGCTCCACAAATCATTATACTCTTGGTTGGAAAAGCGGTGAGTAGGGATATGACGGTTGTTGTGTGGGCCCATAATGGTTGGCCGAGATAGAGGTTTACATGGGGGAGGAAAATATGGTTGGTAGGGAGGTTTGGAAGGAGGCGATGGGAAAGGAGGGTCCCCAGACATCGCCAGGAATTCAGCTTCCACTAGTGGTGAGAGGTTCATGACTTGGTTGACAGTTAACGGTTGTAGGGTGCAGAGGCGGGCTCAGATGTGGGGTTGTAAGTCGAGCATGAAGTAGGCCATGTAATGGTCGGGTGGAAGACCTCAAACATGGGTGACCTCAATAAATGCGTCAACGTACGAGTCAATGAAGTCGGTCTGACGGATTCCACAAAGTCGCTCGATCATGGAGCCAGAGTAGTGGTGATTATACCACTGAATGAGGGCCTCCATGAGAGTTGTCCTGGTGAGGTCGGGAGAGGACTCGTGGGGCCAGCAGACTCTTCCATGCCGATAATCGTTGTAGAGACAAGCTGTGTCTGCGGAGTCTTTTGAATGTCAATAACTGCTCGGCGCGGGCCATCCAACCGGGAGAGTCAGTCTCGTTGAATGTGGGAATGTCGAGGTGTGGGAATAGCGAAGGAGGCAATCCCATTAGTGCGGTTCTGTGGGGGATAATGTGTTGGGGGATCCTAAGGAAGAGGCAGCAGGGGGCCGAAACATTGGCCAGGTTGCAAGTTGTGGAGCATGACCATGATCGAAGTGAACTGCTCGGCTTGGGTCTCGAGACAAGAGTTGATGGCGATTAGGGCGTGTTCGAGGGCCTCCAACGTGATTCCATCGATTGATGACCCTTTGACATAAGAAGAAGGGGGCACAAGAGCTGGAGGGTCGAGATAGATCGCAGGTGCTGGCTGGATCTGACGGCGAGGAGAGGCAAGAAGAAGAAAGCTAAACATGCAGACTTTGCAAGCATCGGCGAGGTCGTATGGATCTTCTGCTAATGAACCAGATCGGTATCGTCGCAGGCATGAGCGAGGTCGTCCGGATCTGTTGCCGCTAACTTGATCGGGAAGGAAGCAGTGGAGGGAGGCAGAACAGACTGGAGTTGTTGCTGTCAGTTGGAAATAAAGCTGTGGACTGGATTTGGTCAAGCGGACGAGTTCTGGGGACTCAATGACGGATGGACGGATCACTCAGGCCGATGAAATCGATGGTTGTGGTCGACTGCAGAAGCTGGCTGTCACGAAAGGATCACAGTGGACGTGAGGAGAACGGCTTGGAGTGGAATCCAGCATCACACGATGCGCAGACAGGAGGCTAGGTCGGACCAAATGTTACGTGTACAGGAAAACACTTGCACTAAACTGAATAACGTGATACAATCACGAGGTATGCTTGTGCCCAACTTCAAGAGGTTGGTTCCTCCTAGAAGCCCTCTCCAAATGAGAGATGTCAAACTTAATGATCATAAGATAAACCTAACTCTCATATCGTGCAAGTAGAAAGCCGTTTGTATATCTATCATAAGAAGTGTTCGCTCCTGATTGACAACTTGGTATTTTAGGATATATTATATCAGCTGAAGATATTGACTGAATTCCTTTCTTAGGAGTCTTCAGCTCCTTTGAGTGGACTAGAGGCCAAGCATCGTCTTGCTCAGTATTATCGAGCTTTGTTGTTGTAATGCCGGAGCTTTGTTGTTGTAATGCCGGAGCGAGCTGCTTTTAGGTACCCCAACAATGCTTAAGCTTTTTTCAGTACTCGAGGGAAACTATTCGATTTCAAGATAATGTGTTTTGCTTTCCAGTCTTATATAATTGTTTGAGCTACTTTCTAAGGTCAAAAGTTGAATCATCTCTCACTTTTGTGTTTTAGGAATGTAACACCCCTGCCTAGTTCAACAACATTTTACAGCTCAGCCGACACTCGTGGTATGAAGCAAATGAAGTAACAGTTATACAAATTATATATTACCAGGAAAATAGTTAAAGTAAACAAAAATAAAAGAGTGAAAGTGCGAAACCTAGTTAAAGAAATAAATCAAATTTGATTCACATGGCCAATTAGAATAGTATAGTACAAGAAGTCTGATAAACTAAAATTTTAAACGAGTTTGAACATTTAACTCCACAATAAGTATACATCAAATTAAGAAGGGAAAACATAAGCTAAATTTTTAGAACCCTCAGAAGCTTATCCTAAGCAAATCTCACGACCTGTGGTCCTTGAAAAGAAATGTCCGAAAAGAGAGTCGGCTCATCTTGTGAGTAAGAAAAACTCTTACTCTCAGTGACACTAAAATGACGGAAAAGTTTACTATGTGAGGCCCCAAATTAAGACCCCACATGAATGTTGTATCTAACATACTTTCAAGTTATTCGCCTCAAGATGATGTATGGAGAGTGAGTACAAAATAAAACACATTATAAAAACTGAACTCATACCTTGTCGATCTTCATTAGTCAACATAGATTTTCTTTGCGCACTCGGGTTCACTCAGTTACCTAAACAAAATGACGACGGATTTAGTCATAAAAATATGACTAAGTGAGTAACATACATCTTTAACTGTTGTACATGCAACGAAGAAATTTCAATAGCGGTCGGCATACATTTTTCAGGTTCACAATGCAGTATAAAAAATGTAATATCAGAAGTAATCAACAAAAATCTAATATTTGCAACATTTTGTTCTTTTTCAAATTATGATATTCAATCTATTCTTCCATTTACTTATGTCAAATTCTCAATTTTATCTCATTTAATGATGGGTTCAATCATTCCATCATTCCTCTCATTCAGAATCAATTATTTCAAACATATCGTTCAAGCGTTAATTTAATTACATACCTCAGAAAATGTTAGGGCATGCAACAAAAATGGGCCCCACCCCTTAAGTGCAAAATGTAGGCGAACTCTCTACTTGGGAAATCCATCAGTAGGGAACCCCTACATCATATGATTCAATCTGATCCTTAACATTTTCTTATGCAGAGTTTTAAACATCTTTTATTTTTTTCCTATCATGTTACGACCTATATTTTGTTCAACCACGCATTTTATTCTAGTTGTAATTTCATGAAGTTCTCATATCGTTCATTTTTAAATTATCCTGTTTTGTATTTTTATATTTCAAATCTAAAATCTTTTATCTGTTTCAGCATCTTTTCTCATTTTGTCATTTTCTTTTAAATCATGTTAATGCACATGCATGAAATGCATTTCTATAAGAAAAGATTATACAGTTTTATATTCTAAAAGTACATTAATCTGAGCATAATTAAAGCGATAAGTACTCACCGTTGGTATCTTCTTTCCCTTCAATTACTTGGAATTATCATCATGAAACGTCATTCACGTAAATATTTATAATTTTTAAAACATCTTTTAATTGGGTTGTGTAGAGAAAAACTCAACCTTGTATATACTATCTCAATCATGAAATACAATGTATGAATACACATATATAGGAGGGAGAAAGAGAGAAGAGAGTCATATACAAGATGTGAGACTAAAGAGGAAAAAAGAAGAAATACAAATAAATGAGCCACTAATGGGCCACTTTACATGGGCTTTTCCAACACTCCCCTGCAAGCTGTAGCGTACAAGTCGTATGCACCAAGCTTGGACAGACACTGGTAGAATAGGGTACTAGGTAGAGCCTTTGTGAGGATATCAACAGCTTGTTCAGTACCCGGAACATGCTTTAATTCTATCTTCTTCATTTGGACTTTCTCCCGGATAAAGTGACAGTCTACTTCAATATGTTTTGTTCTTTCATGAAAAACTGGATTCTTTGCAATATGTATAGCCGCTTGGCTGTCGCATAACAAGATGGCAGGTGAGAGAAGTTTTACCCCGAGATCGGCAAGGAGACTTTCAAGCCAGGTAAGTTCAGAGACAACAGATGTCATCGATCGGTATTCTGCTTCAGCTGATGATCGAGCAACCACTACTTGTTTCTTACTTCGCCAGGTAACGAGATGTCCTCCGAAATAGGTACAAAAACCACTGGTTGATCGGCGATCTTCCAAGGAACCAACATAGTCTGCATCAGAGTACGCAACCAATGTTGAAGTAGAGGATGAGGTTTTGTATATCAGTCCTTGGTCCGGGGCTGTTTTAAGGTATCTAAGAATGCGCTCAACAGCTTGAAGGTGAGATGTTCGCGGAGCATGCATAAACCTGCTGACCACCCCAACAACGAAGGAAATATTCGGTCTTGTGACAGTTAGATAGATCAATTTGTCAACTAGTCGTCGATAGTATTCCGGATTTTGAAGAGGAGGGTCTGTATCAGAAAAATGTGCACACAACTTATGATTTGCATCCATTGGAGTAGTAGTAGGCTTGCATCCAGAGTTGTCAGCATCTTGAAGGAGATCCAGATAGTACTTCCTTTGGGAGATGAGGAGTCCATCCGGTCGTCTTGCGACCTCGAGACCAAGGAAGTAACGAAGATGCCCCAGATCTTTTGTTTGAAAGACAGAGCTGAGTTGATGTTTGACTGCTTGGATGCCCTTTGAATCATCTACAATGATTAAGATGTCATCAACATAAACCAAAAGAAGAACAGTTCTTGTTGCCTGATGACGCGTGAACAGAGAGAAGTCAGCTGAACTCCGAGTAAAGCCGACTTGCCGGACGGCCTTACTAAACTTGTCAAAGCATGCCCGAGGGGATTGTTTAAGACCATAGATGGACTTCTTAAGATGACAAACTTGGGACTCCCTCGTGGTCTCAAACCCGGGAGGTTGCTGCATGTACACCGTTTCCTGGAGGTCGTCGTTGAGAAACACATATTTTTGATGTCCAGTTGGTGTAGGGGCCATTGGCGATGCACAGCCACAGAGAGGAGAACACGAACGGTGTTAAGCTTGCCACTGGGGAGAATGTTTCCTCATAATCGAGACCTTGCTGTTGGGTGAAGCCACGAGCCACCAGGCGTCCTTCAGATGGTCAATCGTCCCATCAGGAGCATGTTTGATGACAAAGACCCATTTACACCCAACAGGTGTCTGACCGGTAGGTAGAGTTACCAAGTTCTAGGTCTGGTTAGCCTAGAGAGCTGTCATTTCTTCTTTATTGCCGCCCGCCAGCCAGGATGTTGGAGAGCCTCCTGCACAGAGTTAGGTACAAAAATCGAGGATAATGAAGTGACAAAAGTTTGAAGTTGTGGAGATAGGCGATGTAAGGATACATAATTCGCCATGAGATGAGCTGTGGATTCTGGTGTTGGATCAGCAGGACTCAGAGCATCAGAGGCCGAAGTCGACTGCAGTGGGGCACCAGAGGCAGGATGGCGACGAGTGTAGACACGTATAACAGGTGGCCGGGAAACAAGGGGAGCCTGAACAAGAGTGCTTGGTGGTGGAGTGGTAACGAGAGTGACAGGATGTAGGACGGTTGGTGGTAGAGGTGTAGGATCTGGAGCAGAGAAGAAATGAAGATCCTCCCGAAAGACAACATCAGCAGAGACGGTCACCTTTCGGGTAGCCGGAGAGTAACATACGTATTCTTTTTGAGTCTGAGAGTAGCCAACGAAGATGTGTTTGGCTGCCCGGGGATCCAATTTGTCCAAGGATGGACCAAGAGTGTGAACGTAGCAAGTGCACCCAAAGATGCGGGGAGTGAGAGAGAATGCCGGAGTAGACGGGAACATGAGGCTGAACGTAGTGACATTGTGGAGTATGGGGGAAAGAAGACGGTTAATTAGATAGCAAGGCGTTGAAATTTCAAAGTTTCAATAAGCTTTGGGAACGTGCATTTGAAGCATGATGAAGCGGGCCACATCGAGAAGATGTCGATTCTTACGTTCAACGACTCTGTTTTGTTGGGGGGTATATGCACATGAAGTTTGGTGAATGACCCCAAAGTCAGAGCAAAGAGTCGCAAATTCGTGGCTAGGGTATTCACGAGCGTTATCAGTGCGAATAGTTTTGATGTTCGTGGAGAATTGCGTGCGAGTCTCAAGGAGAAAAGCCCGAAAGATACGGGGAAGCTCGTAGCGATCACAAAGTAAGTATAGGCACGTCATTCGTGAATAATCATCAATAAAAGTTAGAAAATAGCGATAACCAGAAATACTTGACTCTGTACGGACCCCAAATATCGGAGTGTACTAAAATAAAAAGAGCAGTGCTACGAGTACAATGAGATGAAAAAGATGAACGAGGTTGTTTGCCTAACACACATGATTCACACTGAAAATAAGGTAAAGATACATCTGGTAGAGCATTCTGGAGGATTGGTAAAGGGGCATGGCCAAGACACTGATGTCAATCGACGGAGGAGACAGAAGAGAGGATAGCTGGAGAGTCATCAAGGAGGTAGAGCCCGTTCTGCAGTCGCCCCTTACCAATGATAGTCCGCATCATGTGATCCTGTATCAGAAAAGAAGAAGAGGTAAATATTACAGAGCAATTCAAATCATTAGTCAGGCGAGCAACAGAAAGCAAATTAAACGGGGAGCCCGAAACATGAAGAGCCGAGCGTAGAGAGAGAAAAAGTGAGAGGGATATCAGCCGAGCTAGAGACGGGAACAATGTCCCCATTGACCACCGTGATACACTTAGGATGATGAGAATTCGGGTATTGAGGTGGCCGCAGTGAGGTGATGTGATGGGTGGCACCTGAGTCCACTATCCATCGCGGACTAGTGGAGAGACAAGCGATACCTTTTTGTGAGATGGAAGCAACGAAGACAGGTGGGCGACAGAGCAGACCATGGAGTTGTTGGAGCTGAAGGCGGACCTCTTCCAGGTCAGTACGAGCGGCGGAGGAGTCGGTAGCAGCAACAGTTGCAGAAGTCTGCTGAAGAAAAGCCGGGGACGGAGGAGTCGAACTATCAGGAGGTGGTGAGACCTTGAGCAGCATGTAACACACGTCTGATAGTGAGGGGGTAGCAGCCGAGGAGAGGATCTGGGCCCGAACGCTCTGAAGATGAGGTGGAACACGTGCCATCATCGTGACCACACTGACAACTTTTTGAGCACGTTGTGCAGCAAGATCCAACGTAGGAGGTTGATGTTCGATTCATGCTTCAACTAGAGTCTTGGCCCGTGCAACAAAGGAGGTGAAGTCGGTGGCCCCACCAACATCAAGGGACTGGAGATCAGTGATGATGTCATAAAGATGTTGGAGACTATCTTTACCGGAATATAGAGACTGGAGCTCATCCCACATTGCTTTCGTCGTTTCGTGATACATGGTCATGCGGTAGGGTTCGGTATCAAGGGAGTTGAGGAGCCATGTCTGAACCCGACCATCATTGCGCAACCAATCGTCAGTAGGAGCAGCAGGAGGCGCTTGAGTCAAGTGATATAGAAAACCTTTGGACTGTAGTACGCGACGAACAGTGTACCCACTCCACGAAGTTCTTCTTCCCAGCTAACGAAATGGTAGTAATCCACAACTCATCACGGAGTTCAGGGGCAGAGGCCGAGCAGTATGTAGAGGAAGAAGCCGTCTGTCTGGTTGACTCGGGAGAGGTCGCCATGACAAAAAAGGGCAGGAGGGGTTAGGCTGGCAGACTGAAAAACAGCGACCAGAAAGGAGACCGCATGGTCTGGGTGACAACCCACCAGCGGCAAGGCAAAGAGGCCTCCGCGACCAGAATGCATAGCGGAAAGTTGGGAGAAGCCGCACGACACGGTGATAATACACCAGCGGCAAGGAGGATGCCACGACCAATATGCGGAGCCCGCAGCAGAGAGGGGAAAACCGCTAGCGACAAGACAAGTCGCAGCGACTAGGCGGAGAAGAGGCCAGTCGAGAAGGCCGCACGGTCACGGTGAGTACACCAGCGACAAAGAGAGATGCCGCGACCTAGATGCGGAGCTGGCCGAGAAGGGGAGAAGCTGCAACGACTAAGAGACGCAAAGCGCGGCGAGAAGAGAAGCCGCTACTACTAGTACAAGTCGCGGCGAGCAGGGGGTTGAACAGCGAGAAGGAAGAGCTCGGAGGGTAGACTAGAAGACCGTATCGAGTAAAATACTCAACTCACGGCGAGAAGAGAAGCCGCGGCGACTAAGACAAGTCGCAGCGAGCGGGAAGAAGAAAAAACGGGTAGAAGACGTGGTGAGCAGGGGCGGGGTATCTAGGGACCTGTGGGGGCCCGTGCCCCCACGCGTTTTTCGGTCCGGTTCAGGTGAACCGCAGGTCCGCAGCCGAGTTCCTGAAACCCTAAGCCTGGAGTCGACCCCGCGGGCCGCGTCATTTTCTCCCGACTCCTGATTCTGTCATTCGCCGACCTGCGATACGCTGATACCTCCGCCCCTGCTGCCGGCGCTCGGCTGCTGCTCGATCCACCAACCACCGTCCGCTGTCTGCCTGTCCCCTGTCGCCGCTGTCGGCTGCTTGGCCCGGAGGCGGGACTGTGGGAGGCCGGACCGCCGGAGCCGGATGCCTGAACTTTTTAGGGTTTTAACTAAGGTAAAACCTATTTTTCTCACTTTTTCTTCCATTTGTGACTTCTGTGAGTTGTTTGCTGAGTTTTTCCAAGTTTGCTTCATTTAATTTGATCATTTGATGGACTTTTGGAATTCTTCATCCAAGCATGAAGCATCTAACCTAACCGAAGGCAAACAAATGCTAATGATTAGCCGGTTAGATATCGTAGCCTTGGATATATTTTATTTGTAGTGTTGTTCATAAATCAGAATAGAGAACCACTTCAACTATCTAAAAGTTGTTGTCTCATTTAAGGAGTATGTTTGTCATGTTGACTTATAAAAGCTGCTGTCTTATTGGGGTCAAACTCCTCTAGTTTCAAGTCATTGTAGGTGAATGTTTAATGTATTTTTCATGTATTAATGTTAGTTTTTATTCTATAATGAACTTTTTTTTATTGAACAAATTTTTATTTGTTATTTTTTTTCATATTCTAAGTGTCTTGTGCCCCCACACTCCAATATTCCTGGCTCCGCCACTGGTGGTGAGTAGTGAGAGGGAGACCGCGCGGATAGATATGGAGACCGCGCGGGCAGAGGGGAACAAGAGATGGCCCCGCCCAGTAGAACAACTATAAAGGGGAGGAGAAGGATAAGAAGAAGAGGTGGAAGCCAAGAGAGAGACAGAGAGAGCAGAAGAAGCGGTTAGAATGGCCTTAACCGCGCAGGAAGCCGCGGTTACGGAGACTCTAATCAGGAAGCGGTTAGAAAAGGGCACGGCCGCACGACACTGCGGCTAACCAGGAGAGGAAGCCGCCCAGGAAGCCGGAAGAACATGCGGTTTCAAAAAAAATAGGCCAGACCGTTACCCTCTGATACCATGTAGAGAAAAACTCAACCTTGTATATACTATCTCAATCATGAAATACAATGTATGAATACACATATATAGGAGGGAGAAAGAGAGAAGAGAGTCTTATACAAGATGTGAGACTAAAGAGGAGAAAAGAAGAAATACAAATAAATGGGCCACTAATGGGCTTTTCCAACAGGTTGCATTACTTAAATTGGTACAATTATTTAAACTCCTAAGGCGGTCATAATGACGACTAAAGGACGATTAGCTTAGGTGACTCAAAAGAAAGCATCAAATTTCTACCACTCCATGGCTCAAACTTCCACCACTTATACACATTTAATTCAGCTACTATTTACTACTAAGACAACCATCAAGAGGTCAGCAGAGGGCAGCCAACCGCAATTCTCAAAAGCCCACACAGCTATTAACAGTAGCTCAAAAGGTAGTCATCAACAACACAAGTTCAAAGCAACAAGACAGCCAACATGATTTATAAACTAACAAAATATCAACCATTATTTAATCAAAAATTAAACCTCTCATAAATTCACTCCATATTCAACCTCCCATAAACAAATACCAAAGTCCTTCTAGATATAACAATCAATTCCCCCCCCCCCCCAATAAAAGCATTATATCAACCAATAAAATTTTAATCCCCAAATCAAGATTAACTTTTCAAAAAGTAAAGAACAACTAATCATAATTAATCTCCTCATAAAATCCAAAGCATATCCAAGTCCTTTTTTAACAAAATCCATCAACATCCTCTTCAATAAGAATTAACACAGTCAAAGAAATTAACTTAGCTACTTGTATGCAATCTCATACCCCTAACGAAAACCCTAATGTGTGTTTTCAGAAAATCTAGATAATTCAACATCTATAAGAAGCAAAAAAGAGGGGGAGTGGAAGAAGACTCACAGTGGAGGAATTCAATTGAATTATGCTGGTTGCAGTCCAATCCAGCCGGCCAAGAACAGCCCAAACCGCAGTGGCAATAGTGAACAAGGAACAACAGCAGGGTTCTTCCAGGATCGTTGAACAAGGAACAGTGGTTGTCATGCAAGGAGGAGGAGAATCGAAGTATTTACAGTCTGTCAGAAGCTCCAAACGGCAAGAAGCAAGGCAATCAGCCCTAGGTCTGTAGTAGATGGCTCAGAGAAGAAGAAGAGGTCGGTGTTATCATCATTGGAAAAGGGGGAATCAGCGGTCCTAGAAAAATCAACAACAGGTGAGCGGAAATAGGCGGCAGAAGCAGCCCTAAATCAGCGGCAAAGGTAGCAGCAACAACCCTATCAGCGGCACAGGGAGCATCAACAACCACCAACAACAGCAGAGAAATGAAATAGAGGGAGAGAGAGCTTGCAGGAGAAGAGAGGAGAAGAGTCCGGGAGAACGGCAGGTAGCGCACGCAGGGTCGGAAGTGGAGCAGGAATCAGGAAGAAAATGGGGAAGACGGAAGGGCTCGGGCTTTTTATTAAAGGGTTAAGCGGCCATTGGTGAGTTCAGCCCAGAGAAATAGTAAATGCACCGTATAAGAGGAGCTAGGTGTCACGCATTAAGCCCAAGTCAGCCGCACAATCATAATCCACATGCCACCACCATAAGCCAAGTACAATCTAACCCCTGGAAAGAGTTAATAGCAGCCCACAAAATAATATCGTGACCAAATAAATGTTACCACTCACATAATCACAGCACTTAGCTATTATCACCCCAAATTTCATCAATTTTCTCTTACTACCAATTGGCACACTAAATTTCAATAATATTTTTATGTTATATTTTCATCTCATTACATCAATCTTCCAAAAATTTTCGTCACAATGATACCATTGCATGACTTGAACGGTAACTGATTTTATTTTCTCTCATACTAAGTTTTGGGCTGTTACATACTATAATTTCATGTATGCTTTTCTATAAAAGTATTTTTTGAACCTAAATCACATTTTCTATATTTTGATCATACAGTGAATTTTCTTTAACTTCGGAATCATTAAAGTGCAGAGATTCTAGATTCTAACTTTGTATCTAAGGTTGAGGTGAATTATGTTCACTTTCTTCTTATTCTTAGTTGCATAAATTATTAAACATATTCAAGAGATTTGAGTTTTTGGTGGAGAACATAAGTGCTTTAGTGTGTCTCGGCCATATACATGGACTCGCATCTAATAATCTTCCATGGGGCGTCGACTCCTAAATTTGAAGCTCATACGGTCTATTACGCCCTACAAGAATGATGGTGTGCATCCATCATTCACAACAGAAATCACTTGATCTGCCGTGTATTAATCTTCATATAGTGGTCGGCATAATCAACAAAAAGAAGCTTCTGCATAAGACACTATTCTTAAGTTAAGTGCCTCATTATCCCTTAATCTTCTTGTTGTTGGTTGACACAATTAATCTTAAGGGAACACTCACATAAGACCATTGTCTTAAGTTACTTATTTCATCACCTTTGTGTTATGTCTTATCTTAGTGTTACTGATGTTAACATGATGAATCAATTATAATGTGATTTTTCATTTTTATTGATTTCTAAATACGTTCATTGATTTCTAAATATGTGATACTTCATGTATTTATAGTATTCATAAATTTTACTTGTGTTCGTAAGAAAATTTCATAAAGAAATTTTTGCATCTTTACATACATTGTTTGTATTATGGTGACAAAAATTATCAACTTATAAATTACTATACTCATTTATGCACATGTGCAATTTTCATAATTACACATTGTTATCATATTTCTTCGTAACAAGATATAATGCATAAGAGGCAATATATAAATTGATCTACATGATATGTCTAACTAAAATGAATCAAAATTCTTACATTGGTATTGCGGAGTTCATAGCATGACACGACGGTATAGCTGACTAGATTGAAGAAGAAATTACACAGCTTCTCCGGTCTACACTAAAAATCCTCTCTCCGCAGCTAGGGTTCCTTTGAATACCCACAGAAACAAAATTTCAAAATCTTTCTAGGAATTATTCTTCTCCATGAACTATTGAACCCGAAACAAAAACTCCTCCAAGCATAGAAAAGTAAAGGGGGTTGTTGTGGACGGAAGAAAAGTGGAGGGGAAACAAGGGTTCACATTGCCCTATGTTTATAGGGAAATATAAACCACGACTGTCAGCAATCGGCGAATCGTCAGTTTTAGCTTTTCCTATCGAACGAAGCGAAAACCCCCGAGGATTGCTGAAATCATCCAAGAAGAACGACAGAAGGAGTCTACTACAAGGATGGGCAGTTCACTGTTAGCAACCCGCGGACGAAGACCGACTGGGAGGCGTCAGGGCTGCAAAAAAATTGACTCTTGCTGCCAAAATGAAGGAAGGACGATGATGCTCACCGAAGACGGGAAGATCGAAGTCGTCAAGCCCTAGGGAAACCAACGGAGACATGTTGTCAATGGTGGTGATACGTATTTGCATTATGGAACACGTCTCATACTTACACTCAGACGTTCGGCCTTGCCTTGTAGGAGTTACTCAACGACTTATTTCCTTATTGTATTATTTTAGTGTTTTGGCTTGTAGTAAGGGGCTTCATCTGTATAAGGAGTCCTAGGGGTGGAGTCTTTTTTATATTTGGTGTCTTGAGTGTTGATTCTTTTGGAGAGTGGAGTGTCAAGGAGGACCCAGCCTTCTGGATGCTCGGCAGGAGTACTCTCCTGATTGTATCTTTATTTTCGTTCAATGCAGTGCAAGTTATTTGTTCTCGATCTTGATACACCTACGAGCTATCAACTGGTCCGACCTGCCCTCGATTAGGGTTCCACCGAACCCTAATTCCACCTTCCATTCCGCAAGTATCGCATCTGCCGCTACGAAAACAGCGATCCAGCCGCCACGTCGTTTGTTCCGCACGGATCCCCTGCTTCGCTGCATCCTCTGCTCTGCCGCAACCGCATCATCCTCTGCACGCCACATCCGTCGCATCCTATGCACGCCACATCCTCTGTTTCGCACGACATCGTATGTTCGTTTGCCGCAACCAGTGTTCTGCATTGTCTGCTCCCGCTCCTCATTTTCGCTGACTGCTCCGGCCATTCCAGCGCCGCCTACAACTTCCAGCAGCACTGTCGTGGCTTCCAGTGCCGTCAACATCGTCTTCTCCGCGGCCTCCTGCTTCTTCACCGCTTTCTGGGAGCCCTATTGCGGCTTCTACAGTGTTCCGACCATCGCTTCTCATCCTCGCCACCCTCCCGCTGCTTCCTCAGGATTTTGTCAGCCCTCCCGCATCTCCTCCTACATTCTGGCGGCCCTTGAGAGCCTCCTGCCGCTTTATGTCGGCCCTCACCCCTCTTCCCGACATGGCTCTCCTTCCAGACTCGGTGCATGCTCGCTACGATCGAGTGGAAGCTGCCTTAGATACTCTCAGCGCCATGACACTTGAGCTTCGTCATCGTCTTCTTCCACATGCCCTCTTACAGCCACGGCCCGTCACTTCCTGACGAGCCTCCTCCAGCCCTTCCATTGCCACCCCTCCGTGGGTTTTCGACTATGTTGTCAAAGGCGCAAGGCGCAGGAGCGCGCCTGAGACACGTGATGCGCAATAATGGGGGAAAAGGAAATTGAGCGAATTGGGCGCCCAATTTCCTGGAATTGAGCGAATTGGGTACCCAATTCGCTGAAATCTGAGCGAATTGGGAATTTGCTGGATTTCAGCGTATTGGGCGCCCAATTCGCTGAATTTCAGCATATTGGGCGCCCAATTCGCTGAAATTCAGCCAATTGGGCGCCCAATTCGCTGAAATTGAGCGAATGAGGCGCTCAATTCGCTGAAATTGAGCGAATGGGGCGCACAATCCGCTGAAATTGAGCGAATTAAGCGCCCAATGCGCTAAAATTTTGTAATTCTTAAAAATTGGAACCAAATATCACACCAAAGTTCAAAATTTATTTTGAGCAAAACAAGAGCAAAATGCTAATATGAAAAATCACAACAAAAGGAAGGGCAATGTAATATGCACACCCAAGTTCAATAACATAAATAAAACGTTAATCAAATATGCAACATCAAATAGTTCAGCCAGAAGATCGAAGTGATAATCAAATAGCGACATCAAGTGGTCCGATCAGAAGATCGAGAGGCACCATTTGAAAATCAGTACTGAAAATTTTTATTATTTGTATAATCAGAAAATATCTATTAATGTATAATTTAAATAAAATAATTAAAGTACTCTGAAATTTAAATAATCTATTACTCACGTAGCTACTCATTCTCTGAAAAGACTATGTTTTCATCGTTTTCTCCTTTATCATTATAATCTTTTTCTTCTTCGTTGTATTCAAATTCCTCTTCATCGACATCATCAACATTTCTGAGGACTAATGGAGTATTAGCCTCTTTAATGACTAATGGAGTAGTAGCCTCTCTAATGACTAATGGAGTAGGACTTTTCATTTTTGAAATGCTCCTTTTCTCAAGTGTCTTTGTAGTCGTAGGAACCACTTTTTTTCCTTTCGATAATCGTGTGTGATAAATTTTTTCTTCAACTCCAGTGGCACTAGCAACTATGCCCCAAGTTAATAACTCATCATCAAAGACCAAGTCCTCCCGCTCAGCCTCAACATCATTATCTTCTGTCATTCTTCCCATCAACCATTCATTGTTATCATCAATATCTGTCAACGAAATTGGATATATGCGATCACGTGCATCATATCGACGTCTCAACGCTCGATTGTACTTCACAAATACTAAATCATTTAAGCGTTGTTGAGCTAGTCTGTTTCTTTTTTTTTGCTATATATCTGCAATAAACAGTAACCGTATAAATAAGTTATCTTTAATATATAAAATATAAATCACTGATAAATTATAATAAATTTTAAAAGCTTACATATTCAAAAAAACTCCAATTTCGCTCACAACCGGATGCACTGCATGTAAGACTAAGCACTTTTATGGAAAATCTTCTTAGGTTTGGAGTTGAAGCATCATAAGATTGCCACCACTCAGCTGTTAAGATAGTAAATATTTAAAGTCGAAAAATCAAAACAAACTTGTTTGAATATTGTGTAATTTACCTGAGGACTTAATTTTTTTATGTCGAATTGCAAATTCCATTCCAAACAGTCCTTTAGCATTTCTATATAGAGGTAATTGGTCAATAATTTTATCTTGCTCTTCATGACTTGGAATCAGTCTTTGCATTGTCTTGTATAAGCCCTTCATAATTTCTCCATCTTCTGCAATAGTGGGATTTGAGTAGAAATATTCGGGATTTAAATAGTGATCCGCGGCATGAAGAGGTCGATGAAGTTGGCTTTCTCATATTTTATCCACAATTTTTAGGACATCCATATATTTGTCCTACTTCTCATTAAAAGAACTAATGATCGTCTCTTTAGCTCTATCCATCGCTTCATAAATATAACTCATGGCATGTCTTTTCTCACCGTCCACTAATCTTAATACGCAGACTAAAGGACCAAATATCTTTAAAATATTCACTATACTTCTCCAAAAAAAATCATTAGTATAATGCTCTGCACTTGTTTACCTGCGCTTTTCCTTTGCCCACTTGCTCGAAAACCACTCAGGTGAGATGAACATATTCTTTAGATTATTTCTCTGCTTGTGAATGCGCTGAATTGTTAAGAAAGAAGTTGCAAATCTCGTCACAGTGGGCATAACAAACTCCACTTGCCCCGTAAAGCTCCTTAGCATATTCACAATTTCAGGCCGAACATAAATATAGCCATTTACGGTCATTGCCTTCTTTAGTGTGCGGCTAATGTTGGGCATTTTTCCAATATCCTTCAGCATTAGATCAATACAATGCGCTGCACATGACGTCCAATACAAATGTGGACGTTTCGCTTCTAATAATTTACCTGTTAGAGTGTTAGTTTGTTGGGTATGAAGTATCATACAATCGTGTACACAAAAAATAAAAATTGAAGGTGATTAACGTTAGTAACGAATAATTACTAATTTACCTGCTAGCACATTATTGTTGGCACTATCCGTAACAATTTGCACCACATTCAACTCTCCAACCCTTTCAACCACTCAATCTAGCAATTCAAACAATTTTTCTCCCGTCTTTGAGTAGTCAGATGCATCGACAGATTTTAGGAAAAATGTTCCTTTTGGTGAATTCACTAAAAAATTAATTAACGTTCTCTGTTTCCGATCTGTCCATCCATCAGCCATAATAGAGCATCGAAAGACCCTCCACTCATCCTCGTATGTCTTCATCATGTCTTTCACTGCATTGACTTCATCATTTAGCAAAGGAACACGAATCTCATGGTAACCCGGTGGCTTCAATCCTACTCCAAACTGCCCAATGGATTCCACCATTATCGCAAAACTAGGATTTTTTACAGTATTGAATGTGATAGCTGCATCGTACATCCATTGAGCTATATGTTTATAAGCTCGCCCTCTCAACTCCTTCTTGCAAGCTTCATTAATAGAAGTTTGTTTCATATTTTGTTCAGCTCCTTTTTTTGCCCCTACATTGTCAACCTTTGGAGCAAAAAACACATCTATTGGTCCTTTTGTTCGAGGCCTGATAAGCCTTCTTTTTTATGAATCTTGTCCACATTGGCTTCTATTTCTTCATCACTGTCAAACGTGCCGATATCTACAAATTCAGGCAATGCTTGGTTGTCTGTGTTGCTCGCACTTGCTTTTTTCTCCATGTATTCTTGAATTTCGTTGCGCACATGTGGGTGGCTTTTGAGACAAGCTTTTGCATTTCTAAATCCTTTAACAATATGTTGTTTAGCATGATAAATTCCGCCCTTCGTTACTTTATCACAGAAAATGCAAGCCAAGTCATTTTTATTGGCGGAAGAAATCTGACGCACGTACTTCCAGCATGAATCAATCCTTGATTGGATGCTGGAAGAACCAGAACCACTAGCATCCATTTTAAGAACTGGAAGAAATCTGACGCATGTACGAAGCATGGAAAAATTTGGGCCAGTAAGAAAAGAAATAACAGAATTAATTTTATATGTTCATAATACAAAAACATTTTCGGTGTACTTAAGCAAATAAAAAGAATAGACATAATTTCATGCTGTATGGCACCACTGAGTTGCATTTAACAACTGATATTAGTACAAACAACCTTATTTTATAAGAAGATAAACTATTCCATATGCATCAATCTCAAGCCATATACGAATAATGTCTGAAACAATATGTGACCTTAGTTGGTGTTTTTTCTAAAAGTGGATTGCACATAGAGAGTTTTGGTGTGCCCTTAACACCATTCTTAATTTATAATAAAATTATTTTTGGTCAATTGAGAATAATGGTTTTTCTAGTAAAACAAACAATAAAATATATATTCCAAATATTGTAACAGAAGTTAAGTTCAATAAAATGTGTATGGACTTTGTTGATTGATTTACAATTCGTCATTTTCCTGGTAGGTTCCCAGATGAACAAGTTTCTTTAAGAGTGGTGTTAGGGGAACAACAATTTTGGCTATGGACACACCCTAAGTCAAAATTAAAACAACTTAAAAAGCCTAATTTCTCTCTTAAATTTATGATGGATTTTAGGTTTATAACTTATTTTGTTATTCTCTACATGGTATTGTTGCCTTTGCGGAACTAATGTTAGGGGAACACCAATATTGAACTGATTTACAGTGAACTGGAAGCCCAGTTCACTGTAAACAGTGAACTGGAAGCCCAGTTCAACAGTGAACTCTTCATCCAGTTCACTGTAAAACAAATAAACAAATAAAGGAGGAGATGAGAGAATGCATCACAAATAATGACTAGCAGCAATTAAAAGAAGAAAGAAAAGGAGAATTGGAGAATGATTCTTACAATTAAAGGAGGAGATGAGAGGATGCATGAGTTTTCGTGACTACGGAAAGAAAAACGGCGCCGACAGTCGGCTAATCCTTCTTCTGCGTCTCCGACGAGAAAGTGACTCCGGCGAGAAGAGCAGGTGGCGACTCCGGCGAGAAGAAAGGAGCAGAGTGAAGGCGTCAGGGACGGGAATCTGCAGTCGGCTGTCAGTGACTCAGCGGGAAGAAGCTCGATTCTAAACCCTAAAAGGCTAGCGGAAATGAATCAGTATATAAGGCCGCGTTGATTGCCTAAACCGGTTCAGGCAATAAGGCGCACCTAAGCTGCGCCTGGTAGGTGCGTGAAGCGCGCTTAAAGCGCGCCTGAGGCACATCGCCCGCCTTGGGCTTGCTAGGGCGCACCAGCTTGCGCCCCTTGCGCCTGGCGCCTCAGGCGCGCCTAGGCGCGCATCTTGACAACACAGGTTTTCGACCATTAGTGTCACCACCACTTCTTCCTTGTCCGAAACCTCCTTTGTTCTCCCTCTGCTGGCCGCGGCCGACACCCTCATAATTTCCCCCCACCTGCCGATTCCCACCAGTTGCCCTCCCATTTACTCACCTTTCGACATATATGTGATAGAGGCTCCACCTGGCGCCTCGCCAACCTCTCACACATTGCCACATGCTTTTTCTTCTCCCTGCGATTTCTTGGAGACTCCCACCCGCATGTCCTCGCGTCCAACATTTCTCGAACTGTTCCCATCAGGTTTCCTTCCCACTCATCACTACCCCCACCTCATCAACCAGATCTCTAACCCCACAACCATCATTCAGGATTTGGATCGGGCCCCGCCCTCGGTTTTCACAGCTT
Organism: Platanthera guangdongensis; assembly: GCA_039583875.1. Classification (NCBI taxonomy): domain Eukaryota; kingdom Viridiplantae; phylum Streptophyta; class Magnoliopsida; order Asparagales; family Orchidaceae; genus Platanthera; species Platanthera guangdongensis. Next base: position 55,753,789 of record CM077151.1, on the reverse strand, counting down.
CCAGCCTCCGCCCGAGGCCCTGGCCCAACCAGCGTGCACATCGCTCGACCTTGAGGCTAAGATATATTACCGGCACGACATGGATTCTCCTCTCAGGCAGTCCCATGTCAGCTCTGCAGCAACCATCCCGCCACGACGCCTCTCAGTTTCTGATGTTTCACCAGAACCGCCCACCAAGGAGTTGCTTGAGTCTCCACGTCGCGCTCATGGGCTCCTTACCGTCTCAACCTTCAGGACAAGGTCAATTTTCAAGCCGGGGTTTTGATACGTGTTTGCACTATGGAACACGTTTCATGCTTACACTCAGACGTTCGGCCTCGCTTTGCAGGAGTCACTCAACGACTTATTTTCTTATTGTATTATTTTAGTGTTTTGGCTTGTAGTAAGGGGCTCTATATATATAAGGAGCCCTAGGGGTGTAGTCTTTCTTATTTTTGGAGTCTTGAGTGTTTGACTCTCTTGGAAAGTGGAGTGTCAAGGAGGACCCAGCCTCCAGATGCTTGGCAGAAGTACTCTCCTGATTGTATCTTTATTTTTGTTCAATGCAGTGCAAGTTATTTGTTCTAGATCTTGATACACTTATGAGCTATCAAGTGGCTTCAAGAGACGGGATCGTGAGAGAAAAAGGAGTTAGTGAGGAGTCGGGTCTAATTACAAAATATCCTCAGTCATTAAAACCTATTAATTCCCCAAGGAAGGTTCCCGTGAACCCCTAAACACGCCTAAATACATTTCTTGAAGTTCCCTACTAAAAGAAAATTACCTGATTAAAATGAATTGACTACCAAAAGGGCTTAAACACATGATCACCTGATACGACAGTGGCCACATCGGCACTAACTTTGGTCTGACCTAGAAAAAAATTATAAAAATAACGATTAAAATTTCGGATGTTACAAGGAAACCTCATCCTACGTTCTCTTCTTGCTCTGACGGTGGAAGTGTCTACCTTATACTATTGCCTGGGTGATTTATTGTCTTCCCGGCTTGTCTTGTCTAAAGCTAGATATAACCCGTGAACCCTGGTCTTAAGCTTGTTTTGCCAAGCCACTTATTGTTTTGATACACTTATCATTGCTGTTTTTCTATTTCGAGGAAGGCATTTATTGTCGTTTGTGCTAAATTTTGTTACCATGCTTAGTCATTGCTATGGAATTTTGTCTGTTTTCTATTTAACTATCACTGGAATATTGCTAGATTAATATGATCACCATAAACTGTTTTTTGATTCTCTTATGTCATGTCTTATTCAGTTGCTAATATGAAGCTTCTGCAGCCTATTATAATTTGAAGTTCATTGTCGCACTGTTCTACATTTCGTTGTTGTTTTTAAAGCATCACTTCATGTTCAATTTTCCTACTTTTATCTGAACTTCATCGTCCTGTGATTTTATTAGTGATTAAATTCAAATTTTGTGAATTATGTGGTTTTATGGGCAGTTCGGTTCAAAGATGGCTTACAACCGCTCCTGGTTCCCCTACCACGCACTGGTACCAGATGCGCTGTGTGCTCTCCCAACCTCTATATGTCATGGCTGGTCAAGAAATTACTGGGAAACTCCACTTGGTGGCCCATAGTGCTCAGAGTTATACTATTAATTTGACTGTGTCAGGTTTGATCCAATCCCCCCCCCCCCCACACACACACACCATTATTCCACCTCATCTAGGGGTATACTAGAACACTTTGTTTTAATGCATTTCTACCTTTATTATCTGCAGCCAAAATGTGGGGCCCGGGTGCTGATCAAGGTGGAATTATTCAAACATCCACTGGTAAACTGGAGCTTAAGGAGCCATACTATCGATTGTCTCAACCGCAACCTTATATGCCATCGGCACAAGATCAGCTACTCCACCAACATTATATAACCCCACAGGTATTGCCATCTCTCTCCCATAATTTCTTTAGGGTGCATTTGGTTGGCTGAATTTAAAAGACTTGTTCAAAAAATGAAAATGTTATTTGATTTTTCATTGGATGTATTTAGTATCAATAAGATTTTTGAACTCTAAAAGCACCTTCAAAGTATCTCCATAATGAAGATTTCTTCAGAAGAGTGTAAAATAAATCATCTTTTTCTGTGCAACCAAATGTCCCTTTAAAATTCTCTTGTTTTGGTTCATTCTCCCTCTAAATTGAATGCATAAGAGCTTCCTTCCAGTTGGGTAATCCCTAAGCACACACTATCCCTCACCAATCACACCATTCATTAGGAGGACAACAGAGTTCATAGTTGATGCTATAAAAGGCTTAGACACAATAGAGTTTTGGAGAGTGAGTGACCGAGTTCCCGTTGTCTCGGGTGTGCATTCTCTCATATCTCTTAATTTTTCTTCCCTAGTAACGATATCGTTCTTCCTGTCTAACTTTCAAAACCTATTTTGGCGTGCGTGCCAAGCAAAAAGTTTCGAAACCTTTTTCGCCGCGGCTTCAACATTTCTATAATAAACTTGAATCCATGATGATGAAAAATGTGTTTTGTCAATTAGGATGTTGAAGTATCAAGCAAAACACTAAGGGTCCGTTCGACGCACAGGTATTGGCTTTCTGCAATTGGCTTTGTGCAGAAAGCCAATATCTGCAGGAATTAGTTTTTTGCAGAAAACCAACTCTGTTGTTCGATTGTAGGATGAAATTCAGTGATCAGAATTGATATCCATACATAAAAGCTGTTCGGCTGCACGATGCAATTGGCTTTTCGAATATGAAGTTTTTAAATTTATATTTTCAAAATTTAAGCATAAAATCAAAGTACTAATAAAAACTGAAATTCATAAATATTGCAAACGATCTAATCCATACACATTGTCCATAAATAAAAGTACATAAACAACAAATGATATAGATAAAAAGTTCATCGCTCAGAAGTAGTATGAAACTAACAATCAAACTGCATTCGCAGCCATGTGCCCTTCAACTTGTCGGGGAGTCTCTTGAATATGTCACGCTTGACACTATCATGACACAGTATATCCAAGGCCCTGAGAAAATCAGACTCTTCTAAATCAGTCATCTTTGCAAGTGCAACATAAATTTCATCAACATCACTAGAATACATGGTCCCCACTGCTCCCTGCACCGAGTCAGCCAAGTTTTTCTATGGCCACTGCTACTGAGTCATTTTGTCCGGCTCGCTTTCTCCTTCTACTTCTTCCTTCACCATCCACTCTAGATGACTCATGTGTACTAGTTATTTTTTCTGTCATGGACTCTGCATCTATCTCTTTTTTCGTCTTTGTTGCAGTCGCAACATGACAATCAGTCGCTCTATCAGTCCCGCATAACACAGCCAAATCAGACCAATTCACAATAACTTTATCTTTATAATGTTTCACTGAAGGATGAGCCTGTAATAATACAATTCAAAGAAAATTTACAATTCATAAAAGTTCAATTACATGGCACTAAAATTTCACTTACCTTCACATAATTTGTCCATACTTCCTCATTGTCCACCTTCACCACGTTTCTTTCCCAGTCTCATCCAAACCCTGACGTGTCCAGCATTGCGCTAACCTCGACGTAGTACTTGTTCCAAGTCTTTAGACATGCTGTTAACTTTTCCTTGCTTGTTTCTATGCCGCAAATTTCTTTAAGTGCAGTAATGGCAGCTGTCAAAGTCACGCTCTTCCACCCATTTGGAGTTTTATGACCCAAACTGTGTTGTTCTAACAATGCATTCGACAGAGTAATATCTATTTCTGATGTCCAATGCATGTACGACCGCTCGGTCCTACCACCAACCTTTGTTGAACTCTTCTCCATAATAAAAACTTTAACATGAAACAGTATATGAGCAAAATATTCGGTTCAATAACTAAGAGCAATAAAAACTTTAACATGCAACAGTATAACAAGTACCAATAACTAAGAGTCATAGAAACTTTAAAGAATACAGCTATAGTGTCCAATAACCAATAGTACCAATAACTAATGTTCGGTTCACAATAATATTCTCATAAAAAAGTTCACCAAAAAGGATACATTCAATGTGAAAACAAAATATTCTTCAATGACGACTCTGGTATTCGTTAAACATGTTTACAGCTATAGTGTCCATAAAGTGTGTCCAATCTTGCATCACTTGGATTGGACTAACAACGTCTACGTAATCATAGAACTCTTCTACCGGACACTATTGTAGTATTTCTGAATCAACCTCATCCAACATTTGTGCATCATATTCTAATCTCTTCTCCACTAAAAAACTGTGTAAGATACAACATGCGTTTATGATCTATACCTGTCACTTGCCAAAAATATACTTAGATTTCCTAATCTCATACAAGTTGTCTATCAACAGGTGTGAGATCGCAAACCTGAACTATAATGTTGAAAAATGAAGGTTGTCGTAGAATGGCTCATCGTTTCTTCAACAACCCAAAGGTTCTCTCTATAACATTTTTTTCTTTAGCATGTCGCACATTAAATAGTTCTTTGTAGTTTGTTGGGTTATTACCCTGATGTGACCACTCCTTCAGGTGGTAACGCGTGTATGGGCCAAGAAATCCTGGACCATTCGTATAGCCGGCATCTACAAGGTAATACTTTCCTAGGTTGTGCAAAAAAAAATTTGTTAATATACATGCATGTCTACAAGCTTATTCTTAAATTACATGCATGTCTACATGCAGTAATTTTACCATTTAGCACTTCGAAGCGAACGTCTCGCTCCAATGCATCTCATAGTACTCTAGAATCAGATGTTGAACCTTCCCAGCCAGGCAGTACATATAGAAATTTCATGTTGCTGTCACAAACATCCAGTACATTTGTTGTGATAGCTTATTTCCGATTGCGAAATCTACCTTGATCTTCAACCAGAGCAGTTACCTGAATATGTGTTTCATCTAATGCACCTACACAGTCCACAAACGATCTCGAGCTTGGTTCTATTCTAGATTCGGGCAATTTGATGTAGTCCCTTGAAAGTTTTAAAATCCCCCGAAGGACAATATTGAAGTGTCTGATAACAGTATCAATCGAACACATATATGTATGTCCAACAACTCGAAACTTTTCGCTATGCCCTAATATGTATAAAAAAAGCAACAGCTTCTTTGATCGAAAAAGACTGTGTGTCACATATATAGCCTTTTGCACGTATAATATTACACAGCTCATTAAACGTTGTTTTACTCATACGTAACTGGTTGAAACAATCTATTTTTTTTCCAGCATATAAGCGTGTTAATAAAATATTGCGGAGGGTATCTCTGTCTGCTACATATGTTGGTTATTTAGGAATTGAATTCAATACAACTACAACTGCCCCTACAGTTGCTGTGACTGACGACGATATGATGATATCTCTCCTACCTTTCTTTTGCAACTCATTATTATTCATTGTCTCTAAAATCAAAATGAGTGAATACGGAGTTACGAGGGTCATTATTTAAGCAATAGAATTATTACTACCATAAACATCCAAGATCTATTTGCTATAATCTATTTAAGCAACCATTATCGCTTCATTGTTGTAGAAATTACAGTAGATGTATACAAGGAAAAATTTTGCCCTAACATCACAAAAGAACATGAAAATCTATTTACAGAGAAGTTTGGAACTTATTTGAATCTTCTTCTCAACTTCCTCTCAGCAAGTAAGGCCAACTCAACACACTGAAGTGTAAACTGACTGTTTTTACCAAGTAGCCATGCAAAGTGAATTCTTACTGTGAGTAGGTACTCTACCAGGAGAGGGCATGCCAACTCAACACACTGATGGGTTTAAAGTTAGATGTTTTGCAATCAAATGATGGGCTTCTTTTTCTGTTATCGGGTGAAATGAGGAAGTTCGAAGGATTTTTCGTCCACCTAGTTAGTTGATTCAATGAAATGAGTCAGTTTGTTATGATGGAAGGATCAGATAAATGAAATGAGCCAGTTTTTTCAGCAAGTTCCTCATTGTAGTTGAAAAACATCAAGAAAACATCACACAAGAAAGGCCTAAACACAGATCAATCGAAAACACTGGATCTGAGCATGAAAAAGACTGGATCGGATCATGAAAACCGAACATGAAAAATAGATCTGTGTGAAAAATCGAAGAACATAACGATCACTGGATCGGAGCCCTACCAAGAAAATCGAACATGAAAACAACTCTGGAATTCCAAGATCAAAGCAAACTGAAACCTACCAAAAAAATCGCAGAAAAAAAGAGGAAAAAGAAGAAAAAGGCTTTTACCTGCCGTGAAGATCGAGCCGAGGAGGGTGTCGGAGCAAACCTGCAGAAAAAAAACGATGATGAATAGGCATAGGAAGACGAGGAAGAGGAAAGAGGGGCGAGAACAGAAGCATACTAAGCAGACACTTCTTCACGATCGGGATCGGGGAGGGCGACAGAGGAGGAAGAGCGAACATGCGATATCGGGAAAACCGGGGAAAAACCGTGCGGGAGGATAGGTTTTGGGGGATCGTAATATTAGGTTTATAAGAAAACCGGTGGAATTGACCCAGAAAACCAATATCCAGCTATTTGTGCCGCGCCGAACAGAAGAATTGGTTTTCTTGAAGCCAAAACCAATTCTTCAAAACCATTTCCTGCTCGCCGAACGGGCTGTAATCTTTCTCCCAAATCCGTGTATCCCTCACCGACGAGTTCATAACCCCGCGCCTACCGAGTTCATATTTTATCCAGAAGAATACAAACACTGAAAAAATGTCACCAACCGCTTAGGGTGAGAATGTAAGATAAAAAAGGAAGCTCTCTCTTTGGTCTGACGCTGGGGATTCTTTTTATCATTTCTACTAAGTAAACTAAAATAAAATAATGTAATAAAGTGGAAACTAAAATAAAATATATATATATATATATATTTTTTGCCGGCCGAAGACGGTTGCACCTGAGACCTGGTTTCTGTTCCGCTAGTGTTTTTGTTTAATGGAGATCTTAATTATGATTTTTCTCATATTTATACTAAAGTTTTGTTACCATATTTTTGTAAATTTGACACTTAAATGTTCTCCATCCATCAATTCTGATAGAAGAGTAATTGTGAAATTATGGTCTGGTTGATTCAAATTAAACATTCATGTTTGAATGCAGGATGGAAATGTTACCAGCATAAACCTACAGCAACCACAAAGCCCAGGCTTCTTTATGAACCAGTAAAACCAAACTCTTGCTTATGGCTGTATAATGTTGATCTCATTTCCCGATTTTTTTATTGTTCGTCGTAGCGGATTCAGAGCGAAAATGCTGCAGTTTTTTGGCAGTCCATTGATGTGCAAGTATGTTGTAATTGATTTCGCGTGAAAACTGACTATCGAGCTCAGGGCTGGCGGCCGCCGAGTTCTTGTTTCAGAACCGGGAAAGCTGGAACGCTTCTCACCACCGGTATTTAGTGTTATACATTTTTTAATTTCAAATTTTGAGTTTTAAATTAAAGTAGACTGTTAATTGTAGAGAAGATGTGAGAAACTCTACTAAGATGGTTAGGGCACATACAAAGGAGACCAAGCTTTTGAAAATCAGATCGGCCGGACCGTGGACCGGAACACTAGCCAGTCCGGTCCAGGTGTTGACCCATTGTTATCAACGGGCCGCCCGAAAACCAAAGAACCAAGCGGGCTGACTGGAAACCTGGGAACTGTAGCCAGTTCCCTGTAACTAGGTGGGTCAAACTTGGGCTTGGAATCGAACACGAAACCTGTAGCATTATTTATCAAGAGCTCATCCACTACGCCAAATGAACTTGAATGAATGATTTCGTGATAAATCATTTATATAATAATTATATTTAAATTAATTAATATAAAAATGATATTGTTATATTATATATATATTATTTTAAATAGGAATATATGTGGGTGATTTCCAATAGGTGATTTCAAGCATGAGAGAATTCTAAATAAATATGAAATAAATGAATTAATATATATATATATCTATATCAGTATACATATGTTCAAGCATAACAAATATTTCTCAACCGATCAAAGAGCATATTAAATCTTATTTTATAGATGAGAGAAAAAGAAAGTGGAAGAGAAATTGAAGTTTTTATGGCAAAGCGTATATTTTTTAAGAAATAAAAATTGTAATCTTTGTTTATATTTTTTTATGATTGTTTTGAGGACTCATATGTATATGTTATGGGTGAACCCCATGGGTGAATCCCATGGGTGAAACCCATGTGAAGGCGGGCGAAGCCCGTGCGAAGGGTATGCGGCCGAAGCATGAGGATCTTCTAATGATAAAAACAATAGAAGAGTTGATAGAACAAACTAAGGCCCTGTTTGAAAAACGTCACTGCTCATAATATTATATTTGTTTTATGAACGGGTGACTTTTTAAAAAGGTAAAATAACTCCTTTTGGATGAAATGTGTTTTTTCACTCATAGAGAAGACGAACACAATATTATGAACGGTAATGTTTTACAGAAAATGAAAAGTAGAAAAAAAAAGTCCTTCACAAACGAGGTCTTTATATTAAGAAAAACAAACACAAATTCCCCCTTGCCCTTCATATAACTTCCTCACAAACACTTGTCAAAAGAGATGAATACTAAAGGTGTTTCTTTCATGCACTTTTGCCTACAAATACTAAGGCAAGAAGAGATATAAAGGAGAATCAAGGCCGTCCAACGGCCTGCTATGACGCGATTTCTTTATGTTCATACAAACCATTGTACATCAAGAGACTCATTCGTCCAAAAGGCTGGCCTGTCGGTCTAATTATACATCGTATTATGACCATTAAAAGTCCATCTTGCAACAAGAATTGTAAGCCACCCATGGGTCAAGAATATTGGTGTCTGCTTAACTAGCAATATATTTAGACCCGACGGCCTCTTGAGTTTTCAAAGACTCACTAGTCAAGCATATTATTTTGCAGACAAAGCGAAGAAGTGCATGGTCTCTCCCTCTGGAGAACGAAATAAAATTAGGGCATTGTTAATAGCACCTTTTTATTGGCTAATAACATCGCAAAAAAGATCAAAATGACACATTGAAATGAGTGTTAATATCGACTTTAGGGATGTTATTAACATTGCCCTAAAATGATCCCTCTATCGAGATTCGAGAGATAGGAATCGCGAAGACGGCGCTCGAGGCTCTCGTGTAAGTAAAAAAAAGAAGTGAACACGCAAATTTAAACTTCAGTATTATAGCAATCATAAAAAACCCCAAATATTATGATTATCAAATCTTTTATAATTTGTTGCATCACTTTGAATAGAAACAAATAGGCTTGCAAACGAGTCGAGCTCATCAAAAAGAGATCGCTCGAGCTCAAGCTTCTTTTTTCGAGCTCGAGCTCGAGCTCGACGAGCACGGTTCGAGCTCGAGCTCGGCTCAAACTTAATATTATGTTAACAATATAAAACTATTATTTTAATAATATTATATTAGTATTATATTAATATTATAATATATTAAAATATTTAATACTAAAAATATATATATTATGTAATTAAAAAAAGCTCGCGAGCCGGCTCGCAAGCTCGTGAACAGGGTTAGGCTCGAGCTCGGCTCGAAATCAGGCTCGAGCTCGACATGCTCGAGCTCGAGTCGAGCTTTTTTCGAGCCGGCTCGTCGAGCTTTCGAGCCGGCTCCACTCAACTTGCACCCCTAGAAACAAATTGGTCATTTTATCAGTACTATGACACTAATCGCATAATGACTAGTTGATTTAATTACGCAATAACTGTGTGCAGGCTCACTTCAGCAATGTGGTGGGCACGCAATTTCATAATGGTTATGTACATGTCAGATTGGTACGAGTTTCACCACTTTCTATAGTTTTTTTAGCTTGGTCTGCATTTATTTTTGCACTTCATGTAACTGAAAATGATCTGCATATAACATGACTCTTTAATTAAGCAGAGTTCTGCAAAAACTCGAGGAGCAAATTGCTAGCAATTCCGACTATTTGCAATATTGGCGCACCATGGTACAAAATTGGAAATAATTAAAATTGCCAACAGTTTGTCGGTAAGAAAAAAATAGTATTATTTTAGAGAATTGATATTCGCAGTCGGTAATACGCTATTCGCAATCCAAAAGTAAGAGAAAAAGTGCTCGTTTTTTAATCTTTTATTTTCATGCTCGCACCACGCCGCTCGCGATAGGGTTTTTAAGCTCCTTCCCCCATTTGGCACCATCGATCGTGTTTCCTCTCGCTTTCTCTGACGGTGATAGGGTTCTCGTTTTCTCCGATGGTGATGGTGTTCGCAATTCGCCGACGGCGAGCCCCTACTTCCAATTTTCCCTTACCATATATTGTTTTTTCACTGATTATCTATTCTTCTGCTCCTGCTGACAATTCATAAAGCATATTTAAACATTGCCTTCTTTTACTCCTGCATAGATGTGAATTTGCAGCCAACTAACTCATCCTCCACAACAATGTATTTTGGCTGTTATCTAAGTACTAGTTTTTGGTCTGCGAATATAATTTTGGAATACAAATATAATTTATGGACAGTGAATAGCCATTTGAGAACTGCTAATATCAATTCTCTTATTTTATCTCGAAAAAATGAGTTACTCTGACATACTTAGGGCTCATTGGCGCAGCAGTAGGAGACGGGGCCGCCGATCGAACTGGTGGGAGGAGGCCGCCGATCGAAACGGAGGTAAAATCTCCATTTTTCATGACGCAGCAGAAGGAAATGCGTCAAATGGCGTCGCCGGGCATTTGACTACCCACCGTGCGGCGGTGTTTACCGCAAACACCGCCACCAAACGCCGCGCCAAATGAGCCCTTAGGCACCGGCGTTTGTCGCATACACGAAGAAATGGGATTAAAAGAAATGTTTTGGTATACAAAAGTCCTCATGTATTCATATACAAAATATGTTCAATAGCCCTATTAATTACTAATAATCCCACCATCTCCTCGGAGAAAGTCTTCATGTCTTCGTGTACAAAAATGTTGCAATCAGGACGAGCATGATTTAAAATCATTTGAGTCTAATTAAAATGGTTCAAATCCTATTACAAGCCAAAGCAAGCCTACTATAATTTTGATTCGGGCGAGCTCAAAATTTCAAATTCCTAGCCGACTTGAATAGGCTTCTAATCGATCCGGGTTGGGTTTCTCGAAATAGACTTGCTTGCCCCGGAGCCAACTTTTCAGAAAACCTTAAAATTGAGGCTTCGTTTGGTTCGGCGTTTGCTCCGTTTGCACCCGCAGGCCCGCGGCAAGGAGGAAACGGTCCCGATCCGCTCCGTTTCGACCCCCACCTCTCCTTCTCCGGTTCCGAAGTGACGTTTCGACCCGCCGGATGCACCCGCCACCGCCGAACCAAATATAGCATGAGAGAGAGAGAGAGAGAGGAGAGAGATGCGTAATGTTCTTAACAGCGTCAAGAGAAACATATCCGAATTTCGTAGAAATCAAGACTTCATGGCTCCTCCAATTCTTCTCTCTTCCAAATTTCCTTCATTATTCAAATGAAGTTAGCCCCATCCCTACACATTAGGGTTGAGCATATTATTCGAAAGTCGCTCGGATATTAACTTGAATTGAAATCGGTTACATTTGATTGGATTCAATTTGACTTGAATCATATTTCAAGTCGATTTCAAGTCAGACATGAATCGCTTGAAATATGATTCGAAACGGCTCAAATTGATTAAAATATTATATGCTTATAATTAAAAACACTAAAATCTCAATCTAAATTAAACAATTAAAATTTTAAAAGACTTACGCTCTATTTGGGAGAGTTTATGACGATGAATAATTTCAATTCGAAACACAAACGTAGTTTTATAAAGGTTTGTTTCCGCAGCTTTTAAAAAAATGCTTATTTTAAAATTAATATAAGCTAGTTTTTCATAAACTATTCAGGTACAGCTTATGATTTCTCATAAACAGTTATCTCTTACAAAGTTTCAACTTTTTTTTTGCTCTGGCGCGATTTTTGGCTTAAGCTTATTTTTTTTCATTGGTGTGTTTTTTACGCCCGAGCACAGATTTTCCGCCCGGGCGCGGATTTTACGCCCGGGTGCGGATTTTACGCCCGGGCGCGGATTTTTCATCCGTGCGGATTCCGCGCCGGGGCAAAAAATCTGCACTCTGGCGAAAATTCATCGTGCATGAACGAAAAAACCCGTCCGGGCGAAAAAAAACGCACGCATGTGAAAAAAACACGCCCGGATGAAAAAAAACACGACTGGACGAAAAAAAACGTGATTGGACGAAAAAACCGTACCCGGGCAAAAACATATATAAACGAACTGATTTTTGTGAATAAATGAAACTTTAGATCAGCACTTATGAATAAACTATCCAAACAGTCAACTGGTTATTCATCATTTTTTTATAAAATTTATATTCCATCATCACTTTTCAATGAATAGTTTATTTATCCATATAAGTTGTCCCAGGTGGCGGTCATGTACACAGGATGGGGGGGGGGGGGGTAAATTGTTATTTTCAAATGGATGATGTAGTTAGTTGATGCTTAACGGATGATGTTTTAACTAATGCTATTACGACCACCACCACCGTGTCAAAAGAAGCCTTAATTTGCTCAATTTCGAGCCAACTCGGAATAAAGAGAAAAAATACTCAATTTTGAGCTGACTCGATTCTATTTCGAGCTTGCTTGAAAGCTAGTCATTTCAAGTCAAGCCGACCCCACTCAAATATATTTTGGTTTGGGGTCGTTTTCGAGCAGAGTTCGACTCGTAAATTTCGATTTTGAGTGAAGCCCAAATGACTCGAGCTCGATTCGAAATCAGCCTTGCTCCATACATAGGGATTTGACCTATTAGTTCCAATTTGTTCCAATCTATGCCCTTCCTGATAAACTTTCCTTTCTCTAAAATCTCACCTACCAACTAACATTTCACTAAATTGCATTCCTTCATACAAGGGCCCCCAATGTTCAAACCAACCCTATTATTTTACATTATTACAACAAGGAGCACCCATGCAAGTTATAACCTACCTATTACTACCCATAAAGTCTCCAGCCTATTTCTACCATGCACAGCCAAAGCCCTCATCCTCCAATCTGCCATTGAAATGGCCAAATTGTAGGTGAGTTTCTCGCAGGTGCGCGAGAGGCCTATCCCGCCGTTTGATGCAGCGCGAGTGTATCCAGCCGTTAGATATATTTTTCTTCCCTGTGCTTCGACCGTTGAAATGAAGACCGCGTGATCCCGGCCATCTCGCGCACCTGCGAGAAACGCACCTACAATTTTCTCCTTTCTCTCAGCGCTGATGTTGCTCCTGTTGTCCATGTGCACCAGGTCTCGGGCCGACCTGGCATATGATGTCAGGCCGTCCGTCTTCGTCTTTCACGATTCCCATGTCGATTCCGGCAGCAATAACAACTTGATTACAACACAGTCGAAGGCGAACTTCCCCCCCAAATGACATCGACTTTAAAGCCTCCGGCGGCATGCCGACTGGCCGGTTCACAAATGGCAGGGCCATCGCCGATATCCTTGGTCCGTGCCACCGCAAATATTTCATCTTGCTTGCTAGTCAATCTACGTTCTAGGCTATATGAGTTGCTCGATGCGGGACTATGTTCTCAACACGCCCTCTTACGCGCATGTGTTTTTTTCTCTAACACATGCACTTTTAAAATTAGCTGAGACTAGCCTATTCTGATAGAAACTAAATATCCACCCTTAAACAAATTGCTTGTGGTGATGGGACCCAAAATCTTTATTAAGTGAATAAAACAATGGTAGAAAGGTTTAAATTCTCAACAATAATTAATAGGTCTGGTTGAAAGAATTATGTATTTTGAGCAGTGGCAATGCCAGGAAACTAAAGGGAGCAGCAGTGTACCTGCATTTGAAACTTCAAGGGTAGAGTCTTACTTAGGGGGAGGGGGTGTAAGTCGAAATCAACCGAATCGCCCAATCAAATCGAACCAAACCAAGCTGCACGGTTCTGTTTTAGTAAACTGCGGTTCGGTCACGGTTCTAACTTTTGAAAAACCGTGTGGTTCAATTCGATTCACGATTTTGAATATCAAACCAAATCAAGTCAAATCAAAAGGTATTAGCACTTACATTAACATTAATAATTTACTATCATAATATGTTGCCTTAATTTATTTGGGTGTCATGGTTGATACGCTAACAGTTTAACAAAAATTTAATGTGCTCCATTAAGTTTTTAATTGGAGTCGCACATTGCTTCTCTTCTCATGCGAGTCACGGTGATAAACAGCATGTTGCAAGTATGCAATTATATTCTTAAAAAATTTCTCTAAGATTATGTATTCATATTTGATTTGATATGACTTCAATGATTTGCACAATTTGGTTTCAAATTTTTGGAATCACATAAGAATGGTTCGGTTTATAGTTTTGTTTAAAAACTGAACCAAACCAAACCATTACAGTTCTCTGTTTGGCACGGTGGCGGCGGTCGTAAACGCATGGGTTAAACCGTCATTCGTTAAGGATCATCTAACAAACATCATCTGTTTGAACATAAAAGTGAATGACGTTCTTTAGATGGGCGTCAACGAATGACAATTTAATCCCCATATTCATGACTGTCACCACCATGCCATAATCTGGATCCAGAAATGAAGTGGCATAATTTGGCTGTCCCAGTTCCTCCCCTGACATAATAAAGAGAAAAAAATGCATAACCTTCATGATAGAAATGTTGTCTAGCTTCAGATGGCATTGCATATATGCAGTGTTTGAGCGAATACAGTGGTTGAAAAAGCTTGTAGCATTTCGGTTGCGTTTGACACAACTTATCGTAACTTATTTGCTTCGGTAAGGTTGACAAAAACGTCATTGTCATAGAATGTATGTTTGGTATCACAAATGTTACAAAAAAGAAATTACTTTGAGACTAAAATGAAGATGCTCAGGTTCATATTTTTGCTCAAAAGGCTTTTGGGAAAGGAATTTTGTGGCCGCAGATGCTTAAGGCTGCGTTTGGCACGGCTTATCACAACATATTTGCTCTGATGAGCTTGGACAAAAATGTCATCGTCATACCAAAATCTTATGTCTCAAAGTAATTTCTTTTTTGTAACATTTGTGATACCAAACATGCATTTTATGACAATGACATTTTTGTCCAACCTTACCGAAGTAAATAAGTTACGATAAGTTTTGTCAAACGCAACCGAAATGCTACAAGCTTTTTCAACCACTGTATTCGCTCAAACACTGCATATATGCAATGCCATCTGAAGCTAGACAGCATTTCTATCATGAAGGTTATGCATTTTTTTCTCTTTATTATGTCAGGGGAGGAACTGGGACAGCCAAATTATGCCACTTCATTTCTGGATCCAGATACAGTAGGTGTGGCTCTTCTTAGGCTTCATTTGTTTCGGCAGTGGCGGGTCGATCCGGCGGGTGGAAACTGAGTGTTCGAAACGGAGGGAGGAGGTGGCTGCTCCAAACAGAGCTTTTTGGGGCGTTTCTCAAGGCGGGCGGGTGGAAATGGAAGAAACGCCGGCGGTGGTTCATTTGTTTACCTTCATTCCGGCGGCGTTTGCCGAAAACGGAGCAGCAAAACGCCGAAACAAATAGAGCCTTAATGGAGTCAACTATGCATCTGGAGCTGGAGGAATACTGAACAAAACAGGAGCATTATATGTACTTATGCTTCTACCCTAGATCTCCCCCTGGGAGTTTGCATAATTACAAATTGCGCCCCTCTATCTTTTGAAATTACATGTACCTTTCCTCTGGGTTTCCATTTCATAACATGTGTGCACAAAAATACCCTCATAAAGCTCCACACCATAGAGTATTTTTGTGCATGCATTTTATTTCAGAACCATAGAGCAACACGGGATTGGATAAAATTAGGAATGAAAGTATCAGTGATAAGACAGGAGTAGAACCAATTTCAGAGAAGATGCGCGAAGCTCGTCTAACATGGTTTGGACACGTACAAAGGAGACCATTAGAGACACTTGTTAGGCGTTGTGAGAGTCCAATCACTAGGCATGTTAGACGAGGGAGGGGTAGACCAATAAAGACTTGGAATGAAACTATGAAGAAAGACATGATGTACTTAGGCATTAGTGAGATTATGACAAAAGATAGGGCACATTGGCGACAAAGGGTCCATATAGCCGACCCCACTATAGTGGGATAAAGGCTTGAGTGTTGTTGTTGTTGTTGTTGTCATGTTATGAAATGTAAACTTATAGGGGACATTTTTTGTAATTTAAAAAAATGTAGGGAGGCAATCTGTAATTTTACAAACATATAACATATATATATATATATACACACACTCTAAAAGAACACCTGGGTGATAATTTATCAATCTTTCTGATTTTAAAACATAAAGAAATGGACTTTTTTACAGGTGAGTAGGCTTGGAATGGACCTTCAAATAGATTACGGCTCCGTTTGGGGGGGACTTATTTTCACCAGTCAAGCAGTTACAATCGCATGAACCGGACCTTAATTATGGTCCGGTTCATGCGATCGTAACAGCCTGACCGGTGAAAATAAGTCCCCCAAAACCGAGCCTACTTCAACACCAGAAGACAACAACTGGATGACTTTGTAGGCAAGATTGAGGCAAGGGAGAGAGTTAACAGAGCAATTTTCTTCATCACCATTGGATCCAATGATTTCCTCAACAACTACTTGACTTTCATATCAGATTTCGAGCCGCCGGATACATTCATAAACCGGCTCGTGATTGCGCTCAAGGCACAGCTTACGGTGAGCTCATTTATGCACAATTAAGTGCTTTAAGGTTGTCAATAAAGCTAATTCCAATGTGCAGACGAACAGAATTTATGTATTAATTCTAATTCCGTTTACTGAATTTGATACTGTAGCCGAACAATAAAATTGGTTTTCTGCACAGTAAAATCCTGCAAATATTGGTTTTTTGATCAAAAGTAATTACAGAAAGTCAATTCTTGCACGCCGAACAAACACTAAGTGTTTGTGGCGTATTGTAGTAATCACAACATGTTTTGGATTAATATGATGACTACCGTACGCTTGAGGCTGTTATAATAGCTCGATGATCGCTAGAAAATCATCACGAGTTTTGGCTCGGACGAAGCTATATTGAAACAATTGATTTGAATCATGAGCCAAAACTGAGCTTGGTCTTAATTTGAACGGAATAGAGCCTACTTTGTATCGGAACGAGCCCGCTCGAAATTGCTCGAATTAATGTTAATATATTATGTGAGATGTGTTGGGTTGGCTTGATATTTCAAACCTATAACTAATCCTAGTTAAAGCTGCCCACACACATGCACAAGGTGTGCCACTTTTTGTCTTATCAGCAATGTTAGGTGGCTGTATTTTAAAAATTACCACTATTATAAATAATGGCCTCTTCTTTTTTGTTTTGCACAAGCCATCAGCAGAACAGTGGAACTGATCAAGGAAGAGAACTTCGTCTTCTTTTAATCACGAGGTCAAGAGCGGTAGTACGTGATCAAAGGCGACGGTGGACGCCGGCTGCGACAAGGTGTGCGGTGCTCGATTGTTGCATGCTTATAGGCGGCAGTGGTGGTGCACAAGTGGTGACGTTGGCGGACTGCGTGTTTGCGGCAAGGTCAAGTCCTGACTTGGATCTCTTCTCGAAGTGGTGGTGGTGGTTGGTCGTCTGACGACGACGAAGGTTCATTTTGGTACGAATTTTGTGTGTCCATTTTGAGTATTGCAGTCAAGTTTCTATTACTTCTATGGATTTTCGTACTCCGAGTTCTTTTGCAGTATATTTATCGGATTTGTATCTTTTAATTTAAGTATTTACTAATTTTATTGTGCTAATAAAATTATGCAAATTACACATTTTCTCTTGTCTCTGTATTTAGTTGTTCCTAAGGATTACACTTCCGCGACCCGAAATCCCAACATGTAGTATCAGAGCGAGGTTCTGTAGGCGACTGATTGGACTTTAAGGAAAGATTTGTCTACGGTGCTGAACGACTAGGTCCTCTTCCCATCCTTTCAAATCCAACCTTGAATTAATCAATGTACAACCCCGTATTCGTGAAGAGAGGGCCACAAACAAGGCGTAAGGTTTGCTACACGGTTTTAAGCTTTTTGAGGGTTTTGCACTCTTGGGAACCAATTTAGGGTCGTCCTTCAGAATATACTAGTAGGGGGATGCAATATTTGCCTCCCCCTCGCCCTGTTGTCAGTGGGCAGGTGCGGCGAGAGGCTGACTCAAGGGTCCCGGCCAGGCCGCCTCAGCCCGCCTAGACCGGCCAGGCCGCCCAAGCCGCCTCAGTCCCGCAGGCCGCCCAGCTCGCCTAGCTGCCAGCTCGCACAGCCCCAGCTTGCCCAGCTTCAGCTCGCCTAGCCGCCTCAGCCCTCCAGGTCGCCACTCGCAGGCCGCTCGTTCGCTGAGGCCTCCCTCGCTTCTCGCCTAACCGCCCAGCTCGCCTAGCTGCACAGGCCGCCCAGCTCACCTAGCAGCCAGCTCGCCCGGCCCCAGCTCGCCCAGCCCCAGCTCGCCCAGTCCCAGCTCGCCCGACTTCGTCTCGCCAGACTGCCGTCTCATCAAGCAACGCCAGACCGCCGTCTCGCCAACTAGGCCGCCGTCTCGCCAAGCAGGCCGCCAGCTCGCCAGGTCGCGTCTTGCCAGACCGCCGTCTCGCCAAGCAATGTCAGACCGCCATCTCGCCAAGCAGGACGCGTCTTGCCAGGAAGGCCGCACCTCGCCAAGCAGGCCCCAGCTCGCCAAGCCTGCCCCAGCTCTCCCGGCTTGAGGGACTACCCCTGGTGGATTGCAATTAGCCGCTTAGTACAATGAGATTTGGCTGTTAGCAGCCCATCCCGGGGGCATTTCAGTAATTTTCAGAGCAGCGGAGGTTGGTTATTTGCAGGCCATTCCCAGAAAACTATAAATAAATCCTTGGGGTGCCTTGGAGGGCATCACTTCTTCATCATCTTTCTTCATCCTCCAAAGCACCTAGCTCAACATTGACTAGGGAGGGGGAGATCACCAAGGTCTTCCGGGTGTGAGGAGGGACCTCCACTCTAGAGCCGAGAGTCTATTCCTAGTTTCCTGAGCCTTTGGTCTGTGGCATCCCCCTGAGTGCAGAAAGTGTGAGGTCACCCTTTCAAGGGACCCCGAACTCCACAGAGACCGATCTCTAGGTTTCAACATCTTGGTGCGGTCAGCGTGGAGAGTAACCAGCACAAAATATCTCAGGAGAGTGTCATGGCTGGAAATCAGGGAGGTAGTGATGATCTCAGCGAGCTCCCCAACCCAAGACATTTCGTGGGAAGGGAGGAATTCATGGCATCCATCCAAGGCATCATGTAGATGCTATGAAATATTGCTCCTCGTGGCAACTGCTCAACTCCCACCCCTCAGGACTTTGCTCCCAGGAGCCTCGGCGAGTTGCCTCCCAAGGATTTGGGCGAGATGACCCAGCATGGGTAGAAGGAAGTGCACCAGGAAGAAGGCCCAGGAAGGAGAGGATGGGAGATGGGGTTGAGCGAGACCTCACCGGCCGGGAGTTGTTCTCCAGCCCAGCGAGTGCTAGCCTTCCAGGTGAGCAGGTCACGCAAGTAGAGACTGTGAGACCACCACTCATGGTGTCACCCTTCAGCGAGCTGATCATCTCAGCTCCCATTCCCGAGGGGTACAGAGAGCCCGACATGGCTTACTATACCGGGAAGGATGACCCCGTCAAGCACCTGCAGTGGTTTGAGGATGTCGTCTCCATCAGGCCGATAACGGATGCCTTCAAGTGTCGTCTCTTTGCGATCACGTTGAAGGACAAGGCAAGGGACTGGTTCCACCAACTCCCACCAAGATCAATTTATGGGTTTGAGGACTTAAGCCGGAGCTTTCAGCTTCGCTTCTCCACCTCCAAGAAGAGGAAGAAGAGTTCTGAGTCCATCTTCCTGATAAGGCAGGGGGTCGAGGAGTCGCTGGCCCATTACGTTGATAGGTTCCAAGAAGAGATCTTGGATAACCAGGAGATGCCGGGGTATGCCCTCCTGTTGGCATTCACAGTGGGGTTGCGTGAGGGGTTCTTTAAGATGAGCCTGACTCGAAGGGCCCCCCTTTCCTTCGAGGAGCTGATGGAAAGGGAGGCAGAAGAGATAGCAACTGAGGCGGCAAACCCGACTGTTGTAGATAAAGCCACTGTCGACTACAGAGTTGACCTCCAACTCACTGGACCTCCTGCCAATGTGAATAAATATACGGTCGTAGACCTGCACCTATCTATATCACCTGCATAGTCTAAATCGGTGTAGCCCAAACACAACCCAATGCTGGACTGCTGCCTCTTGTACACTAAACCAACATCAATTATACCCTTGAGATACCTCAGAATCCACTTAACTGCCCGTCAATGACCCTGACCAGGATCATGCATGAATCTACTCACCATGCTAACAGCTTGTGCAATATCTATCCTTGTACAAACCATAAGATACATCAAATTGCCTATAGCACTGGCATATGAAACTAGCTTCATTCTCTTCCTCTCTTGGTCGTCTTTAGGATACAAGTCAGCACTCAATTGAAAATGCGTTGTCAATGGTAGTCACTGCCTTAGTAGTGTCATCAATCCCAAACCTCTTCAGCACCTTCTCAATATAAGCTCTTTGAGTGAGCCAAACCTTTCCAGCCTCCTTATGCCTACAGATTTCCATTCCGAGAATTTTGCAAGCCTCACCTAACTCCTCCATCTCAAACTTCTTTGAGAGCTGACTCTTCATTCTATCAATCTCTGACTGACTTGAAGCGACAATCAACATATCATCAACATACTGTATAAGATAGATGAACTCACTAGTAGCCAATTTCTTAAAATATGCAAAATGATCATACTGACTCCGTGTGTACTTATGTCCCATCATAAACTGATCGAACTTTCTGTACCACTGTTTTGGTGACTGCTTTAAACCATAAAGCGACTTGTCCAATTTGCATACCAAGTCACTCTGAGCCTCATATCCAGGTGGCTGCTTCATATAGATCTCCTCCTGCAAATCTCTATGTAAAAATGCAGTATTCACATCAAGCTGCTCCAAAATCAGACCATACTGCGCTACTAAGGCCAAGAGAACACGAATCGACGGATGTTTGACAACTGGGGAAAATACCTCGTCATAATCAATACCTTCACGCTGAGTAAAGCCTTTGGCCACCAATCATGCCTTGTAACGTACATCAGCAGCTCCATGAGATCCTTCTTTCTTCACATACACATATTTACATCCAATTGCTTTTCTACCTGGAGGTAACTTCACTAATATCCATGTAGCATTTTTCTTTAAAAAATTCATCTCCTCATCCATTGCATCCCTCCAAAAATCTTCTTCAGGGCTCTCTACAGCCTCCTTGAAGTGACAAGGGATTTCAGCTTCAGATGCTGAAAGTGCAAATACAATGTGATCCCTCAACCAAGCTGGCTTTGGGACATTTTGCCTCATGGTCCGACTTCTGGCAATAGAATCTTAAACTTGACTCTCTGCCTCTACTTCCTCCACCTCATGATCATCAGTATCTGGTACCTCATCAGTAGTCTCATCATATACCTCATTAGGAGTGTGAGGAATTGGAGGAACAAATAGAGTTACATCAAACTCCTTCTTATCAGTAGTAGTGATCGGCTTCGAACTCTCCACCTGCTCTGAGTCCTGAAGCTTTAACAAACTCGCCTCGTCGAATGTAACATCCCTGTTAATAACAATCTTCCTCTCTGTCTGATCAGATAGTTTGTAGCCTTTGACTCCATGCCTGAAGCCAATGAAGATTGCTTTCTTTGTTCGTGCCTCCAACTTATCATTCTTCACGTAATAGTAAGAGGGACACCCAAATACTTTCATATGCACATAATCTCTAGCAGGATGACCCGACCACATCTCTTTTGGTGTCTTCTTCCTAATAGTTGCAGAAGGCAGACAGTTCAGCATGTGACAAGCATAATCAATAGCTTCAGCCCAAAAAATCCTACCTAACTTAGCATTAGACAACATACATCGAACCTTCTCCACCAAAGTCCGATTCATGTGCTCTGCCACCCCGTTCTGCTGCAGTGTCTCCCTGACTGTAAAGTGATGCTCTATACCTGATCTCTGACACTCTTACAAGAATGCTTTCAATGTATATTCACCTTCATTGTCTGATCTGATACATCAAATCCTTTTGCTAGTCTGGTTCTCTATCCACTTCTTCCAAGTCACAAATATCTCCAGAACTTCGCTCTTATTTTTCATGGTGTACACTCAAACATATCTGGAATAATCATCAATGAAGGAGACAAAGTATTGCCGCCTAGTGAAAGATTTTGTCTTCGTCGGGCCCCAAACATCTGTGTGAACATAATCTAAAATATCTTTCGTACTGTGGACGATAGTGACAAAAGATACTCGCGTCTTCTTGCCAACTATGTAGTGTTCACAGAAATCCAATTTGCTTCTTTTCGCTCCCTTAATCAATCCTTGTCTTGATAAAGCCTGAAGGGAAGCATCTCCGTCATGAGCAAATCTCATATGCCATAAAGTACTGACATCCAAAGAATCATCAGTCACAGCCACAGTCCCGGTAACTTTACTTCCCTGAAGATAATATAAATTGTGGTGTTGAACTCCTCTCATGAAAACCAAAGCTCTGCGACTGATCTTCAGAACTCCTTCCTCGATCACTACCTTGTAGCCTTTGGCTTCTAAAGCCTCAACAGACAGCAAATTCTTCTTGATCTTCGAAACATGTTTGACCTCTGTCAACTCTCTCACTGCTCTGTCATGCATCCGAACTAGAATACTCCCAACACCAATAGTACGACAAGTCTGATCATTGCTCATAGCAACAGCACTAGTATCCAAAGACTTGTAAGTACGGAACCACTTCTGATTGGGACAAAAGTGATAGGTAACACCCGTGTCCAAAATCTAACATGAATCATCACTGAATAAACATTGTGGAATGGCAGAGAGAGAAACATCAGACTCATCACCACCAGTAGTCTCTTGAGTAATATGTGCCTTCGCCTCTAAGGGAAGCCCCTTATTTTTCTCCTTTAATTTAGGGCAATCCAACTTCCAGTGACCCGTCTCCAAACAGAATGCGCACTGATTTTGCCCAAGACTGCGACCACATGAATTGCCACGCTTTTAAGTACTATTATTGGTCTTCTGGTGCCAGTTCTTCTTTTTCTCGGATCTGCCTCGATGAGACACAAGTGCTTCGGCCGACTCCGACTTCGATGACTCTTTATCTCTTCGACGGAACTCGTGATTCAGTAATTCCGTAGGCACTTCACTGTACTTTAAGACCTCCTTCTCATGAATGAGAGACATCGTAAAGTTCTCATACTCATCTGAAAGCGAATTCAATAGAAGTAGTGTCTTGTCTTCATCGCCAGCATCCTCGTCCAAATTCAACAGATCTGTCAACAGCTTAGTAAACTCATTTAAATGCTCATCAATCTATACTTCACGTCTCATCTGAAACTGATATAATTGACACTTCATGCGGAGACGATTCTCCACGCTCTTCGTGAGATATTTGTTCTCCAGCGTCCTCCAAAGGTTTCCAGAAGACGTCTCCAACATAACTCCATATTTGATCTCCTGAGTCAGACAATTTCTGATCAACCCACAAGCGCTCCGATTTATCTTCGCCCAAACTTTCTCAGTCATCCCATCAGGATATTCGTCACCATCAAGAACATCCTCCAAATTTAGAGAGCACAACACATCCATCACTTCGCACTTCCACATATCAAAGTTGCTCTTTCCGTCAAACTTAGTAACATCAATTTTAACCGAATGCAAACTCGTATGATGGATCGTGGATTCCATTGCCTCGTAAGATGAAGAAGCCGCACCGGAATCTCTCATTTTTTCGGTTGATTACACCAATAATAACACAGAAACCCAAAAACACCGCAAAATAATTTTTTGTTAGTTAATCCAAGACAAAACAAAAAAAATTTATTTGTTACCTCTTCTGGATCACGACTTCAAGCACAATCAGAACTAGAACAGGAGATACAAACCTTTTTCTCTCACCGCACACCACCGCAACCAAAAAAAATATTTCGCCGCCTCGGTAGAAGGGAAGATCTGTAAACCAAACGATCTTCTGGCGCAAAGAAATACTTTTTTTTGAATCCCAACGCTGCATGCGGCCTCTTGTACCGCGTCGGTGAGAGAGAACCAAAGAACAAAAAACCAAGAAACTTTTTTCGATTTTGGTTTGCAGATTCACGGGTCCGGGGGAGGTAAAGTGCAGGAAATCGGACGAACGAGATCCGCTGCATTTTACCATAAAGTGCAATCTAATGGATGCGAGTGCATTGAGATGCGTGCACATCTCAAGGCACATATCTCAAAGCAGTGCGCAAGAGATCAGAGCGTGCACGGATCTCGGCGCGAGCTGAGATGCACTCGCACTCGTCAGATCTCGCGCACTGCACGGTGCAGTGCATTTCCTGCACTGCACCACCCCCGGACCCCAGATTCACGGACTGGCCTCCACAGGGAAGAGATCAAAAACTTCCTTTTTCGGTTTCTGTACTGCTCTACCACTGGAGAGAGAAGCAATTTCCAAAATCTCCCAAATTTTGGTTTCAATTCATGTGTTGTCGTGAGTATGATAAAGAAAGAATTCAATCCAATTTCCTTTTTTTTGTTTCCAGCTACATTGTCAAGTTGAAGCTGAGCGAAAAAAGAAAAGAATTTTTTTTTGATTGCTGGACTAAAAAAATAGTAGCCGCCACCTTCAACAGGAGAAACACCGCCTCCTCTTCAAATCACTCAGCCTCCTCTTCACGCATCTCTTGAAATGAGATCTGGAACAGCCACCTTCCCCCTCGCCAGAATCGAAAAATCTGTGCCCGAGCACCGCCACGCGCATTCAAACGCCTCCGCCAAAACAAACAGCCAGATCTACGTCACCATCTCCACCAAACGAAAAAAGGAGATCCAAAATTGCAGCAGCCCTCTTCCGTTGGAAAAACAAGCGGCCGGATCTACGCCGCCTCCAAAACAAAATCGGACCGCCAATGAACCTTCCTTTGATACCACTTGTTGTGTGAAACAATGCGGAAAAATAAAATCACACAACCACAAACAATAGAACACGATGCGATTTACGTGGTTCGGCGAAGAGCGCCTACGTCCACGGGGAGGGGTTGTTCACTATCACCGGTGGGGGAGAAAATAGGAGACCAAAACAATACAACTCTACACAACTCCAATCTCTCATTCAATGAGAACTCTAACCCCTTTATATTTATAGGAGAAATTAGAGATTACAAAAAAGACAAAAATAACCCTCCTTCTCAAAATAACACAATGTAAAATCTGGATGAAATTTTGATATCTGATTTATAGAAAGAAATGGTAGTAAAAAAAATTTAGAGAACTCTATCAAAATCTTTTTAGCTCGTGTACAAGTTTAATGTGTTGAAAATATATGATCCCATGTCATAAAACTAATGTAGCCTTGTATATAGCTGGTTGATTTTGAGTTGAATGCATATATTCTAACTGGTGCTGTGCAAATCGGCCGACATGTCATGTCGGCAGACATAAAATTTTCATGGACAAAATGACATTGTATTGGCTGACATATCAGCTATCGACCGATATATGAGCTGATATATCAGTCGATATATCTTATCGAGATATCAATTGATTTTGTTCATTTATTTTATTCAGCGTATATGAGTTAGCTTCCGACCCACTTCCTGCTTCCTCTGTCTTTCTTCCATATGCACATATGTCATCGACATTTATTCTGCTTGATCTTTGGATTGGGGATTCCTTATGTTTGATTGTTGTTGACGATTTTCAGTTTTTTTTTCTTCTAGTTTTCTTTTTCGTGACCGTTATTACTTATGCTTATGCAACATAAAATGTTTATATTAATTTGGTAGATTTAGAATTTTAATAAATGATAAATTGTTAAAACATCAAAAAAAAATATCGTTGATATATCCTCTGTCATATTATAAACGACATGAAAAATTTAAATTGATATGTCTCTGATATCCGGTATCTGCAACCTGGATTCAAACATAGTGTCAGAGCATGTTATGCTCAACAGCCTGCTCACGTTACCCCCCCCCCCCCCCAAAAAAAAAAGATCACGTGTCGGATGTCCAGGGGGCCTATGTAGAATATACAATGTTTTAAATGTCCATCGACGTGTCAGCCAACTTGTCTGACATGTCATTCGACATGCTTGATTTTAGGGAAAAAGACAATCTACTTGTTGGACGGTCCATCATGAACCAAAAAAGGCATGCTAAGATTAGTCTCGCACTGCCTACCCAGACGGTCCAGTCATGCTTATAATAGGCTTTGCCTCTCCTATCTTTGACCAGGGTTTTGGAAAGGAAAATGGACGTGATGGTTTAACATGATATCAGAGGGAGGTTCACGCTAAGGGGGCGTGTTGGACGGTCCAGCATGAACCAATAAAGGCATGTTAAGATTAGTTTCATACCGCCTACCCAGACAGTCCACTCGTTCTTATAATAGGCTCCGCCTCTCCTATCTTTGACCTGGGTTTTGGAAAGGAAAATGGGTGCGGTAGTTTAACACTATTTTTTGAAACCAATAGAAAAAAATATTTTAAATTAAACGAACCGACAAAAAAGGCGCTGATATTTGCAGACCTATAATCGATATTTGCAGCACTTAGATATTTGCAACCCACAAATAAATATTTGCAGCCGCACGAGATATTTGCAGCCCTTTTAAAAAAAATACATTTCATTTTTTTTATTTTTTTCCTGGATATCATTCAGCTCTGCTATAAGAACACAGATCATTCAACTTGAACACATCCTACCCAAAATGAACATTAACCTGCACAAAATTTAAAAAGTTTTATTTTAGTATTCTAAAATTGAATTGTTATCATGAAACAAATTTTTGGAGTTGTGAAGATCTTACAAAATGGATATATGATTTCTTTTAAAACCCAAAAATCCCTACAAAAAATAAACAAACCTTAAACAATGAGCCCTAAAACCTAAAAATTTGAGCAAGATAACCTAAAAATAATGAACAAATAGGGGGCGACATTGCACCAGGAAACCAGGAAACCCTAAATAATGAACATACCGACAACGATGGTGGTAGTCCAGGCGGCAGCGATGGAGGCAAGAACAACAAAACCCTTCAAAATTGAAAAAAAAAACTGGAGTACAAATCAAAAACAAAATGACATCGGATTCCTGGATTGAGTCACTCCTTTGATGAAATCTCAAAAGAGGTCAGAAAAACAAATTTATTCACTCCGGACGAGAAGAGGAAAAACCGGATGATGGCATCTAGGAAGAGGAAAAAACCTACGGGCGGAGAAGATTGCTCCAGGAGGTTCTGCCGGCGGCGAGAGGTCTTTGGAGGGGCACTTGAGGCATTTGCGAGCACTCAAGATGGAGGTGTTTGCGACACTCCAGACGGTGGTGTTTGCGACACTCCAGACGACGGCGGAAGGGCTTCGACGTGCATAGGTAGAAAATGGATTTAGGGTTGGGCGATTGGGGCGGCAATTAGAAGGTTAGGTTTAAGAAATAAATTTGATAGTTTTTTTAAAAAAATAGGCCTGCAAATATTCATTGCAGGCCTGCAATTATCAGCGCCCAAAATAAAAATCTGGCTTATCGACCAATCCAATAATTAGATGTATCAGGCGAATTTTAATCAAAGCGGTTAATGTTATTTTTTTATAATCGCAGGACAGTCACACTAGCTAATTCTATTCCCACAAGTTGTGAGTCCTCTGAGAATGAGTCTGTTGCTTCCTCCTCCCTCGTCGCGCGTCAGGAAAACTCCATCTCCAAGTCGATCCTCCCTTGTCGAGCATCGGGAATTGCTCTGCGAGCAAGTCTGCTGCTTCCTCCTTCGTCGAGCATCAAGAAGACAACATCTTTAAGCATCGATACACAATACTCCTTTGTCACTGTAAGTGGTTCTTTGTATTGAATTCTGAGAATTTCTTTTCTTCTAGACTATAGTAGAGGAATGTCTAAAGGCTCTATTCAGGACATGATAAACAGTGTTCACTGCATCAACTTAGAAGTATTTTGGGAGAGAGATGTCACTAAGTAGTGTCTTGTCAGCTTTTATGAAAGTATTGTTTTTCCTCTCAGCAATCTCATTTTGCTGGAGTGTTTTTGGAGAAGAAAACTCCTGATAAACTCCTGAAATCAGAATGTCTTGAGTTTGATTTTTTTTTTCATCATGTAATTTCAATACTCTTTATTCATTAGCCCCTTTGTTGATGCAAAGCTAGGAGTTATGTACCTTTGATAATAGCCTGAAGGTTTACCACAACACAATGATTTTGGGTTTAAGTTCACGCATTCAATTCATGACATTGTAATATATTTCCAACTTATAAAGCAGTTTTGTTTGTATCTAAGCTATCTCTTTTAACAAGCCGCGACATACGTTCGGACATCACCGTTCATTTCACGTGGCACACTCAACAGATTCACCGCACCAGATAGTGAAGGTTAAAGCAAGGGAGGTCGTCACTAGACCCTCCTCACCTACCAGAGCCTCCCGCACAGTCCTCACCATAGGGTGTGGAGACATAGTAAAAGTATCACCAGCTGCTATCGAATCTAACAGAGCTTGAACAGGAGGGCATCGGGTCTTTTGGTTCTCTTACAATGGCTAATAGCATGCCCTTAATTGCTTGTGAAACACAGAGCAATAAAGTATATTCCTCTCGAATATGACTAGTAGGAAGGAGTGATTTGCCAGATTTTGGTTTGCACCAATCACGGCGGCGAGGATTTGAGGTTGAACTTAATACAAACTCGGGCCCGATCAGAGCTCATATCATGTAACGTGTGAGTATTCAAAAAAAGAACCACAGCAAATGACAAGAAACATTTTTTACTTGGAAAACCTGGAAATGGTGAAAAACTACGTGGTTGGAACTGTGCCGAGTCAAAATCCACTAGCTTCTCAGAGTTTTACAAAGATTGATTTGATCTTAGAGGGCGACAAGCCGCTACTCCGTTATAGGTGCTAAGTACAGAAAATGAGGAAAAATGATCAAGTTCTCGGAGCCTCGATGGAAGCGCTTCGGCCTTGGAATGTTGATGAGCTCGCGGAACCTTGGTGGGAACGATCCGGCTGAAAAATTCTCCAAGTTCACAGAGATTTTGGAGGGAGCGCTCACATTGATGCGAAGCCTTGATAGGAGCGCTCTCGCGGAGGCGGTTGACGTGACTTTGGAGCGTGTGGCAGCCTTAGTGCAAGGACAAGAGCGAGGAGAATTCATGGACGGAGAATAGGCCTAAGTCCACGACCCTGCCGAAAAAATTTAGAGCTATCTCTTGCCTCTGGAGTTTTTGTCTTAAAATGAAGGCTTGAGGGCATATTTGTAGTTTCCTGAAAAGTCATTGTGGTAATTGTGCTAGAGAGTGATTTGTGTTGGCAAATAGCATTGCTCCGTTTCGATCACCTGAATCACCATTTCTGCCAAAATGACGACAGTGCCCCCCTTCCCCACGGGCAGTTTGGGCGGCCCGGGCAAGGTGCCCGGAGGCAGCGGTGGCTGGTGGCGGCCGCAGTGGAGGTGGCTGGAGACGGCGGGGTTTGTCGGTGGCAGCGACGATCACCGCTGCTGGTGTGCCCGCATGCGGAGCGCGTTCGTGCAGGTGCAACCACGTGCCGCGCGCGGTTGCGCGACGTGTGGCCGCGCAGGGCGTGACCGTGCAGTGCGGCCCTACAGCCGTGCTGCCTGCATGCCCTGTGTGTGGTGCTGTGACAACGCTGCTGTGGGCGGGCTGCCGCGCGTAGGTCGCTGTGCGCGGTGCCACGACAACGTGGCTGCGCACTATATTGGTTGTGCGCGGTGTCGCGGCCGCGCTGCCGCACGCGGGGCTATAATGTGCACGGTGTCGCAGCTATGCTACCGCGAATAGGCCGCTGCGCTGTGCTGCGGTAGCACCGCCGCGCGCAATGTTGGTCGCGCGGACGGTGATGAGGCAGCCCTGCCGTGCGCAGGCGGCAGCACGCAGACTGTTGTGCGCGGCGCTGTGGGAGCATTGTTGTGCGCGAGCTGCCACGTGCAGACCATCGTGCGTGTGGGGCTACGACAGTGTCGTCGCACGTGGGTGACCGCATGAAGGGCCTGCGTGTGCGCGAGGCACGCATGGTCCTTGCATGCGCACTTACGCGTGATACTTTTGTGCTGGTTTACCTGGTCCCGTTGGCTCCTCTGCTTGTGTTTGGTCGAGCTTCGGTTTAACTTAGCAGGTTGAGGGGGAACCCTATCAAGAAATAATATAAGAACAATTTTTTCATGATTGGGTATTTGTGAAACATAATGACGCATTGATACTTAAATATGATGCAAATGACTATATTTATTTTATCTTTTAAGGGATACGAGTTAACAGGCACGGGCCTCCGGTCCTACGTGAGCGAAATGTCGTGGGGGCGACATTTGTCGTGGGGGCGACATTTGTATTGGAGACGACATTTGTCGTGGGGAGCGACATTTATAGCGGTGATGACATTTGTCGTGGACTGTAACATTTGTCATGCGGGGCGACATTTGTCGTGGGGGAGCAACATTTGTCGTGGGGGAAAACATTTGTCGTTGGGAGAGACATTTGTCGTGAGAGTAGACATTTGTTGTGACTGACGACATTTGTCATGGAGCGACCTTTGTCGTTGGAGGGGGAACATTTGTCGTGGGTGAGACATTTGTTTTGAGCAGCGTCATTTGTTGTGGGCGACGATAATTGTCATGGGGACATCATTTGTCGTGGAGAACCACATTTTTTATGAGAGCGACATTTATCGTGGTTGACGACATTTACTTTTGAGTTTGTTTGAGAATCAAACTATAATCAGAGGATGGTGAATTAAAGAAGACAACATCAATCTTATGACAAGATCATCACCATAAGGAATGAACATGGGTGTTGACGAAAGGAAAGTACATATAATTTTCATGAGGGCGGCACCCCCAATTCTTTTTCATTGGCACTTTGCACCCCATTTTAAAATGTTATTTGCACTTCAAACCATCATTTTATAAAATGATGATTTTTTCACTAAAAATTACCTGATATTTTCACTGAAAAATGATGTTGCACTACTGCAAATTATACACATGAATTTCCAGCAGATCACGATGACTAAATAAAGCAATTGCTTATAAGTAGAGATTGATGTCATCATTAACTTTAACATTTCCATCAATAACACATCTTTAATCAAAACAAAACAATACATATTCTGTTATCAAAATTAGGAGTGTGCGTCGCTAGGATGAATAAGTGTTTCTTGAAATTCTACTGAATGTAACAACGTATATACCTATAGAATCGTTTTAACCAAACATCACCTCTAATTAGAGTTTATACAAAAATTATTTTTTCCTAAAACAATAAGAACATACAATTAAACGAACCCGAATGAAACAGCAAATTTATTGAAGTGCGGAAGTTTGATTATATCGTTCTTGGATTCTTGCTAATTTTTCATGATCGCGAAAATGCGCAACAATTGCGACGTGTTGCTCCTTATGAATTCTGCGGCGTTAGCAAATCCTGTTAGCATACAAAGCTATCTACAATTTTGTATCTCTACTGCAAGAAGATTAATTAGCACCAAAATATGTCTGTAGATCTATCACACTCAATCAAAAACAAGAAATCTAGAATGGACTAAACATCTAGATCCAATACTGAAAGATCAAATTTAATTAATGGAATTATCAATACCAATACCTGAAATTTTAATCTCAGTCAACATCAACAATGGCGGGATCTAGATGATCACTTCTTCCAAAAGCATGAACAGAGAATGTTTGATGAGAATGTTTTTTTCCCAAAATAATCTCTTATTGACAGTCTGTGGGATCACCAGAGTAGAGCCCTAGAGACACGCCTCTTCTCCTTTGGCCTTCAACTTCTCAAGAACTTCTCTTCTCCTCCAGAAATTTAAACAGGAGGAAGATCCAAGGTAAGATCAGTCTTCACGTTTGTTTGATCTAGCAGAGCCTCGACACCTCCTCCCCAAATCAAAAACCTCTGGACCGAATAGATGGATTTGGCGATGCTGCGTGGGTTGGTTTGGTGGTGTTATATAACGGAGAAGAATGCCCAGGAGGGGTGGGGTAGAGAAAGAGGAACAGGAGAAAGGGGAAGATGAACAGTAAAAGACAGATAATTATATTAATGCCTGAAAACAACGGTACAGTGGAGGGGGGTAAATATAGACGGAATTATATCCATTATAGAGTCTGTTACAGAAATAAAAGAGACAAAATAGATCTGGACGGTTGATCATATCTAACGGCTGGAAGAGTGCTTCAATAAGACTTGGTTAATGATGAATCCTGATCGTTGGATCGCCTCATGAAGTTTACTGCTGATGGCTTGACAAAATCGCGGTTGATTTCTTCTTCGTCTTTGCCGCCGTTCATCGGGAACTCTGAGACCGCCGGGATCCTAACATCACCTTCTCCTTCAGGAACGTTGTCCTCAGCGTTTTGTCCGGTACTCCTTTCGTTGGTGGGTAGCGGTGGGGCAGGCGGCGCTCGGGCCACTGGGATTATCGGCGACGGATGATGGTGCGGATGCGGAGGGTTCACTGTTACCCCTGACTTAGTGACAGCCGAAATCTCTGAGATGGCAGTGGTGATGTCGAGGGAGGATGACCAGTGACTGTGCGGGCTGTAACTCGCGATTTTGGTTGGGCAACTGAGGTGGGGAGGTAACGTTTTCTCCTCTGTGTTTTGCATCTATGGGGTATGTTGTTCTGCTGGTTTTCCGCTGAGCTGTAGAAGGTGTTTGTGATGGTAGCGGGTGTCCTGTTCTTCTTTTGAGTCCATGATGTTTGTAGTGGAGGGTGATGCTGGTTCGAGTATGCAATCTGATGTGTCCGTGAGCTGCGTTTCCCTTTTTCTCCCCATGACATGTTGTCGGTGCCTGACAGCAATCCCTGTAGTTGTTGTGCTAGAGATGGATGTAGTAGGGGGTTGTCTTGAAGTGCTGAAATATCCTCCCATGTGCTGACGTACAGAAGGTGGGGAACGCAATCTTGCTGCTGTCCTCAGGTAAGTCTTTAATTTTAAAGAACGTCAAATTTATTCCTTTACTAGCTGTTAACTTAGTGTCTATTAGTCTATTATGTGATGCTGGTATGTCATTTACTTTTTGTAGCGGTAGAGTAACACTGTCAGTTAGCTCACACTATTTTGGATGTGCATACGTCCAAAATAGGATGTACCGACTAAGTCTAGCAAACGAAGTAGTTCAACAAGTTCAAACAAACTTAGTTAGCCCTAAGACTCTACATGAGAGACTAGGACACGTGAACTATAGGAAAATATTTCAAATAGCTAGAACTCACCAGATCACATTAGACACTAAGTCACAGCCTGAAAAATGTGACGTGTGTGCTCAGACTAAGATCACTAGGAAACCTTTTAGTGCGGTTACTAGGAGCACAACACCTCTAGAGCTTATACATTCCGACATATGTGACTTTAAAAGTTTTGTCACCAGAGGAGGAAGGAAGTATATGATCACGTTTATAGATGACTGCTCTAGGTTCTGTCACATCTATCTTCTTAAAACTAAAGATGAAGCGTTTGAAAAGTTTTGTCTTTTCAAAACCAGGGTAGATAACCAACTAGACATGAGAATTAAGAGGTTTAGAAGTGATAGAGGATGAGAATACATGTCCAGTGAGTTACGGGGTTTCCTTGCCTCTCAAGGGATCATAGCAGAAACCACTGCTCCTTACTCACCCCAATCGAATGGTATAGCCGAGCAGAAAAATAGAACGTTAACAGAGATGTTGAACTCTATGTTGCTCACTGCTGGCATGTCTACTGCCTATTGGGGAGAAGCAGTATTAACTGCAAACAACATTCTGAACAAAGTCCCTCATGCTAAGTTAGACGTCACACCCTACGAGCTTTGGTTTAAAAGACCCCCGACATTAACTAAACTTAAGACCTGGGGCTGCATAGCCTATGTCAGGGTCTCTGACCCTAGACGGTCTAAACTTGGACCTAGGACCAACACGTGCGTCTACTTAGGTTGTGCTGAAGATAGTGCTGTAGATAGATTCTTAGACCTGTCTAATAATATAATTATTGAATCTAGGGATGATGTGTTCTTTGAGGATAAGTTCCTTAAGGATAAGGACCTGACCATCCCAGGTATGCAAGCAACTATTACTGAGGAAGAATCTGAATCAGTACCGAGCACCTCCTATTCAGTCCCGGTATACAATAATGTCCTAGAGTCTAGACGAACTTCGATGAGAGAGAGAACTCCCAGAACCTTCGGTAGTGATTTTGTCACTTACCACGTTGAGGCTGATCCATCCACCTATAAGGACGCGATGAGATCAAGGGATTCCCTACTCTAGAAAGAGGTCATTGATGAAGAGATGAACTCTTTGCTTCAGAACAACACCTGGACGTTGGTTGATAAGCCAAAATGGGCTAAGACTATAGGGTGTAAGTGAGTTCTGAAAAAGAAGCTCAATCCTGATGGTAGCGTAGCCAAGTATAAAGCGCGTCTGGTGGCTAAAGGTTTCACACAAGTTAGTGGGGTGGATTACTTTGATGTATATTCACCAGTGTGTCACTTAGCAACCATTAGGATACTCCTTGCTATTGCGTCTATTGAGAACTTTATTGTTCATCAAATGGATGTTAAGACTGCATTTTTGAACGGAGATCTGACCGGAGAGATATACATGAGCCAACCTGAAGGTTTCATAGTTCACGGTCACAAAAGTAAGGTCTGTAAGTTGATCAAATCGCTATACGGACTTAAACAAGCACCAAAATTATGGCATGAGAAGTTTGACTATAGTGTAAGGAACATAAGATTCCTATCGAGTCTCTCGGACAAATGTCTTTACATACGTCATAGATCGAAAAACGTCGCTATAATATGCTTGTATGTTGATGATATGCTTATTCTTGGTTCTGATCAATCCGTGGTGGATGACGTTAAGTCAGAACTAATGCGGACGTTTAGCATTAAAGACCTAGGTGTAGCTGAGACTATACTAGGCATGCAAGTGAGCTTTGGGAAAAATGGCATTTTCCTAAGTCAAAGCCACTACATAAAGTCCTTGTTGGACACGTGGGGATACAGTGAACGTAGAGCAGTGGAGACACCTTACGATTATAATAATCGCTTGAAGCCCAATGATGGAGCTGCGGTTAGACAGTCAGATTATGCTAAACTGATTGGTAGTCTCATGTATGCTATGGTCTGCACAACACCTGACATAGCCTTTACGGTCGGCATGTTAAGCAGATTCACTAGTAATCCTAGCCAAGACCATTGGGATGCCCTCGATAGGCTGATGTGATACCTAAAGCACACCCAAAAGTATGCTTTATGTTACATGGTCATCCTCCAGTGTTGGAAGGATATTCTGATGCATCATGGTGCTCAGAATTAAACGACAGCAAGTCCACTAGTGGATTTATATTCATACTAGGAGGAGCAGCTGTAGCCTGGAAGTCCAAAAGACAATCATGTATTGCATTGTCTTCTATGGAATCCGAACTCTACGCTCTAGCTTCAGCAGGAGAAGAAGTAGAGTGGATAAGAGATTTGGTGATGGACATTCCACTGTCGAGCCTGAAGTTGAGTTCTATTGCAATTTACTGCGACAATCAGGCTACTAAAACGATTGCTACGAACACGTTGTTCAATAGCAAAAGAAGGCAACTACGGATGAAACAAGCCTGGTTGACCTCCCTTACGAGTCAAGGGATTGTGAACCTCGTTGATGTGAGGTCAAAAGATAATGTTGCAGACGCCTTAACAAAAGGCTTAAATAGAGTTCTCACAATTAAAACATCGGGGGAGATGAGATTAAAGTTCATAGAAATATGAAACTTCCTCCTATGTTTATGTTTTTATAGCAAGAACCTATAGTCGCAACATTCAAGCATCTAATAACAGACTGAAAACCCCAAATAATTTCTCAATGAAAGCCCAAGATGATCAGATGCTAGTCATTCCACACCTGATGACTTAACATCTTTCTCGGTGTAGGCTGATTTTAGAATTATTCAACTGGGAATAGAAAGTCGTTGTATGTGTTAATCTAACATTAGTGATCATAGCACATTATTCCACATTTGATAATGTTGCAAATGACGGTGTGCCAAATCATATGATGAGGTGCATGGTGGTCACTAATGCGCAAGATAACAACGTTTGATTTATTAAAATCAAAACTTGACTGGTCCTAGCTAGACTGGATAGAGATGCTGACAGTGTTACTTCACTACTGCTACAAGTGTTAAGCTCATTTAGGTAGAGCTAGTTTACTTTGATATGTCACTGCATATGTTTATGAATTCATAGAGTCTGACTCATGAAATTCCTTGCAGGCACTGGTGAATATGGAGGAGAGAAAGTGGATTTTGACATAAATGATGATGATCTACTCTCCGAGTAGAATTGTTACACGTTTATCTATAGTCATTTTTTGTTTTCCAGACTTTTTATTATTAAGTAGCATTTTTATTTGCTGGATGTATTATGTTATTGTTTTGAGACTCATGTTTGTGTTTTCTTTAAAAACTGTGCTAACTCTTATGGAAATGTGTAAAGTCGGAAATTTATTTTTGATATTCTCCACTTTCTGCACTCCGAAACGTACACGTTATTTGTCACAAATATAGGAGGAGATTGTTAGTGTATATTTGGACTAATAACGGGTTCGGAGGCGTAACGGATTAGTTAGGGTACACGGTTAACCCATACCCGTAGTAACTCATAAGGGTTTTGCCTA
The DNA here is from genome assembly GCA_039583875.1 of Platanthera guangdongensis. Lineage (NCBI taxonomy): Eukaryota > Viridiplantae > Streptophyta > Magnoliopsida > Asparagales > Orchidaceae > Platanthera > Platanthera guangdongensis. Next base: position 55,717,090 of record CM077151.1, on the reverse strand, counting down.
TTTATACCCGCTTAGGGGCAACGGGTAGGGGATTCCACTTAGATCCCCATTCGGATGCTTCGAGCAACTTCCACATCAACTTCTTTCCTTGGTGCCTCTTCATGGTGAGTTGACGGTAAGGGTGTAGTTTGATCAATACCCAATCTCCTATATTCAATTTGAGTTCCTTCCGTTTCTTGTCCGCTTGGAATTTGATCTTTTTTTTTACATTTACCTTCTCAAATCACAGTAAATCTACTCATGAAATATTAGAGTTTTATGCTCCTCATTGCCAGGCTGCAAATTATTTGAACATCAAGGGACTCCTGGACCTCACCTGCCAGACAGTTGCTGACATGATTAAGGGCATGACTCCTGAAGAGATTTGCAAAACCTTCAACATCAAGAATGATTTCACTCCAGAGGAAGAGGAGGTTCGGAGGGAGAACCAGTGGGCCTTTGAGTGATCAAAATGCCCGTTTGTTTCATTCCAGATTGCCTTTTTATTTTTATTTGATTATGATGATGCGCAGTTTCATGGCTTAAGGCCTCGAACAACATGGTAAACTCTTGTTAATTTCTGTCTGTCTGTCTGTGGTGTAAAGACCAACTAGCAAATGCCAGCTTCAGTTTAATATTGCACTGTTCCTGTTTGGGAGTTTTTATTGTGTGAAATTACGGTGTGCTTGTTGATACCGCTGCTGCATGTGGTGTATGCTTTACTGAGTAAGTAATCTCGCATGGTGACTTTCTCTTTATGTTTGACCATTGTCGATGTCCATGTTTGATAACCCGGCGGCGCCGTTCCAGCAAGAACGAGCCGAAGGGAAGCTGTTTAGGATGATCTTTGCGAGCTCCCTTTGAGAAAGACAGGTGTGAAAAGGTGTCAGCCTGGTGTTTTGCCACCAATCAACTCTTTAAAATGATCATTTTCTCTCTCCTCCATGGCCTCCCGCTGGCCGGGTTCTGTTGAAATTTGTGAAGTGGAAGTGGTTGATGGGCAGGCCGGGCGGCCTGAGCGGACATAGTCGGCGGACTGGACGGACTGGGCGAACTGCTGTTTTGCGGCCTGGTGTTAAGCCTAGTTGGAACTGGCTGTTCTTCTAAGCGGCCTGTGCGGACTAAGTCCGCGGCCTGGGCGGACTGTAGTCTGCGGATAGGGCGTTGGCTGCCTCGCTGGCCTAGCCTTTTGAGCGGCCTGAGCGGTCTGCGTCCACGGCATGGGCGGACTGTTGGTTGCGTTCTGGGTGCTGGCTTGGCTGATTGAGGAGCGACCTGAGCGGACTGGCGTGTCCGCGGTGTTCGTTGTTGCGGACTGGCCTTAGAGTTTGGTTGTGGCCTTGTCGAGCTCTGGTAGTACAGCAGTGTTATTGTTGTGGCGGACTTGTGTGTGGAGTCCGACAGTTGGCCGTTTGGGCAGCCGTGCGAGGTTTCCTTGCGGACTGCCTTACTCTGGAGAAGTGATGGCGTTTTCACTTTGGATGTTTGGCAGACTGAGCCTTGTTCGCCAAGCTCGCATTAGGCCCTTTTTGTTTTAGTGGACTTGGTCACATTCTGTGACAAGTCCAGTGTGTCTGTTGTATTCGCCAAGTCCGCTGTTGACCGGGCGGACTGTTGCTACCCCTGCCTTTGGTCGTGGACTTGTGGCGGATGGAGGCTTTGGTCTTGTACTATGCGGACTGCCTCTTTTAGTGTGCGGTCTGTTGCTGAAAGGGTTGTGGCTGTCCATTTGGTGATGTTGCGGACTGTGCGGACTGTGCGGACTGTACCTTGTCCGCATAGTGTGAGGCAAGTCCGCCTTGTTGTGATCAGTGTCTTGCTCCTGGCGGTTTGTTCCTTGGAATCCGGCTAAGTCCTTGCAGACTCAGCGGACGGGTGTTTGTTAGCGCGCGGGCTGGGGCGGTGTCTCTATCCACTAGGGCGGTGACCACACTCCTCACCTCGCCTATAAATAGGACCCCCCGGCACGTCTACAGTAACTGAGTGAACAGTAAGTGGGGGCTTGTCAAAGTGCTGCGGTCTCAGTTTTCTGTCCGCGTGGATTGAATCAGAGTTAACTGTTTGTTGTGTGCAGGTCGCGTGGCTAGCTTCAAGGAGCCAGGAGTTTGGCTTTGACTTCGGTCAAGTACTTGGAAGTGTGCGGTCACTGCGGTTTCAGCAGGTCGCTCTGCGCCTTGTCAGTTCTCTGCTTCAACTTTGCAAGTTCCAATAACTTGTCCGCCAGCCTCAGGCGGGTAGGCGGTATGTTCATCAGTTCATCAGCAGTAGGCGAATAACGGAGTGTCCGCGCGGCCTCGCTGCCTCGGCGGACTCCGTGTCTATTCGGCGTGTTGCAGCTTCAGCTCGGGCGGCTTCGGCGGACTTGGCGACTTCGGCGATCTCGGCGATTTCTAGTGCTGTCTGCCCGGCTTGTTTTTTGTTCTTTCTATTATAGCTTGTGTACTAGCGAAATCATGTCTTGCTATATATACATTGCCTTGTAAAGAAGAGTAAATGAATATAAGATCTGCTTGTTCTTTCATGTGCTTGGTGTGTTGAGCTTGCTCCTTGGGTTTTCGCTAGATCAAAGTGTGAACTGGGTAGTGCCGAGAATATTAATTTGACTTTGGGCTATCTTGCTGACCACTTTGAGAAATTTCAACATTGTATCAGAGCGAGGTTCAGTTGCTTGAGCGGTGTTCAACCAGTGTTGTTGTTCTGTGCTTGAGTGGTGATCAACCTGTGTTGGTGCTCTGTGCTTCTGAAGGCTTAACCAATCAGTTGTTGCAATGGAAGGGAGTTATGCAAGGGGTCTTGGTATTGAACTCTTGACCACGACTAACTTCAAGAAGTGGAAGTCGTGTATGAAGAGTTTTCTTCTTGGCGAGGAGCTGTGGGAGGTCGTCGGTGGTGACGATAGACAGGAAGTTACTACTGCGTTTGGTACTGCTGAGCAGGTGAGGCTCTGGAGAAAAACAAATGTAAAAGCGGAGTTTGTTCTCAAGAGAGCTGTTTCACCAGAACTGTTTGATCACATCATTGGATGTGAGTCTGCTGCTGATATTTGGACAACTATTGATGAGTTGTTCAATAGGAAGAATGTGGCCAGACTTCAGTTTCTAGAGAATGAGTTGTCCAGAACAACTCAAGGAGACCTTACTATCTCAAAGTTCTTCTTGAAGATGAAAAGCTTGTGCGCAGAGATATCAGCGCTTGACCCTGATGAGCCTATCTCGGAGGCTAAGTTGAAAAGACACATTATCCGCGGCTTGCGGAAGGAATATGTTGTCTTTGTTACTTCTGTTCAAGGGTGGGCTACTCAACCATACTTGCTGGAGCTTGAGAACCTGCTTGCTTCGCAGGAAAGTTTGGCAAGGCAGATGACAGGAGTGACTGTCTTTGAAGGTGGTAGTGAAGCGCTATTCACAAGCAAAAGAAGAAGAGATGGGAAGGGAAGAAGAAGCAGGACGCTGCTGAGAATGAGCCTTCGACTTTTTATCAGCCAGAGAGGAGCGATGCTCCGAAGAAGGACTGGAAGAAGAACTTGAAGTGCTACAGGTGTCATCAGCGAGGGCACTTCAAGCGGGACTGCAAGGTCAAGCTGTAGGCTGGGCATGTTGCAGGCAAGGAGGAAGCTTGCTCTAAGAGTGAGGAAGCAGAATAGGGGGGAGCCTTCATGACGGGCACTTGTGTCTGTGCCTTGTCTGCTGAGGACTTCAACGACGAATGGATCGTGGACTCCGGGTGTGGTCATCACCTCATCGGAGACAAGTCGAAGTTCTCTTACTTGCAAGCATACTCAGGTAACGAAGCTACCATAACTGCTGATAATATTGTTTATGCAGTAGAGAAAGAGGGGGTTGTGTCTTTGGGTAGTGATCAGGGGCCACTCACATTAAGGAGTGTGTATCACGTACCGGGCATGAAGAAGAACCTCTTCTCTATGACCAATGCAGTAGATGTTGGTTATCACGTTCTGTTTGAGCCAACAGACGTGAGGTTCCTTCGCAATGTATCAGCGGTTAAGGCTGATGTTGCTCATGTAGGAAGGAGAGTTAAAAACTTATTTGTTCTTGCAACTAATTCTTATGTTGATCGTATGAGAGTCAACGATAGCGCTGCTATCTGGCATGAGAGGCTGGGGAATGTAGGGATGGACAAGCTGAAGGCTATGACTAGTAGAAGTTTGGTGAGAGGTTTGCCTAAGTTTTCCTCCTTTGGTGACGGGCATGTTTGCGCGGGGTGTCAATACGGTAAGGCACATCGCCTTTCGTTTGATAAATCATAAACAAGGAGCAAGCAACCATTGGAGTGCATCCATGGCGACTTGATGGGACCAACTTTCACTGCCAGCCTCGGTGGAAGCAGATACATGCGTGTTCTGATTGATGACTACTCAAGATATACTTGAGTTTATTTCTTGAAGGAGAAGTCTGAAGCCTTCCGGTTGTTTGTGGAGTTCAAGGAGCTAGTGGAGGGCCGGCTTGGCTTGCGGATCAAGAAGCTTAGAACAGACAACAGTGGTGAGTTTATCTCCTCCGAGTTTTCTAACTTCTGCAGGAAGCACGGAATCCAACGAGAGCTCACTTGTGCTCACACTCCACAACAAAATGGAGTAGCGGAGCGGAATATTCGTCATCTGACGGAGACTTGCAAATGCTGGCTTCATGCGAAAGACATCCCAAGGTCCTTTTGGGCGGAGGGGATGTCTTGTGCTTCTTATGTCATCAACCGGATTCCGCTCAGCTCAATCAACATGAAGACTCCTTTTGAGTTGTTGCTGAAGGAAAAGCCTAGTGTGGGACACCTTCGGGTGTTCGGTTCAACTTGCTATGTGCATGTCCCGGATGCTTCACGGACTAAGCTGGATGCAAAGGCAAGGAAGCTTGTCTTTGTTGGCTACGATGAGCGGAAGAAGGGATGAAAATGCATGGATCCTGCAACGAAGAAGTTCGTTGTGTCAAGAGATGTTGTCTTTGGCGAGCTGACGTCGTATGGAGGTGGCTCGGTTGAGCTAACCAGAAGCAAGGTTGATGAAGAACCGATGGTGGCTGGTGAAGGCCTGGAAGAGGAGCTTGTTGTTTCACCAGCAGCTCCTGTTGCTTCAAACTCTGAGGCTGAGCCTTCTGGTTCAGGAAGCAGGGGGAGCATTGCTCAAAGCTTGCCCCAAGTAGGAGTTGAGCCTGAAGAAGCAACGGATGTAGTAAGCAAGGAGCAGACCCTTCGGAGATCGAAGAGGGTTATTAAGCCACCGACTCGTTACTGTGATGGGAATGCAATGAGCATTGTCTCCTATTTCTTTGCAGGTCCTCTGGATGAGCGAGAGCCTGCAAACTTCAATGAGGTCACTGGAGTCAAGGAGTGAGAAGATGCCATGAAGGAAGAGATTGCTGCTCTCAAGAAGAATGAAACCTGGGATCTTATGCCCAAGGTTGATGGCATTACTCCAGTGACTTGCAAGTGGGTGTTTAAGTTGAAGAAGAAGGCTGATGGGAGCATTGATAGATACAAAGCTCGCCTGGTTGCTCGAGGATTCTCACAGCAGTATGGAGAAGACTATGAGGAGACGTTCAGTCCGGTTGCAAAGATGACTTCAGTTAGAGTGTTGATCGCTTTGGCTGCTAGCAAGGGATGAAGGATGTGACAGCTTGATGTGAAGAATGCTTTTCTTTACGGAGATATTGACAAGGACATCTTCATGCATCAGCCACTTGGTTTTGTCTCTGAAGTTCATCCAGACTATGTCTGCAAGCTCAGGAAGGCTCTCTATGGGTTGAAGCAAGCTCCTAGAGCTTGGTATGAGAAGATAGCAGAGTATTTGCAATTTTGCGGTTATCTTGCTTACAACTCAGATTCTAGCTTGTTCGTCAAGCAGAAGGGGGAGCTTCAAGTCTTGGTCCGGCTGTATGTGGATGATATGATCATCACAGAGAATTCGGAGGAGGAAGTAGCAAGGCTCAGGGCTGAGCTTGCTATACGCTTCGAGATGAAAGACTTGAGAGAGCTTCATCACTTTTTTGGTCTTGAAGTGGAGAGGAAGAAGAGCGGTATACTCATTTGCCAAAGAGGATATGCAGATCGCATTGTGAAGTGGTTCGGCATGGGCGAAGGAAAGAGTTGCTCTACTCCACTGGAATATGGGCTGAAGCTTCGACGAGATGAGAGAAGGATTCTTCCTGACCCCTTGGTGTTCAGAGCTCTTGTTGGAAGCTTGATCTACCTGACGATTACAAGGCCAGACATTGCTTACGTTGTTGGCCGAGTAAGTCGGTTTATGGCTGAACCAAGGAAGTCTCATCTAGTGGCGGCAAAGAACATTCTGAAGTATGTCAAGACAACTTCTGACATGGGACTTCTCTACAAAAGGGACTCGGATTTTGCCTTGCTTGGGTACATGGATGCTGACTATGACGGTGATTCGGATGATTGAAGGTCAACTTCAGGTTATGTGTTCACTTGCAGATCAGCTAACATTTCATGGTGTAGCAAGAAGCAGGACTCGGTGTCCGTCTCAACTACGGAGGCAGAGTATAAGGCTTCGGCCTTGGCTGCTCGGGAAGCCATCTGGTTGAGGAGGCTTGTAGAGGATGTGCATGAAGAAGTGCAAGGGCCAACTTTACTCCGGGGTGACAATGAGAGTGCTCTCAAGCTGGTAAACAATCCAGTATGTCACGCTAGGACCAAGCATATTGAGATCGATCACCACTTCAAAAGGGGAGAAGGTGTTGGAAGGATCTCTTCTGGTTGGGCATGTTCGGAGTGAAGATAATCTTGCTGACATCTTCACGAATCCACTGTCGAAGGGGCCTTTTGAGCGGTTGCGCAGCTTGCTGGGTTTGATCATCACTTCTCACTTCAAGAGAGAGTGTTGAAATTTGTGAAGTGGAAGTGGTTGATGGGCAGGCCGGGCGGCCTGAGCGGACATAGTCGGCGGATTGGGCGAACTGCTGTTTTGCGGCCTGGTGTTAAGCCTAGTTGGAACTGGCTATTCTTCTAAGCGGCCTGTGCGGACTGTAGTCTGCGGATAGGGCGTTGGCTGCCTCGCTGGCCTGGCCTTGTTGAGCGGCCTGAGCGGTCTGCATCCACGGCATGTGCGGACTGTTGGTTGCGTTCTGGGTGCTGGCTTGGCTGATTGAGGAGCGACCTGAGCGGACTGGCGTGTCTGCGGTGTTCGCTGTTGCGGACTAGCCTTAGAGTTTGGTTGTGGCCTTGCCGAGCTCTGGTAGTACAACAGTGTTATTGCTGTGGCGGACTGGTGTGTGGAGTCCGGCAGTTGGCCGTTTGGGCAGCCGTGCGAGGTTTCCTGCGGACTGCCTTACTCTGGAGAAGTGATGGTGTTTTCGCTTTGGGTGTTTGGCAGACTGAGCCTTGTCCGCCAAGCTCGCATTAGGGCCTTTGTGTTTTAGTGGACTTGGTCACATTCTATGACAAGTCCAGTGTGTCCGCTGTATTCGCCAAGTCAGTTGTTGACCGGGCGGACTGTTGCTACCCCTGCCTTGGTCGTGGACTTGTGGCGGATGGAGGCTTTGGTCTTGTACTATGCAGACTGCCTCTTTTAGTGTGCGGTCTGTTGCTGAAAGGGTTGTGGCTGTCCATTTGGTGATGTTGCGGACTGTGCGGACTGTGCGAACTGTGCGGACTGTGCGGACTGTACCTTGTCCGCATAGTGTGAGACAAGTCCGCCTTGTTGTGATCAGTGCCTTGCTCCTGTCGATTTGTTCCTTGGAATCCGGCAAGTCCTTGCGGACTCAGCGGACGGGTGTTTGTTAGCGCGCGGGCTGGGGCGGTGTCTCTATCCACTAGAGCGGTGACCACACTCCTCACCTCGCCTATAAATAGGACCCCCCCCCCCCCCGGCACGTCTACAGTAACTGAGTGAACAATAAGTGGGGGCTCGTCAAAGTGCTGCAGTCTCAGTTTTTGTCCGCGCGGATTGAATCAGAGTTAACTGTTTGCTGTGTGCAGGTCGTGTGGCTAGCTTCAAGGAGCCAGGAGTTTGGCTTTGACTTCGGTCAAGTACTTGGAAGTGTGCGGTCTCTGCGGTTTTAGCAGGTCGCTCTGCGGTTTGTCAGTTCTCTGCTTCAACTTTGCAAGTTCCAATAACTTGTCCTCCAGTCTCAGGCGGGTAGACGGTTTGTACATCAGTTCATCAGCAGTAGGCGAATAACGGTGTGTCCGCGCGGCCTCGCTGCCTCGGCGGACTCCGTGTCTATTCGGCGTGTTGCAGCTTTAACTCTGGCGGCTTCGGCGGACTTGGCGACTTCGGCGATCTCGGCGGTTTCTAGTGTTGTCCGCCTGACTTGTTTTTTGTGCTTTCTGTTATAGCTTGTGTACTAGCGAAATCGTGTCTCGCTATGTATATCTTGCCTTGTAAAAAAGAGTAAATGAATATAAGATCTGCTTGTTCTTCCATGTGCTTGGTGTGTTGAGTTTGCTCCTTGGATTTCCGCTAGATCAAAGTGTGAACTGGGTAGTGCCGAGAATATTAATTTGGCTTTGGGCTATCTTGTTGACCACTTTGAGAAATTTCAACAGGTTCTCAAACACGCACTAAGACTCTGTTTGGTTGGGCTGTTGCTGATGGAAAGCTGTTGATGAACTGTTGCTGATAGAAAAAGTGCTGATTCTGGAAAACAGAGTTTTGTTAAAAAGTTGTTTGGATACAAAACGGAGTTTTGAGTGAAATTTTTTTTCCTAATAAAAAAAAACTGTTTGGGTCAAATTTGAAAATGTTATGGAATTTCCTGAATGCAAAATGTTTTCTAATGCAAATGTTAAGCAATTTCGTTCATCCTGAATTTTCCTGTAATTTTCAAATCTGAAACAAGCTGTAATCCGTGAGCTAGGAAGTAGTAATTTGAAGTGCTTCATGATTTAAAATTCGTTCCAAATCTGCTGCAGCTAATCTAGTATTCGAATTCTCGTGAATCTGTGGTTGATTTAAATCCGTACCTCTGTTTCACTTCCACATCTCATGAATGTTCAATGCATACAAGCTAAATAGAAAATTTATTTCAAAAAAATTACTCCAGATCGGAGCAAAGAGGATCTAATAGAGATTAGTGAAAACTCTAGAAATATTGTTGAGACTACAGATCGGCAAGCAGACATTAGGAAAATTGTGTATAACAGCTAGCAGATTGTCGAGTCCAACAAATTACAGATCCCGATCAAGGATGAGAGAAATACCAAATCAAATCAAAACAGAAAGCAAATCCGTATCAAGAGAGAAAGAGATCGAGTGAGAGAGGACCATGAGAATTCGGAATGCAGGGCGAGGAAGGAGATACGAGGAGAGGTGCGTGAGGAGAGCAATCTTCCCCTCTTTCTCGTCGCGCACCGCTCATCGTGAGGATCTCGAGCTCTCGACGGCTCTTCCTTTCCTCTTGGATGGGATCACGGATTCACCCCGAGGATTTCGAGCTCTCCTCATCGTCGTGCTCCGCTCGAGCTCTAGGGTTGCGGGAGAACGCCACGGTTGCGGCTGAACGCAACATTTTACAGCGGATCGTGATCAATAGGAAGCCGCGGAATTTTAGAACCGGCGGTTCTTGAAACAGCAACGCCAAACATAACTTATGCGTAAAATTGAGGTGCGGTTCAAACGCACCGTAGGCAAAAAGCCCAACCAAACGCTACCTAAGTTTGGATAAAACGCCGTCAAAGAGAGGACTCCGAATGAATCCGTGCCAGATAGGCAAGAAATCTCAATTTGACAGCAAAAAAGTAGAGGCCTTTTTTGAATTATGACTAGTACTAAATTCTTCTTCCCGGAACATTAGGCTTTAAAAAACAGTGAAAAGCAACAAAACATGAGAGCAGGGTGAGGGCCAAAAAGTCATTTGTATTCATGTAATCAATTTTGTATCCTTTTGGTGTGGAATATTTCACCAATTCTTGGCCCATCCTCATTTCTAGCCAAATACGCTTCATATTTAATTAATGTCATCAAGCTCATTCATGAATCATGATGATTATTGATGATAATTGGTATCCAATAAACTTTATATTTTGATTAAACTTTTTAAAATTTTATTATAAAATAAATAGTAAGAAAGTTATAGTGAAATATATAAAATAAAATTATAAAAGTAGAGAAAATAAACTAAATTATGTTCAAAAAGGAGATCGTTACCCTTGAAGATCGCTTCGGCGCCATGAAGTAGCCAGATGGAAGTCACCGCCTCGGCTTTGCCTTCACAAATCCGCTCTCGGATCTTCGTTCCGCACTCCACAGCTCCTCCAGCAGCTGACTTTCCTTCCTTCTCTCCTTCCCTTGCTCTCCCTTTCTCTTTCTCTCTCTTGAAATGAGATTGAGAAGAAGGAGATGAAGAGGAGGGCTTATATCCACATATCCTCGGCCTTGACCCACCTGGAAGCAGCCTAGCCTTTGGATCTAGGATAAGGAATCGAACGGCTCAGAATTGTCCAGAAAAGCCTTAACACGGCCTGACACGCCCTGTGACACGACCGTGTCACAGGCCGTGTCACTTAAGCGGCAGTCAACCGACTCCAATCCACCCAGTACACGGTCGTGTGACACGCCCGTGTCACACCCTACACGCCCGTGTTGACCACCCGTGTACTTCACTCGGCAACATCTCAAATTTACCCGAGAGACACACGGCCCCGGGACACGCCCGGCCCGGGACACGGTCGTGTCCTAGGCCCTGTACACCTTACTCGACGATCGTCAAGCATAGTTCGTCGAACAGGGGGACACGCCTACTGACACGCTCGTGTCAGATATGTCACGCCCGTGTCACCTGGCGTGTTCCCTCCGTCGACCCACTTTCGTCAATTCCACACTCAACTGCTCAACCTAAACATGACACGCTCTGGGACATGCCCGTGTCCCAGCCGTGTCAACCAAGCCTGAACCCAAATTAGCTCTGGGGGTGTTACAGATGGCCTAGCAAGTATTGGCGCCATTTCGCACAGCTGCGGTGACAGCATATAATTCGGGTATGTATGTTGACTTTCTTTGCATAAGGGTGAGAGCTTCTTACTATAGTATGCGATGGTGCCCGTGTTTTGCTTAAGAACCGCTCCAATTCCTGTGCCGGAAGCATCTGTTTCTAACATAAATGGTTGTTTAAATCTGGCAAGATGAGTATGGGGGAGGAAATCATTTGTCTCGTAATTGACTAAAGGCCTCTTGGGTGTATTGTTCCAACGAAATGAATTTTTTTAACAGTTCAGTTAACGGGGAATG